>CM062820.1:387730503-388330503 GCA_031772625.1 Pinus tabuliformis
AAAGAAATACATGAATCAAATACGTACAAGGTAAAACAACGCAAAGGTGTTGTCATCAAAAGTATGTTTTCAAATCTTGGCCATTTACAAGGAGGGACTCTATCTCCCTGTGTAAATTTGTAATCGATAAGTGTTAAGACCAAGTTTCTCATGGATCATAAACATTCTTAGCCAGAGGGATTGGAACTTGGTATGCTTGCCCTTGTCTTCATGGGGTTTATTTCACTTCAACACAAGGTCATTGACTCGAAATTATTTATCACTAGAAGACTTCTTATCGAACCACCTCTTAATTCTCTATTGGTAGGTGGCAAATTTGGATCAGGCATTTGTTCTTTCCTCTTTGAGCCTACACTGAGTATTGATTCGGCTTTGAACTACGGGACAAGATCGACCATTGGAATCTTGCGAGAGTTGCAATGCAGCGAAATAAAGGTTTGGAGGGAGGAAAGTTTCCTTGACACACACTGAGAAGTATGGAGAAGCTCTGAGTAAAGACTTAAGGATCACTCAGTCAGCCCACAAAGCATTGGATAAAGCATTATGCCAGTTGTGTTGTTGGTCAACTACAATTTTCTTGATGATTCAAATTAAAATCTTGTTGCTTGACTCAACTAAACCATTTCCTTGCGGATAATAATTGGAAGAGTGTCTTAAAATAATACCTTTATCCAAAGCGGATTCAGATAATTTCATCGACAAAAAATAGGAAACATTGTCAAAAACAACAGACGTTGGAACTCCAAACTTGGTAATAATATGTTGCTCAATAAATTCAAATTGTATTACCACTTGACCATTGATTTACTTGAGCAATATGGCTTCAACCCAACATGTGAAATAATCTGTAGCGATAAGAATATACCAGTGTTGTTTGGAAGAATGCAGAAAATCCTCACCAATAACATTCAAACCCCATTGTTGAAAGGGTTCTTCAACTTTGACCAGTTGCAACAAAGTTACTACTATTCTTTCTCTCTCAACACACTTGACATATAGGACATTTCCTAGCATAAGCATGTGCATCTGTAAACAAAGTAGGCCAATAATAACCTGCTCGAATAATCTTGGGTGTCATGGTATCTCCAACGAAGTGACCTCCAACTGGTCCATCATGAAATTCAACCAAAACTTTATTTGCTTCCTGATGATTCCAAGCATCGTAATAAAACTCCATTAAGATGCTTTTTGAAAATGACATCATTTATTAATTGAAATTTGATATTGGGATGATTTGAGCCTGATTGCACGTCTCTGCTTAGCTAATAAATCGGAGGGCATGCCATGTTCCAAATATTGCCTCAGTTCTTTATACCAAGAGGATTCAACAGCGAGCCAATACAAAGAATCTGAATTATAAATCTCAATTTTGTTATCCCAATCTTCATTGTCTTCCACTTTGAGATCCAAGGCTTGTGCAACCAGTTTACACAACCCATGACCTTTGATTGGTATGTGCAGGTTTGAACTCAAGGACATACTCTTGCAGTGAAGTCATCTAATTTCCACTTTATTCTCCCAATTCCTTTTGTACGAATAACATTTGTACCGCAGGATGGGGAACGATTACTTTAACATGGCTTTTTAGAATATAAGGCTTGAAATGTTTCAATGCTTTGAAAATAGTGTAAGCTTGTTTATCAATATCTGGATATTTTAATTCAAATCCCTGCATCCCTATGCTCATAAAAGATATTGGTCATTCATTCCCCAACTCATCCTTCTGTGTTAGCACAGTTGGAAGAGAGCAATCGGAGGCAAATGTATAAAACATGAATTCTTTATTTTTAAGTCAAGGCTATATAAGGCAATAGCCACAACAATAGTTTCCTTTATCTTTGTGAAGTCTTCCTTTTATTCCTGATTCCATTTAAATACAGCATCCTTCTTAATCATATCTTGTAGAGGTTTTACAATTTGCGCGAAATCTTATATAAACTTTCGAACAAAATTTATCTTTCCAAAGAAGGATTGCATAGATTTCTTGCAATTAGGATATGGAATCTAAGTGATAGCCTTGACTCTTTCAGGGTCTACAATGATTCCATTTTTGGCAATAATATGTCCCAAGGTATTTCCTTAAGATACTGCAAAGATGCTTTTCTTGGGGTGTAATGTCCACTATTTCTTGAGCTGAGAGCCATTGTTTCTGCTTGCCTAATTGTCTCCTTTAGGCTAGAGAGAAGGAAAATTATCTAGGAGACCCAAAGAAATTTACCCAATTTTGATATTATTAAATAAAAAGGGGTAAATTATGATTAATAAAAAGGGGCAAAAAGTATTTTTATTAGAAGGGGGCAAAAATTCACTTAGGAGAAAAAGTGACTTCATCAATAAAATAATATTAAAAGAAGTTCTAAAAGCTTGGAGAAAACTCAATGAAAAATTATAAAAAGAGAGAGGAGCTCATTTGCTAATCATTCTATCTCATAATTTATGATTGCCATTGAGAAGAATCTTGAGCGAGTTTCAGTTGAGGGTTTCAAGCGAAATCCTCACACTAGTTTCGGTGGATCTCTTGCCACCCTAGCTAGTATCCCTCCATGTTCAGTGGACATCAATGCAAACCTAGTGGGGTTTATTACCAATGCTTATTTTCTGAAGATCTAATTGAGTTTATTGCAGGGAAACCTCAGCATTGTGGAGCATAATTCTCATTTTCTTTAGAGGTCAAATTTTCTTGAATTATCTATTTTTCAAGAGGCAAATTCAATTCTCTCAAAAAGCCAAGTACCATCTAGCAGGAGGGTCAAAATCTGAGAAAAAATTTTGCCATTAGAAAGAGCGAGTTGATCAAGTGTCAAAAGATGAATTGTACCCAAGGAAGTATTGGAAATGTAACTAGTTTTCGTCTTCATAATTGTTGGTGTACTCATTTCAATGTCTCTTATGTAACAAATAAAAGAAGAAAAGAAAAAGTTATTATTTTAAAGCATGGGTTTCATGCTCTTTATTGATAGTCTTTTAGGTAAAAGTATGTTCTTCATACTTCTAGGGTTTGTTAGGTCATAGGATTTATTGTCATGAGTCAAGAGAGTCAACATCATATTGAGCTATATCTCTCTCACACATGCGAAAATCTCGGGTTTCTGTAGCTACAAAGAAGGTCAAAACTGCATGTTTGAATTGCAAGAGAGAGAACTGCAGGATCTAGTTGTTGGAGGAGAAAATACTCTATCTTGACCTCGTTGACCTTGGGAGGATTTATCTTGCTCAAGGAAGGACTCTTGAAGAAGTTGGATTAAGGTTTCTGTAACAGCTACAAGGCCGAAATTACAAGATGAAATTGCAAGGCAAAGGTTGTGGTCGAAATTGCAGATAGAAGTTGGTTCTATTGGAAGGGCTAACTTGGTACATGGTGGAGGACTTGGTCTAGGGTTTGGGTCTTTGTTGTCTCATTTGAAGCAAATTCTATAAGAAGAGAAGAGTTTATGGGTTTTCCCCTTGGAGGGGTTTTGCCCTGGATTGGAACTTTTGTGTCCATTGTCTTTATTATTTTTCTCTTGATATTTGTTTGATGAAGATCTAATAAAGAAACACAAGAAGAAGAATAAAGTTCACAAGAAAGTGTTAAGGTCAAGAAAAATTGGAATTAATAGTTGCCACTTTGCATTTTTCCAACATGGTATTAGAGCTAAGGTGAACAAGAAGGCAACTGAAAGGATCATCTTATGGACACGAGAAGGGTTTGCCGAGGGGAAAAGGACACATATTGATCTAGAAGAAGGGTCTCATCAAAAGGAAACTTGAAGAAGTAGACTATGAGAATATTGTTCTCTCTTGAACAAAGGATCTAGTTGAAGACTCATTGGAAGACCTCCCTGAAGGAAGCATCAAAGGATTTTGGTGTCATCACTTTTGAAAGCCATTATTGAAGTCTCTTTGAAGATCTTGAAAGCCTCAAGATAATTGAGACATCATCGGAAAGGGAAGACTCTTGATCATCAAGTAAGTATCATATTGTTACTCTATGTTTGAATCTATAGGTCATATGGGTTCTTTATGCAAGGAAAGCAATAAGCTTGTTGGCTCATCAAATTTCCTAGCATGGAAGAAAAGGATTAACCTAACTCTTACAAAACATGAAGTGATGGAATATGTAATTGGTGAAATTATTGAATCTAGAGAAGACAAGACTTAAGAACTAGCAAAGTACAAGAAAGGAGAAGTTAGGGCACAAAGGATCATCATTGAATCCATTAAGGATCCTCTTGTTCCATTTGTTGCAAATTTGAAAACTTCTAAGGCTATGTATGACAAGCTAGTGAATTTGTACTTTGTAAGTACATCTAGAAAAAAGAGATAATTTCTGATTTGGAAATGACCATTTGTGTATTGAATCATTTCCACCGAAATGGGCAACTTTACAACAAGCATCTACTCTAAGAAAGACTCAACTCTTTTTTATGAGTTATGGGCTCAATGCATTTTGGAAGAGACTAGGACCAAGGCAAAGGATGACATTGGATCAAATGAACAGTCTCAAGCCTTTATAGCCAGAGTCAAGACGCTGAAGAAGGGAAAGTTTGGGAAGACCACAAAGAAAGATATGTCCAAGGTTCATCGTTTTAAAGATAGATAGATCGATCATTTTGCATATTATTCACCCAGACATTATCTAACATTATGTTAGAGGCAATCATCTTGCTAAGATGGATCATCATGATCCTGTAAGAACCATCATTTTGGATGGTTCTCGAAAGAAGCATTATGACAAGATGTTTTTAAAACAATCAATGAAGGAATGCAATGGGTCAGGTTGTGGGCTCATTATGAGACATATAGCTAGATGATAGAATAAGAAGCATAGGAATGCATGCTAAAAGTAACTCTTGGATAAGATTCATATGTGCAGAATCTTGTAACATGTTTTGTATGATTATGTGATGTTAAAAAGGGAAGAATATGACTTACTCAAGGATAAACAAAGAATCTTTCTCTAGATTATGTATAACTCTTGGATAAGATTCATATGTGCAGAATCTTGTAACATGTTTTGTATGATTATGTGATGTTAAAAAGGGAAGAATATGACTTACTCAAGGATAAATAAAGAATTAAGACTTTCTCTAGATTATGTAGAATAATGATTAACATCCAATATAATCTTCGAAAGAAAAGTGTTAACTTGGTAATCAAGTTCGATCCTTGGGCACTCTGATGCATGAAGGAAGATTCGAATGGAGATGGACCATGAGGATGTTGATGCTTGATGAGAAAGTCATCATGGTGAGGTAAGTCTAAGTTTAATTGTTGTTGGTTATCTGGTTAACATATTATTTTTCTACCTGGAAGGATATTGCAGGAATACATGAAGAATGTTGAGGCAAGCTCAACATAGGATACCTGGCAATTATGAAGTCAAGATATATTCATCTTGAGATTGAAAGGTAGCAGTGTGAGAAGATAACTTGAAGGTCAACAAGGAGATCACTTTCATGCAGAAGTTATGATCAACTTGAAGTTTGGAAAGGCTCAATGTAATGCCTTCATCCATGATGTCAAGATGAAAGTGATGAGCAAGAGAGATGACCTAAATCTTGTCACAAGATTGAAGAGTGAAGATGGCTCCATGATACCTCGAAAGAAAGCAAGCTTGATGTGAAGAAGAGAGGGAGCCATGTAGCTATGAAGAACAAGTAGTTGATACTCTTATAAAAACAAGCTATAAGGCTTGTGGTGTTGACTTCCCAAATAGAAAGGAAGTCTAGAATCTTCTCTAGTTTTGAGAGGGAGCAAAGGAGTCTCCTTAAATAGGAGCAAGGATCTATTCCCTAGGCAAGAGGGAATAGGGATATCCTCTCTGGTTGAGAGGGAGTGATGCTAGACATCATATGTCCATTCTCTTCTTCGTGTTATTATAAGTTTATTGTAAGTATTAAGTTTTTATGTGCTTATAATTTAATTTAAATATGGTTATGTAATCATTATTAGTCCCTACCAAGGCGCAACTCTAACGATATATTTGTGTAGTGTTTTTTCATCGTTAAGCTTTGCACGAAAACCATCCAAAAATAAAATACTTCAAGATAACTTATACTCAAGTAAATAACATATGTACCATCAATTACTTCCCACCATAAAATAAAATACTTGAAAATATCTTATACTTTATTAAATAACATATGCACCATCAATTACTTCCCACCATAATTTAAGCAAGTCTTTGCATAAAAAATGGATAGTAATAATCCATAGGGAGAACTAGTGGGATGCCTAGATCATCCAAGTAGTTAGTATAATATAATGTCCATAGGGAGAACTAGTGGTACGCCTAGATGATCCACTACATTGCTACCTGCAAGTAGTAGTTTACTATTGAGGCTTCAGGGATCTTGTCCATCACTTGGGAAGGGATCTAATCTAGTCATTGCATCGAAATCTCATGGGACAAGGAAAGGTCCCACAAGTCTACATTGATCTAGAGTCTGCAGTTGTGTTGATATCGGTCCACAAACATCTAAAAGTACTAAATCTAGAATCCCCTTAAAGCCATGCTCACTACTTGGGAAAGCAACCTTAGCATGCTTACCAAGTGTGCACACTTTCCATACACCATGTTTCTCAATACTAAACTCTGAAGGACCTACGGCTATCTCCCTCAAAAAAGGAAATTCTTGTTGATGCAAGTGCATTATCCTCTCATGCCATGACTCACACAAGTTGTCATTGCTATGCACCAAGACTTGAACAAGTTTACAATGCAACCCATACATATTACCTTCTTTAATTCCTATTGCTTGAGTTGTATCTAGGCTAGATTCCTATAGTCTAATGAGGACTTGTTGGTTCTCAATCTCAACTGCAAATCCCTTATCCTCCAAGACTATAACTCAGATACCATATAAAAAATTTCGAGCCTTGATGATTTTTGTGTTTATGATCTCAACTAAACAAGAAAATTGCAGAATTTAATTAATGCAAAAATTAAATTTTCTCCTTCAAAGTCAGCTTTTTATTCCTTCAAAAACTTAGAAGGAAACCTCCATTATCTACTAAAACCAACAACTACACGATCAACAAATCACCCTGACTAAGTTATATTTGCTTGCTAAGAAAGTACATCCTATTTATACAATTATACAAACTTGTTTGTACACATGTATAGAACTATTCCACACGACTATATAGATCTACCCTAGACACTTCTTGTTGTACGATTGATCCTCCTCTAGAAAACAATATGCTTTTTTAACAAAGTGAATTACAAAATAGAGCTTATCTAATTCTCACCAATGTTCCAGGAGTATGCATCCCCCAAGGGTGGGGGCACAACCCCCACATTTCCCACACTACAAGGATGGGGAGATGCTTATGGAAGCATTTCTCCACATTCCCCTTTAGGAGAAACTCAAGGAAACATATGGGGAAACATTTCCCCAATGTGGGGTACACATTTCCCAAAAGGAGGACTTCTAAGCACACCCTCCCCCTCCCCCTCCCCCAAGAATGGGGACATCTTACATTTTCTATCCTTTCACTTAAATTTTTAACATTATGATTAATTGTTTCAAGATGTTTGAAAGTGATTCCAACCTCATCAAACATTCAAAATTCAGCAACCCCGCTAATTTTTCCTAAAATTTGGGGGTGCTCCCAAACGCCCCCCATCTCCCCCACTACGTGCTCCCCCATCTTGGAAACTTGGTTGAACATAGCTTCTCGCACATTCACACTAAATCTGTGTGAAAATTCCTATCCGAGCTATATTTCACAACAAGTGGCACATATCTGCTCCACTACTACCCAAACACTCTCCTAGAACGACACTAGCTTAGGTATGGCCTTCCCCTTCAATTTTGTGCTAAATGATAAATGTTAGTTTTAGTTAACAATGGTATGTTCTATGCTTAACACAATTACTTCAATGTTCCTTAAGCAGATCAATAGCAACTTCCAATTTAGATTTCCAGTAGCAATCACATTAACCATTAATCACATTGATAGTAAAATTAGATAGAACATGAAACAAAATGCAGAAGACAAGCCAAGACAAGAGGACACCGGATTTGGCGGATGCCAGCGAGAAACCCCAATGTGGGGAAAAACCTTTGATCAATTCTTCTTATTATTATATCAAAATGTTCAACAGAGAGAGAGAGTACAATATTCAAATTAACTTGCCCAATTCAAAGTCAAAACAACCCTATCAATTTCTATAGTCAATTGCAATCAAACTTCAGCCCTAACCAAAAATTCAACACTAGTTAAAACAACAATAAATTATCCTCAAAACAACTCGGTCTTGCCCAGTCAAACTCTGCCTCCAACAACACTCAAATTCAACCCAAAACAGTCACAAAATCTATGGTCAAACTTGGTCAACCTATAATTTTGGTCAATGGTCAAAGTGCATAGAATGCCTCAGTTTCTATGCCAAAAGATGCAGCCTACTGAGACAAAAATAACCCCAGAAAATCGAAGTCAAATGATGCCTGGAAGATCACGGTCAACACTGGTCAAACTACAAAATTTCCTGTGATTCAGTATGAAAATTTGGTCCTCCTTGATCCACACGTGTGAGAGAGAAGAGTGTCCAATGTAGTACAAACCAATGAGAGGAGAGAGAATGTGTGAATGATGAAGATGCCAAATGAGGTGAGAGGTCACTTGTCTTTATACAATTCGTTGTGGATGAAGAGACACGTCTATTGGGCTTCTTGAGCCTACATGTTGATGAGGCCAACTTGAACAATTTGTACATGTGTGGGCATAAATTCAAAAGCATATTTCCGCTTGTCCAAATTGGATGATCTTTATATCAATTTTGGTCGTCTCAAAAAGAGGAATTTAATGCAATCATCATCTCCATCAAATGAGTTGTCCTAAGGTGGAATTTGTCCCTAGTTGCCAATTTTAACACTCCCTCTCAACTAGGGATAATTCCACCTGCCAATCCATCATCGATCATCATGCCATCCTGTCGTCATGTACCATCTCTGTCATCTCATCTCTGCTCTGTTGAACCATGATGTAATAATGAAGAAGAATTGATTGAGAGTGAGTCACAAGACCTTACCACTCTCCACTAACAAAAGTCAATCCAGAGGTAAAACCTCAATTGATCCCAAATCGAGTTGTTGAACACCATGCATCCTAGACATAGGGAGTACAACAATACATGATGTGTCCATCGGTAGTGTTATGATCCCTATCCACTTTTCCCAACTCTTTGGCAAGATGATAGATACTTCCCATGAGTCTTGGACTACATGGGTAGGATGTATGTTGGGGCATCAGTAGGAGAAGGTGAACCACTCATCATGCTCATATGCCATAGGAGAAGGTGAACCACTCATCCTATGCATATGTCAATCGTAGGGGAAGGTGACCCATTCACCCTACACACGTGTGATCTGATATTCACCCTATGAGTGCCATCAGTTAAAGATTTATTAAACTAAAAGTATTACAGATTCATGCGCTGGTGTGTGTTTTGTGTTATTGAAACAACGGATCGATCAGATTGCTAATACACAAACAATAAAATGGAAAGACAGCAGAGAAATACAGTAAGCAACACAAAGACACGAGCAATTTTAATAAGGAGTTCAACCTGTTCTCCAGGGCTACGTCTCCAGTCCAACATCAATGGTGGACTTGTTTTATTGCGTCTTTGAGCAGAGAAATTACAATATAGGGACTCAATATGAGTTCTCCTGAAGCAGATTTTGCTTGGCAGGGTGGTTCTTGGATTCCCCAAGCCACTTGGAGTACACAGAATCTTCTTCTTCCTACCAGCTCTGTGACCTCTTGGTCTACAGTGGAAAGAGCCAAATGTGATGCTCAGTCCGGACAGATTCCTCTATGGGAAGGCTTGAATCTTCAAGCTCTCTGGTGCTCGATGCTGCCTCTGGTCAGCTTAGCCCTCTATCTCTTCTGCTTAGCTTTACTGTTCTCTGTGTTCAGTCCTCCTCTCAGGGTTCACTGTTCACTGTCTCTCTTGGTCGCTTGGACTCTTCTCAATTCTGACTCCAATTCTAACTGATTCGACTATCTCTGTTCATGGCTTTAGCCATTCGATCCCTATGCCTGTTCGGTTCCCCTTCCGCCTGTGTCGATTCACCTTCTGCAGCTGTGCTTAGAGTTCCCTGCATTCGGCGTCATCATGAACGCAAAAGGAGTGGCCATTTGTCCTCCTCTAAATGGCGCCAGCATGCTTCGTCAGTTCATTTCTTCAATTACACCGTGGATGCGTTCTCCTCCACCATGGCGGTCAAACGGATTCCAAATCCCTTTAGAACACGGCTTAATTCCCTGTTGATTCCGCTTCTTTCCATCGGGTGCAATCTCAGCCATCCGATCTAGGCCCTCTAGATCCGACGCTAGATGCACGTTTCACGCGATTGACTTGCTCGACCTATAGCGTGCGATCAACGGTGGTTTTCTCTCACCTTCGCCTGCCACGCGTCGATCAGTGTATGGAATCGCTCCGCTCTTATCCAAAACCTCTTACCATTCAAGGGCACCTCAATCAATACCGCCAATTTTCCAGTGCGCGGGTCCCACCTTCGTACGTTAGCGTTTTTCGCTTTTTCCGCCCGCGGTTTCCTGGCTCCCGATGTGACCGAGTGCTCGGGCTCCCCCCTTCAGGGCCCTGTTCGCCTAGCGATGCACGATTAGCTAATCGCGCATCAAAAACCTCTTCCTTTTCCCATTTCAGGGCTCCCAGGGGCTACTTTGGCCTCCTGCGCAGTCTCCATGGGCCTCGGTCAGCACGCTTTGACCGAGGTCCTCGTCGTTCCACGTCGGCTGCCATGGCCACTAGTTCAGGGTGTTTTTGATATTGTTTTGGATTTCTTTAGAGATTTGTTCGACCTGATTCAGTCATGGTTCTCGACAGTCTTTCTATGGATCCAATTCGGATCACGGCCTCCCTACTAAAAAGCTTTTGGACCACCAAAAGTTGGTTTTCAAGCATCGACTAAGTGAGGATACTATTTCTTCACTTGTCCAATCTCAATCCACTTTGCGCTGCTCGGCTTTGAACCTTTGAGCCCAATCCTGAGGTACTCAACATCTCCCCTGCGCGTTGTCCTCACCTTCCTGTCCAACACGGTGTCTTCCTGCAACTCATTGAGGTATTCAGGTAGTAGGTCATCAATAGAAGGCAATTGACTTTGCTCTTCAGGGTCCTCAACCATTGAAGGTTCAAACAATCTCAAGCAGTTTGCATTTACGACTGAGTAGATGTGCATGTAAGCTGGTAGATCAAGGCGAAACGCATTTTCACCAATTTTCTCAAGTATCCTAAAAGGCCCATACCTGATAGGCTTTAGCTTTTTACCTTCACCTTGCATCTTATCCTTGCTGATATACAGCCAGACTTGGTCTCCAACTTGAAAACTATGCTCCATCCGATGCTTATCATGCCTAGCCTTGTACTTGGCCTGGCTCTTTTCCAGCTGTTCCTGTACTGCCTGATGGATCTCCCATATCTGTTCAATGAACTTGGTTGCCTTGTCCACATCACTGTGTCCATCAACCATGGTGTCTTTACCAAAGACAAAATCCAAAGGAGACCTTGGTGTGAAACCAAAGCAGGTCTCAAAAGGAGATCTCTGTGTAGAAGAGTGTTTGGCTTTGTTGTAAGCATGCTGCACATAACACAAGTGTTCATCCCAAAGCTTAGTATGTTTACTACAATAACCTCTCAGTAACTAGATCACAATCCTGTTTACTATTTCTGTCTGGCCATCTGTTTGTGGATGAAAAGTTGTGCTTTTCTTTAACTTGGTGTCCATCAATTCCCACAGACTAGACCAAAACTTCCCCACAAATCGAGTGTCTCGATCAGATACAATGGAAGTGGGTAATCCAAAATGAACCCATACATGTTCAAAGAACAATTTTGCAGTTTGTTCAACTGTGATCTGTTTACTACAAGGTATCAAAATACACATTTTGCTGAACCTGTCCACAACAACATATAGATAATCATGACCTTTCCTAGATCTAGGCAGTCCTCCAACAAAATCCCTGGAAATACTTTCCCAAGGGTGAAGAGGAACTGGTAATGGAGTGTACAAGCCTAGTTTTCTATTGTTGGGCCTAGTTTTCTATTGTTGGGCTTACTTTTAGCACACATGGCACACCCTCTTACATATCTAGAAACTATCTCATTCATTTTCAACCAATAGCAGAATCTTTGCAGTTGTGCAACTGTTTTACTTACCCCAAAGTGACTTGATATCAGAGAAGTGTGTGCTTCCCTAATTATCTTTACTCTCTCAGTTTGTGGAATGCAAAGTTTCCCACAATGGTATAAGAGTCGGTCCCTTATATGATAGTCCAATTCTTCTACTCTTTTGCCTTGACTCAAAGTTGCATATACATCTTTAAAATCCATATCCTGAGCATATTGTTCTATGTAGCTTTCATGTAGCACAGAATTATGCTTAAGTATGGCGGATGCATTTATAATGGGTTTAGATAACATGTCTGCAACCTTGTTATGTATGCCCTTTTTATATCTGATGACTAAGTGAAAATGTTGTAAAAAACCCATCCATCTGTAATGTCTTGATTGTTGCAACTTAGTTTGGGAGTGTAGATATTGAAGTGGCTGATGATCAGTATGTATTACTGTCTCTTTGCCCATTAAATAATGTTTCCACTTTTTCACACTCTGCACTAATGCATACAATTCGTTATCATATGTAGGATAGTTAATTACTGCAGGATTAAAAGTCTCGGAATGATAACATATGGGTTTGCCGTGCTGTGTCAACACTACTCCCATGGTATAATCACTGGCATCAATTTGGATCTCAAATGGTCTTTGTAAATCTGGCAGTGCTAGTATAGGTGTTGTACTGATTTTCTCTTTCAAGGTGTCAAAGGCTTTCTGATGTTTGCCTCCCCACTGAAACACCTTATTCAATCATGTTAAAGCATGTAAGGGAGCTGCAATCGAGGAGAAGTTAGAGATGAACTTCCTCCAATATTGTGTTGCTCCTAGTAAGCTTCTCACTCCTGTAGCAGACCTGGGTTTAGGCCAGTTCACAATGACTGCCACTTTGAGGGATCTATTTTCAATTCACCTCCCCCTACTATATGACCCAAGTAGTTTAAAGATGTTTTGCCAAATTCACATTTTGAGAGTTTAACATAAATTTTTTCTCTTTTCAAAACATCTAATGTCTGCTTAACATGCTTTAAATGTTCTTCCCATGTTTTACTAAAAATCAAAATGTCATCCAGATACACAATAACAAAATCATCAAGAAAAGGTCTGAGTACATCATTCATTAATCTCATGAAAGTAGCAGAAGCATTAGTTAAGCCAAAAGGCATAACCAGCCATTCATACAATCCCTGCTTTGTTTTGAAAGCAATCTTCCATGCATCTTGCTCTGCAACTCTGACCTGATGGTATCCACTGTGCAAATCCAGCTTGGTGAAATAAACAGCGTCTTTCAATTGATCTAAAAGATCATCTATGCGAGGAAGGGGATAACAATTTTTTATCGTTATCTTATTCAGTGCTCAGTAATCTATGCACATTCTCCACGAGCCATCTTTCTTTCTCACTAAGACGATTGGTGACCCACATGGTGATGTGCTAGGCCTAATGAAGCCCTTCTCGAGCAACTCTTGCACCTGCTTCTTGATTTCAACATTCTCTAAAGCAGACAACCTGTACATCCCAATGTTAGGCAATGGAACATCTTGCTACAAAATAATATCATGTACTATTCCCTTTTTGGGTGGCAGACCTTTAGGTTCTTGAAACAAGACATCATACTCTGAAACAACCTTTTCTATATCAGCTTCTTGTTCAGCATTACAAAACTCAAATGCATTGGTTTTATCAGGTTTCTTTTCCTTTACAACCATCAGTAAGAATTGTTTGCATGAATTAATCATTCTTTTCATCTGTCCTGAATTTATAAGAGTATAATTATTCCTGAGCTTATGAGCTCTTACAAAGTATTCGATTCCATCTTTAACTAGTAGATACTTGTTCTCAGCTCTATAGAAAATAGCCTTTCTATCATACAAGTAAAGACTTCTTAAAACAATTCCACATATATCCAAAGGAATTATGTGTAACTCAACCTCATCTACAAATGTTGACCCAAAAAGAAAACTTGAGTTTGCACTGTCTAGTCACTTGTAGTTGTGCTTTATCATTCAACCATCCTAATGGGTATGGTTTCTTGTGAGGTGTAGTTGCTAATCCCAATTTTTTTACAATTGCTTCAGAAATCAAATTTACTTGAGAGCCACTATCAAACAAAGTATCAATCTTTTGATTTTTGGAAATAACTTGAATATGGAAAAGCTCATGTCTTTGTCTTTGAGCAAAGAAATTACAATACAAGGACTCAATATGAGTTCTCTTAAAGCGGATTTTGCTTGGCAGGGTGGTCTTGGATTCCCCAAGCCACTTGGAGTACATAGACTCTTCTTCTTCCTACCAGCTCTGTGACCTCTTGGTCTACAGTGGAAAGAACCAAATGTGATGCTCAGTCAGGACAGATTCCTTAATGGGAAGGCTTGAATCTTCAAGCTCTCTGGTGCTCGGTGTTGCCTCTGGTCAACTAGGCCCTCTGTCTCTTCTGCTTAGCTTTACTGTTCTCTGTGTTCAGTCCTCCTCTCAAGGTTCACTGTTCACTGTCTCTCTTGGTCGCTTGGACTCTTCGCAATTCTGACTCCAATTCTAACTAATTCGACTGTCTCTGTTCATGGCTTTAGCCATTCGATCCCTATGCCTGTTCAGTTCCCCTTCCGCCTGTGTCGATTCACCTTCTGCAGCAGCACTTAGAGCTCCCTGCGTTCGGCGTCATCATGAACGCTAAGGGAGTGGCCACTTATCCTCCTCTAAATGGCATCAACATGCTTCGTCAATTCGTTTCTTCAGTTACGTCGCGGATGCGTTCTCCTCCACCGTGGCAGTGAAACGAATTCCAAATCCCTTTAGAACACAACTTAATTCCCTATCGATTCCGCTTCTTTCCATCGGGTGCAATCTCAGTCGTCCGATCTGGGCCCTCCAGATCCGACGCCAAACGCACATTTCGCGCGGTTGACTTGCTCGACCGATAGCGCACGATCAACGACGGTTTTCTCTCACCTCCGCCTGCCACGCATCGATCGGTGTATGGAATCGCTCTGCTCCTATCCAAAACCTCTTACCGTTCAAGGGCACCCCGATCAATATCGTCGATTTTCCAGTGCACGGGTCCTGCCTTCATATGTTAGCGTTTTTTGCTTTTTCCACCCACGGTTTCCTGGCTCCCGATGTGACCTAGTGCTCGGGCTCCCCCCTTCAAGGCCCTGTTCGCCTAGCGATGCGCAATTAGCGCTAAGCACGCATCAAAAACCTCTTCCTTTTCCCATTTCGAGGCTCCCAAGGGCTACTTTGGCCTCCTGTGCGATATCCATGGGCCTCGGTCAGCGCGCTTTGACCGAGGTCCTCATCGTTCCACATTCGCTGCCATGGCCACTAGTTCAGGGTGTTTTTGATACTGTTTTGGATTTCTTTAGAGATTTGTTCGACCTGATTCAATCATAGTTCTCAACAGTCTTTCTATGGATCCAATTCGGATCAATGTGTGTCATCATACGTAGGGGAAGGTGAACCACTCACCCTATACATAGCACACCAATAGGGGAAGGTGAACCACTCACCTTATGGTCGCTCATAGCTCCAAGAAGTACCCCAAGCCCCTAGGAGCTCCCAGAGCTCAGTGTCCAACTCAAGCGGGACCCTCATAGGAGGGTTCTTCCACGACTCCAAGTCTCTCTCAAAAGGCTAAGAATTTGACCTTCCCTAAGGGCTTCGTGAGAATGTCTGCAACCTACTCATCAGACCTCATGTGTTGAAGCCTTATTGCTCCCCGCTGTACCATATCCCGGATAAAGTGGTACCTGATATCAATGTGCTTGGAGCAGTCGTGGAACACAGGATTCTCTGAAAGGCGAATCCCACTTTTTTTGTCGCAGTAGATCACAGTGGTATCCAACACATGCTCAAATAACTCACTAAAGAGCTTCCTCAACCAAACAGCTTCACAACATGCCATACTAGCAACAATGTATTCACCCTCGATATTGCTTAAAGCAACCAATTTCTGCTTCCTGCTTCATCGAAGATATTGAAGCAAATCCCAATGAGAAGCAACATCCAGACGTGCTTTTACAATCCACCACATTGCCAACCCTGTCAGCATCAATATATCCATGAAGCCTCAAATTCCCGACAATGTATCTCAGACCATAGTTGATTGTGCCATGGAGATATCTCAGAAGATTCTTAACAGCAATCCAATGTATGTGATGAGGATTGACCATAAATTGACTCAATGTATTCACAACAATGCATATGTTCAGACAGGAGTTTACCAAGAACATCAGATCCCCCACAAGTTGTCAATACTTAGAAGGATTTGCCAATGTGGGCCCAACAACACTTCCACATAAATTCTTGAAGCTAAATTCCATCGAAGTATACACAGAGTTGCAATCCACCATCCCACATCTTTCGAGCGACTTCACAATGTATTTTCCTTGAGAAAGGAAAATCTCACCTGGCTTTTGCGAGACCTCCAAGCCTAAGAAATAGTGCATCAAACCTAGGTCCTTCATCTCAAACTCAGAAGCCAACTCCCTCTTGCATTGATAAATGAGAGGGTTTGCACATGTCAAAAAGAGATCATCCACATAAAAAACCAGAATGAGAGGCTTGTCCTTTTCAACCTTGAAATATAGGTCATGGTCAACTTCGCTCCTTGTAAATCCCAGCTTCATAAGATAGCTATCAATCCTCTCATACCAAGCCCTAGGGCATGCTTCAACCCATAGAGGGATTTCTTCAGCCTACATATGTGTGTCCTTCGATCTTGTACTTCGAATCCCTCAGGTTTTTCTACGTACACTTCCTCCTTAAGCAAGCCATGCAAGAACGCAGTGTTAACATCCATTTGGTGTAGGCTCCATCCTTGAGAGGCAGCGAGAACAGAGCAATAATAGATTAGATAGTGGTGTATCAAGCAACTAGTGCAAATATCTCGTCATAGTCCACTCCTTCCTTTTGAGAGAAGCCTCGAGCAACAAACCTGGCCTGGTATTTTCAGCACTCCCATCAGCTACAAGTTTGATTTTGTAAAGCCATTTAGAAGTGACCACAAACTTGTCCTTGGGTCTAAGAACCACATCACAGACATCATTCTTCATGATTGATTCGTATTCCTCATTCATCGCATCCTTCCATACTTGGTGTTTCATGGCCTCCTCAAATGTACATGGCTCAAATTAAACAATAGTACTCATAGCAACTAAGTACCCTTGATACCTGTTCCGCCTCTTACTTTCACGAAATGTCCCTCTTGGAGCAATATGTCTTTTAACATATTTGAAAGTGTCTTTGAGCCACAAAGGCCTTTTCCTTAAGGTAGAGGGATCACCAGGAGGTGGATCAATGGGATCCATCGGGCCTTCAACATCGGGCATCAGTTCATCTGTCAAAGATTCATGCTACTTTCCTGCAACATCATCATCGTCTTTCCTTGGGATAGGGAGATCCTTGGCTTTCCCAAGGACAGAGTCTTCATCGAAAGTGACATCATGGCTTATTTCCACTTCTCTTTTACCAAGCACATAGATTCTATAAGCCTTCAAAGTTTCACTGTAGCCCACAAATATTCCTTTCTTCCTAGATGCTTCTAACTTGTTTCTTTTCTCTTTAGGCACATGAAAATACATGAAACAACCAAATATTCTAAAATGAGAAACATCAAGTTTCTTACCAGTGAAAACTTCTTCGAGTGTCTTGAAATCCAATGCTTGATGCACGCTCCTATTTTGAACATATACGACAGTGTTGGCAGCTTCTCCCCATAAGAACTTCAGTAGGCCTTGGTCATAAAGCATGGCACGGGTAGCTTCTATGATTATTCGATTTTTCCTTTCAGCGACTCAATTTTGCTAAGGAGTATATGGAACAGTTGTCTCCCTCTTAATGCCAACCTCTCTGCAAAAGTTGTTGAATTCATTTGATTCATATTCAGTTCCATTATCAGTCCTTAATATTTTGATCTTCTTCCCTGTTTGATTTTCAACCAAGGCTTTGAAAGAATGAAACCATTTGAACACTTCATCCTTCTTCTTTAAGAAATAGATCCACGTTTTGCGAGAGAAGTCATCCACAAAAATTACGTAGTATAAGCATCCTCCTAATGATGTTACAGGCATCATACTAGATAGATCAGAATGGACCAATTGAAGGATGTCAGTGGTTTGACTTTCACTTGAAGGGAATGCTCCCCTTGTAAGTTTTCCAGTTGCACAACCGTTCGAAACACCTTCATGATCTATGTTGAATTCAGGCATACCTGTGACCATCTTCCTTACCCAAGTAAGGCTTTGTAATGAAAGTGGGAAAATCTCCGATGCCATAATTCAGATTGAAGAAAAGTATCGCAAGTCAAAGCTCCCAAAGGACTTGCTCCAACTTGATAGAGACCTTCAACCCTAAATCCAAGTGTAAATGCATCTTTAGGGTTTTTTGCCAAATACGTACCTTTCCATCAATGAATGCTACCTTGAAGCCTTTATCTTCCATCGCAGAAATAGACACTAGGTTCTTCTTCAAATCGGGTACATACACTACTTCTCATAGATGAAGGGTTTGACCTTGATTTTAAGTGAAGAGTGATAGTCCCTATCCTTTCAAGGGGTAGGTGGCATTGTCTCCAAGTATGGTCTCCAAATTAGTCTTATTTTCAGTCAAGTTTGAGAGGCCCTCCTTGTACCCAGTGAAGTGCCTTGAGGCACCACTATCAATCAACCAATTATCCAAAGTGTCTGGAGGAGAGGTAGTGGTGAGGGTGGAAATAAAATGAAATTCTTTTTGTTTTTCTACAACATTAGTTTCTTCATACCTGGAGTTTCTCACCCTTTTGGGAGGGCAACCATTACCATATCGAGTAGCAGGAGCATGCTATGAAATTTGAGACACCATCCAATTTTTCCTCAAACCAGAGCTCAATTGCTGCCATCTCTGAGATCTACTGCACAAACTGCCAAAGCAGAAAATAAAACTTTGAAGTTCCCTTACTATTGGTCCTTGCCTAAAATAGATTTACTGTTGCAAATCCCTAAGAATCTCAATCAAAGATCAAGCTCTAATACGATGTTAGAATTTCAAGCCCTAAATGACTAATATCCTTACAATATCAATTGAACAAGTAGATTGTTGAATTTAATTAAAGTTAAAATTAAATTTCAAATCATAGCATCAATCACGCATGGCTAAAAATTAAACAACAGAAGCATAAAAAATAATTTCACCCGCAGAGGTAATTACTCTTTCAAATCAGCTGTTCATTCCTTCAAAGGAAACCTCCGCACATTGCCCCCAAAACATCATGCTTGAATACCAGAAAACACCCTGAAATGAGCTTGTACAGCTTGCTGGAAATCCCAAAAACAGCAAAAAGCTATCGAACAACCCAAATAATAGTTGTACACCCTGTACGGGCCTGTTCAAACTTCAAACAACTGTATGAATCTGTGCAGATCTGTCCATACAACTATACAGAAATGTACAGATTGCTGTTTCAAACTACATGCTTCCCAAGAAGCCTCTTCCCTGGTTGGCTGCTCTCTCTCCACCACTCAACTGGTCAAGTGTGTGTGTAAAATCCTCTAACTTGCTTCAATTTTACTTTTCGCAGAGAATTTCTTTTTAAGACTCCTCCTAGCTTAAGTCATGCATGGAATACAAGTTTAAACTCAAGTATAAATATAAGATTTTCACCTTTTTACTAAAGTGAATTACAGAATAGAATACTTTTTCCAAAAATAGAATTACTTTTCGAAAATATCTCGAACTACTTCTCGCCGAATGTGTGTGGAAGTTCCTATCCGAGTTATACTTCTCAACATATAGTATATACCAAGATTGCAATTTTACATAGCATAGAGTTGCACCATGATAACTCTACAACATGATCTAATAGAAAGCACAACTACAGCCTATATATGCCTGGCCATTCTCTAGTCAAGCCTGAGCCTTGAGCTCCACACTATGAATCCATACAAGACATGTTTACAATATATACATTACAAGTTCATTTATTTAAGCTCACATGAATTAACACCCATCTTTATAACCATGCATTTATAATATTTACATAATCTGATCCAATACCTTCCGAGGGTCAAAAAAACCAGGGTGTTACACATGCATATGACGCGCATGTAGGGCAGAAATGCAATATACGAGCTCAAGACTAATTGAGTTTCGCTCAGCTCCATCGAAGTATTTTTAGTGTAAATTGTTTATAGGTTTTGGCTGGGGTGTTTGATCAGTGAATATGACCTTTAAGAGGATGAAGGGGATTCTGGTAATTAGATGATAAATGGTGACCTAATGATCGTGATGTACATAATTAATGTAAATATTTATATACAGAGACAATAAAATAAATGTTTGAATATGAAACGACGTTAGGATATGAAAAACCATGGCCAACAAAAGGCCAGAGGTCACGTATGGATAAAATCGTGAGACTGAAGCCAATTCATCAGAAAAATAAGATTATAAAGAATTCGAGTAGTTTAACAAACACAACAGCTTTCAGGAACCTATACAATTGCTCTAAGTTAGTAATGAGACGGACAACAGTAATAGGCATATCTGAATTGATGAAGTCCTATAATTGATTCTAGTTTTAAAGGAAAGCATTACAACATCACATAGGAGGATTCTAGTTTTAAAGTAAAGCATCACAACATCACATAGGAGAGACATCAAAAACGCAAGCGGCAACGCTGATCAACTATAGTGGTTATACCTCTGTGTGACCTAATAGACCAAATAGGATATAAATCCCATACGTCGTAATCAAGATTTATTTTAATGGGTTTATCTCTATGTTTAATCTGGTGAACTAAAATAGAAGTAATGGTTTTATCTCTAGGTTTAATCTGGTGAACTAAAATAGAAGATTATTACATGGCCAAGGTCCCTGATCAGGGTCAATTTTACTGCATATTTATCAGGAACTTGTATTTGCAGTGTGTTTATTTAGGCATTCACATTCTCGGTATATTTTACTTACATTTTCACTATGGCTTACAAAGCTTCTAAAAGATTATGAAGTGGTCATGGTCAGAGCTAATTTTAACAGGATGCTTATTAGGCAACCAATTTTCACATCCGTGCTTATTAGACATTCACCATGGCTTAGAAGGTTTCTCAGAGATTTTGCTTGAGAGGTTCTTGAAAAACATAAATTGAGATCTTGCTTGACTCAATACCTTCATTTTAATGCTTGACTCAATGCATCCATTTTTATCTGGATTAATCAAGAAAAAGAGAAGCATACCCTAGCTGATGCGGCCGTTTACTCTCATTGTCCAGCATTGCTTCAAAAAGCAGTTTTCCTATCCCAGTCCTGCACAACAGTAAGAGTCTCATGACATATACAAGCAAGACTGTATACAATTACTATGTAAACAAATACATACATATTTATTATGTTACCCCAAAAATATGCAATGGGTCTGTCGCTGACCTCTGAAAAGATTCATGTACATAAAAGTCCAGAACGCATATGGGAGAAATCTGCGAATACTGGTCATTTTGCCTCCATATATATAGGTTCTTTACGCCGGTCTTCAAGAGTCCCTTCACAGTAACGGTATTCGGCTGGGAATCGTGGGGTACTGTCAACAGATAAAGATGGTGGGAATTGGAAAGAAGCCTCTTGTAGTCTGTAACTGGGGCTTTCAGCCTCTGAGCATGGGCAGATCTGATACCCATTTCGTCAATTATAGCCTTCAACTCCTCTTTCTCTTTTATTCCCAATCCATCTGCCATTAAAACGCACTAAGAGAAAACGTAATCCTGTAAACAGAGAAAATGTGAAGGAAAAATGAATTCAGACTTACTGATTCGAGTAGAATTCCATATTGAAACAGAAGGATTTAAGCCGCTGCTTGACAGAGTTGGAATGCTGCAACTGCTGTCCATCTCTCAATCTGGATCTCTCCGCGGCTCTCCGTTAACTTTTCCTGAGTTTTTAGGCCGCGACTACTTTAAACAAAACCATGAATTACACCAAATTCAAATTCTCTTTAACTACGTACTCGCTCTCATATCGTTCCGTTCTCATATCCACTCCAAGCTTTTAATGAACGTGCAGTGGGCCAAGGAAGCCTTAAATAAAAGTGAGGCGGGGTGATGTGACTGGCTGCCAATGGGCCTTCATCCCACGCCATCTTGGTGGGAGTTTATTGAGTCTTTAGTCTCTGAAAGTTCAAATATTTAAAGCGACATGCTTCACTTTTTACGGGGCAGAGGGGTTTGCGTAGAAAAGTAGGTTGGCATCGAATCACACATAAGTAATAGAGTATTTTGAAGAATTAAAACTGATTTTTTTTATTTTTTAAAAGATTGAAATTTATTTTAAATAGTAATTTAGAAGTTATTAATTAAAAATATATAAATTTATTGATTATTTATAAAAAGAGATAAATTTTAGGAAAAATATTATGTTTTAATGAAAAAAATATATGTTATATTAGAGGTGGGAAGTGGGTGGGCCTGAGAGGAATCAAAGTGTACTCTTATCTTTATAATTTTGGAATAGTATCCAACAATGTGGCCAAAGAGTATGAATTGTTGTAAGTTAAATCAAACATAAGTTTTTAATGCCTCTAAGCTAATAGTAATTGGAGATTCATTTTTAATTAGATTTCTACTTTTCAACCTCTCATTATAAAATTACTAGTTGGACTCAATCTTAGAAAGAACATGGAAGGTGAAAGGTACCTTAGACTTGGTCACTTGTATAGGATCCAACAATGTGGCCAAAGGGTATGATTTGTTGTAAGGGTAAATCAAACATAAGTTTTTAATACTTCTAAGCTAATAGTGATTAGAGATTCATTTTTAATTGTCAAGTTCCTACTTTTCAACCTCTCATTATAAAATTACCAACTGGACTCAATTTTAGAAAGAATAGGGAAGGTGAAAGGTACCTTAGACTTGGTCACTTGTTTCTGTGTCCTAAAGGAACAAAACCTGGAGGCAGACCATCTAGCCAACTAGGCAGAAAGGGCAAAATGGGGTTTATTAAAATGAACTACGAGGAAGATGCACAACATATACCTTAACCCTTCCATGCACTGGATAAATTATAAGGTTTAGAAATGACACTTATGTCTTTGTTGCATGGTCATTGATTATGACAGAGTATGGAGTTGGTCAATATGACCACTCTACTCTCCTTGCATGTTCATTCTTTGCTCCATCTGCGTCTATAATTCCTTTGTCATGTATTGATGGAACGCTAGTGGGATTGAGTATATGACTCACAAAGGAAAGTGGCTCTAGACATTCAAATTAGGCCTAGCTCTGAAGGTAATGCACTTTTACCAATCTAGGTCAAAGGTTACTCCATTTTCTCCCCCACTTACCATCTTTTTTATGGACTCAATGGTCTTTGCAGTGGGGGTTTCACCTTTATGGCTCCTCTTTCTTTGTTAGGCTACATTGCCCCCCATATTGGCGAAATATTTTTGTATCTTTTAGTTTTTTCTCTAACTTTAATTGGCGCGCCAATCGTGATGTGGAAGAGTAGTCTAGTGTTAGTGTTAGAGTGGAGAATTGGATGGTGAATCCCAGGGTCTCAAATAATTACTCCCCACCCTGGAAAGTACAGATACTTGGAGAATCTACAGAGAATAGGGGACCTAAGTTTTTGTGACTCTAACTACCATACAATGATGGACTACAAAGAACATAGAGAGATAAGGCAAGCTTTTGAAAGGCATAAAGATGGTATTGAAAGACTAAACACGAGACAACAAATTTTTCTACTCAACTTGTGGCAATGGAAGGCAATTCACATCATCAAAATAAGGGATCCATGACAAACAAAGCTTTCATGGGAATCCTCATCCAACCAACTCGGTGCATTTGTGCTTTAGAAATAGAAAATAGAGACTTGAAGCTTATGTTGCTCAAAAATTTCACTTTGTGCCAAACTCTCCCTCTGCTTGGGGGCAATTGCTTAGGTGTTATATTACACGACTAAAGATGGCATCCGCAGATCCCCAACAGAGGGAACAACAAAAGTAGACTTCTCCTCTATAACGCTCAATGGAATGTCTTAAACTTGGCTCAGTAATAAATGCAACACCTAAAGAATCAAAACTCCTTCTCGATCCTTTTTTAAAGTATTTCAAAGTTTGTTGTTTAAGAGGAACTTTCTGTAAAAATTATGTTCCTAGTATATATATAATGTTGAAGTTCAAAAAATCATCCATTGTTAACAATCATAGTCAACCCTGAAGCAATAGGTTACTATTACTTCTCTAGGTAGGAAGACTAGTATAAAAAAAATATCCATTGTTAACAAGCATAGTCAACTCTCAAGAAATAGGTTGCTATTGTTTCTCTAGGTAGGAAGACTAGCATAATGCACATTTATTATGAGCTCAACTACAAAAAAATTCTATAATATATATTCTCAAAATTCGGTTAAAAAAAAGGATATGTTGTATTATTGTAAAATGTTTATTGGTTGGATTTGCAAATTTCTTAGCTATGATTTAAATAATTTCCACCGACATTCATTTATGTGAAGAAAGCTTTCAAGAGGAAGCCATTCAAGATTGCACGTCCACATTTTCCTTAAAAGCAAACCTTAAATCACTCTAGATCAATCATTCCATCTCTATTTAATAAAACTATCAGCATTTCTTCTTTGTGGCACATTCAAACCGTTCCTTCCCCACTTGCATGCTCATTTGTTTCATCCTCTACCCAATTGTCCACTACCTGAAACCTTTTCTTACCAAAGCTTGGAGATATAAGGATAAATAATGAAGAATTTTAGTGACAATGGTGTTCATTTGCTACATACAATAACTCCAAGGGATATTTATTGTGACATAGTGGCCTTTCCAAACACACTTGCATCAATGGTAGGTATTCCTCCACTTATTGGCATGAACCACCATCATGCAATTTATCATTGAATTGTTATGGCATGGACTATGGTTTGTGTGTTATTTAATGTCTTCATTTTGATTTTCCTTTTATATTACAATCATTTGTTTGAAAATTGAATGTATACATGTGCACGTGTGTTTATCTCATTGTCTAGTGATAACTTTGACACAATTTTTGTAATACATGATGTAAGTTCAAATCTTGTAACATGTCTCTATCTTCTTAGACCTTGTGCTAATTAACGCTATAGTTTTCAAAAGGGCATTCCATTCAATATTCAATAATGATGTTTAAATTCCATTATTAAACTTAGATTATGTATTATAAAGATTTTACTCATTATTAAAACTAGTTGATAATGACATGTGAATGGCCCATGATTTTTAGAACATCTTATGGAATTCATAACATTGTCACATAGTTAACATAAGCATGAAGATTCTTAGAAAGATAGACAACAATAAATACAAGTAGGCATACATCTTAAGTTTGAATCTTGATTGGGTTTTAATATTTTAAATTTTTTTAAGTATAGTATTTATTTACAAATTTCATATAAAGTAGATATTTAACTCATATTTTCTCAGTTAATTCAATTTATTTTGCAATATGAGATTATTATGTACCCCTTAAATTAAAATGAAGATTCACCTTTCAAATTTGAATTGTTGTGATTATGGTGGAATATATCTTTCTATGTGCAACTAGTTCAAAACTTTAGATTTTAGTGTTGTAAAGCTAATTATATTTATTGTAATATTTTATGATTAAAAAAATATATGCCTTACATTAGGATAAGATAAAGTTAATTCTTTTAATGTGTTACCTTATGATAAGAGAAAGCTAATAAGATATTGTTTTTAAATAGCTAAGTATTCAAAAAATGAGTAAGCTAATAAGTGGACAAAATCATTTTGGTAAGTTAATTTTTGGCCAAATAATCCACTCTTTTTATTTTTATTTTTAATTCCAACAATTTTGGTTTATCTCAAATGGACAAAAATTTCTAAAGGGAAAGTTCCATGGTCCAAGTTGTCATCAATTAGATGGAATTACAATTTTTGACAAAATTACTTGTGGCTATCAAAGGGTTGAGATTGTCCACTTATTTACTCTTCATGCAAATCTAAAATGAAAATTATCCATGTCAATTTATTAAGAATTACTCTGCAATGTATTGAGAAAGTGTTATTAAAAATTTAAGAAAAGTGTGAAGTACAAATATCTTTTTCCCATATTAAAGTAGGAATGCACCTTAAATATAGCTAGACAACAAAAACATTTATATATCAAAATCAATTTAATGTATTTACAAATATATATATTTTTTTGAAGAAAAACAAATTGTATATTTGATCTTTCAAAAAAAATCAAAATATACATAGAAATTAGATCATCCAACTATTCTATAGGACTAATCATTCTATTTCTCTAAATAAAACCTAGATAAAAAGAAAATAATTTATCTATAAATATTAATTATTACAATAATTTCTTCGAGGAAAATATCTGGGGTAGATCCACCCGAAGGGGTCACTTCCTGTCGGCCTATTAGTAGAGCCTAACCTCAAGGGCGTCGAGGAGAATTGACCCTGTGACCTCGCATTAGCAGGGTGCTTTTAGCAATGAGAAGTCAACCAATTAAGCTAACCCTTGGGGCTAAATTATTACAACAATTTAAAAGTTTGCTTGTAATTATTTAAATAAGATACATAAGTTGTGGATTTTTTTTTAATTATGATAATTAATAAATCTAACAAATTTGAGTGTAGATGACATAGCAAGGACGAGATGCACTCCCCTCCCTCTTTTAGCCTTTTCCCAAACCCTATCAAGCTTCCATCCAAATTATGTTGAAAGTAAACTATGAATGACTAGTTTGCATGGAGAGGATGCAATTTTGGGGTATAGAGATAAGGGAAGGCATCTAGAGGATTGTGTGGCAGTGACATCTATTTGTGTTGTTCTATTCATGTTCATTTTTTTTGTGTTTCAATAGGAATCTTGTACCTTGTTTTGAGATCCATGTCTTCAACATTGTTTGACATCTATATGGTAATATTATAATCCATTCTCATGTTCATATTGTTGCATATGGTCCATGAATCTCAAGCCTAGGTGTTAGGTACTTGTGGGGGTGTGCTCTCGCTTGGAGAGTTCACTTATTCTTTTCCATGGTAATAAGCATTGTAGTTCAACATTTTCATATGATATGGTTTCTACCTAGGGTTTGATGGTTGCTTCAAAGGTAAGGATATTGTGTTAGAGTTTTGGCCTAGGTTGTGATGATTGTTCCAAGGTGAAGCATAAGAGATATAGCATGTGTTGGAGGTGTTTGATTGTAAATTTCTTAATGGTTGCAAGCTTCTATAGTGTTGTTTGATGTTTGTGGTGGTATGAAGGCATATCCTAGCTCAAATGAGTACTATTACAAATTTGTTCCAGGGCTATGTTTGAGCTTGTGATAAGCTCAATTGGCTCTACTCCCTCTTCATCCTTGTAAGACCTTGGTTCCAACTATTGGTAATCTAGGGTTCGTGATTGTTGCATCTTCTAGAAAATCTATTGTGGCCCTATGTCATGTCCCTTCTCAAATACATTTGTAAGAGGGTGTTGCTACACAATTTTGCACAATTTTGGCTAAGGAAGAGTACCCATCATTTTCGACTTAGGGACTTAGGGGGCAATTCGACTTTATTTGTTTGCTAGTGGAATGTGGGGGGCACCCACATGGGAGTTCAAATTGGCCCATTCAAATAACTTGGAGGGAAAGTCGAATAAGTGGATGGAGGGGCCCACATGAGGCTAGGGAGGCCCAAGGAGTTATAAGGAGGGAGCAACTCTCATTTTGGATTTATTCTTACACTTTGCAATCAAAATTACTTGACTGTTTGCTCTGCTGTTTAGCTGAGTCAACTAGCTGTTTAGCCACGAATCTCTCAAGTGGGAGGTTCAACCTCTACTTCGGGGGACCATCCGTGCCCTCCCTAGAGAGGAAGTTCCATAAGCATTTCAAGAGTTCCGGGAGCGTGTTACAACACTACCATTTAGTCACAATAGGGAGTGCGTATTTCTGGCTAGCTGGAGAATACGCAGGGGGAGTTTGGAGCTATCAGTGATCAAGAATTTGCCGGGAGAGTTAGAGGATTGGGAGAGCAGCAAAGGGCCAACCTTTCTTGTGAGTTTCGGAGCCAGCTGAACCAACATCCAAGCATTTCAAATTACTGGGCTTGGGACAGTGCAGAGGGTCAATCCAGTGATTTTGTGGAGCTAAGGAGTAGGTGCCATAGGCTGGAAGCCCATCTGGGAAGTTAGGGGATTGATAGCAGAGGTCAACCCAACACTTTGGGTCCATTTCCAGGAGGATTTACAAGTAGATTCTAGCAGACCGAATTTCGCAGTTATAACTGAAATTGGGCTCCAAGGGGGTCGAATTTCAGAAATCTAAACTAGCCAAATTCCTTCCTGGGTTTTTTGGATTTTGGGCAAGGATCACACTCTTAATTTTATAGAATTTCCTGGGCAGATCTAAGGGGTCAAATAGGGGTCCCAACTGTGCCAGCAGTGAGAGGAGTTAAGGGAAATTTGGGCCAAAATTCACAGGTCATCATTTGGCCAATTTCTTCATCGATTTTTCTAGGTTTAGGCCAAGGAGCAAGGAGCTGAAATCTCACAATTTTCTGAGCACAGGAAGTAGTGATTCCAACCCTTCGAAGTCAACAAACGGAACAATTTTCTGGGGCAATGCAATTCAGTTTGGTGCAGCGGTTGTAGCAGCCTTTAGTTCAACATTTTCTCACTTGGGTTTTGTCATGCTTGTCCATTGAGACAAGCCTAGGTGCACCATTCTATTTTACTATTGTATTTTCTCTTGGAGAAGTAATAAAATGGCTCAACAGTTCTCTATTTCCAGTGTTTACATGGGTGCTTAATGTATATTTCGTTTTTCTGATTGTTGGATTGTTTGCATGCTTTGTAAACAAGGAGAAAAGAGTTAATATATTTAAGCAAGAATAATCCAAAGCTTTTCTGGTAGGAACTGCAACCAAGGAAGAAGTGAATTGAAAATAATATTACATCCAATCAATGGTTTGAATATGCAAAGCAACTCTATGAGAAAGAATCTGAGGCGGAGCCCCCCCAGGATCAACACAACTTCAAAGCTCTTCACATTATAGGAGGTGGAGAATGGAATTAAGAAGCTGAAAACAGGAAAGGAAAAGGACCTGATTGAACTTCAAGCAGAGTATCTAAAATGGGGAATGAACGCTCTTATACCACACATCATGGAAATATTCAACAACATCATTCAGCAAGGATTCCCAAGAGACTGGACAACTAGCCTAGCAATACCCATTTTTAAAAGTGGAGACATTAATAATCCATCCAACTATAGTACACTTATGATCAATCCTTTGTTTGCAAAGCTTTTCGGCAGCATGGTAGAAAACAAAATTAGTAAGTGGGCAGAAGTAAAATAAAAGAGGGCAAGAGGACAATCGGGTTTTAGGCCGAAACATTCTACTTTGGATCATCTTATCACGTTGGGACACATTGTTGAAAAGGTTTGGGAGGACAAAGAAGAAGTATTTTGTTGCTTTGTTGACTTCAGAAAAAACATTTGATGTAGTCCCTAGGGATAAGTTTTGGCATAGAATGGAAGAACTTGAAATTCTTGTGCATTATAGAGCCATTGTTCATAGACTCTATGAAGAAGTGAAAGTCAAAATTAGAACCTCAGCAGGTATTTCAGAAAGCTTTAGAAGTGACATTGGAGTCAAGCAAGGTTTCCCTCTATCCCCTACTATTTTTGGTCTATATATTGATAAATTGGAAGAGTGGCTAAATCTGCAAGGTGGAGATGGTGTTCGGTTGGGGGAGTTTGTGTTAAGGCTTCTTTTACATGCTGATGTTTGTATTGATTTTTAAATCGGCCCATGGATTGCAAATGCACTTATATGCCCTTGAGCATTTTTGTAGTGCAGTGCGGATGCAAGTCAATACTAGCAAGACCAAAATAATGATTTTATCTATAAAAGGAAGCAGAGCCAACATACTTTCTTCTTTGAAGACAACATTCTTGAAGAGGTAAATGAGTACAAGTACCTTGGGATTGATTTCAACAACAAGCTCAATTGGGAGGATTGCAGAAAGAAGAGAATTTTAGGAGGGTGGAAAGCATTATATGCTCTTCAAAACAGCAGTGGAGAGGCAAAGTTATGGGATTGGAAAACGATTAAAGTACTTTTTGGGCTCCTAGTTTGTCTAGTGATGCTATATGGGTGTGAATTGTGGGTTAGCAACACTTCCATCTCAAAATGGAAACAAATTGAGAAAATCCAAAAACGCTTGATCATGAGCAAGTTCAAAATAAAAAGTTCAGTACCTTATGAGATAATGTTGAGTGAAACAGGAGCAAATCCCATTGAAGCAATTGCTATGGTGCGGCTCATAAGATATCTAAAAAGAATTGAGCAAATGAGAGTAGGTAGATGGCCTAATGTTATCTTCAATGAAGGCATGAGTGAAATAAAGAAAACATGGATGAAACAAAACTACACATGGATGCAAAAATGGAATATCTACCTCAATGTTTGTCCCACAAATAGTAAGGAGCTAAAGGATTTTGTTATGGAGAAGTTTCATAAAAAGGTATGGGGAAAAGAGTTGGGTAGAAAGAAGAAATATTGCATTGAGGAATTCAACCCTACGTGTGATCTACAACAAAAAGAGTTCATTAGAGCTAGCATTTCATGGAGGGCAAAGGTTCTTATTGCTCAATTAAGGACCAACTCACATCAACTTCGGTGTGAAACAGGATGGTGGAAAAGGCCTAAAGAAGCTTGGGAAGAACGAGTGTGTACATTTTGCACGTCTGGGGCTGTGGAATCGGAAAAACATTTCATTTTGGAATGTGATGCATTCAAAGACATCAGAGAAAGTTATGAGAACATGTTAGCATCAGTTTCTTGGCATTGTCTTTTTAGCGAGGGGATTGTTGGAAGGTTGGGCCAGCTCATCATCAATTTGAATCGGAAAAGGATTGAATTGCAAAAAGCGAAAAACATGGAACTAATGGTCTCATAGACTATTTTTAGTCTCGTGGACCTTAAAATATCATTTCATTTCATTATTCTTGTTTAGGAACATTGTACCCTAGAAATATGCCCTCCTCGTATACTCTCTAGTAATGTATAAGAAGACAAATTCACTTTTTTGCTATATCTAGTAAACTAGAATATTTTAACCTCAATGAATATTTAATTGATTTTTATTTATATTTAAAAAGTTGTATTTGTAACAAATTTTTTGTTGTTGTTGTTGTTTGGATATAGACGAATTGACGATTGGATCGGTTTTATACTTACGTGACACAAGGTTGGTTCCAACAGCGACCACTGGAACCTAAATATGCATATGTAAAACCCTTTTGTGGACGCGAGTTAATAAGAAAGATTTAAACTTCAAATTTTGTAATTTATATAATATTTCATAACACAGTGATCACCAATAAAATTACCAAAAAAATTATAACCAATTTTATTTTATTACTTATCTTTATATAATAGCTCTCCCTTTTTATAACTGCCAAATAAATATAAAATTGCAAATTTCTCCTTATCCACATTGTACATCTCTTTACTTTCATCCATATTCATCATTTTCAAAGTTTATTTAACAATCCATAAAGTGACACATTTCATTTTTTATTTTTATTTTTTTTATAATGAAAACAAACCGGACTTCGCAGATTATGAAAGATGGCCTAACGCGAGTTAGTTGACTTTAAAATAATGTCAAAATCAAAACCCTCACCAATTTCGTGTTGAAAAACAATGTAGTTCGTTATGCACTTTAATTAAGAGCTCCGAAGTGTTAAAATGTCAAAATCAAAACCATCCATCACCAAATTTAATTTGTCAAATTCATTTAGGCGAAAAGCCATTCTCAAAATTGTAGTTTGTTTAATTAAAAATTATATTTGTTTTTTTGGAAATATTAGTATTATAATTTATTTAATTAAAATTATTGGTATAATTTAGGAAAATATAGATTCAAAAAGTTTTAAACATGTAATAAAAGTGTAAAAAGTGCAATTATTTTTATGTGATTTAAAAATATTTTTATTTGACAAAAAGTTTATTTTTTTTGGACGTAAGGAAATAGGTTAATGATTCAAGACTTAAAGGTATGTGGCAAATGTGAAACCTACCCCTTTACGAACCACTAGTGGGTAATTATAGGGGGTGTGGTTTTCCTTGAATAATAATGATGAGTCAACCTACATTAGCAGATAACAGCCAGTGATGGTTGTCCCCACTGTTGGTTTGGCAATTGAGTTATGATAGGCCTTCTCACTATTTAAAATAAATAAATTAGTTAATTAAAAAAACGAATGTTGTTAAAAAGTTTTTGTGTTATCTAATTTTGAGTCAGGCAAATGTAAAAATGTTGAGAATAATAAAAATATGTTTTTAGAAATTGATGCTTTGTAACAAGCATCTCTTTTTAAACATATTTTCAATATTGTAAAAATGCTCATGGATGTAGACTTTATGTGATGCAACCCATGGATGGGAATGTCGGTGTACTTTCAGTGCAAAGCATGGACGGTCATTATGTTGTGCATAGATGTATTGTATATATGTGAATTTGAAGACGTGTGTTGCAAAAGAAGAATGTAGACTTTCTTATGATGCATTGTATCGCATAGATGGAAACTTTGTTGAAATGTGATGTATTGTATCGCTGTAAACAAGAGCATGGTTTGGCCTTGGTATTTAACATATGTAATTTTAATTTCTTTGTCATTGGACAAGCCTCTTCAAAATTATTTTTGTATGATACATTGCATGAAAAACAAATTCTCCACCATCATGACATGTCACAACAAGACTTTGGATACAAAAAGGCACAAAACACAAAGTTTTGAGGTGCACATAAGAAAAGAAAGTTTATGAATCAACATGTCATACCCAAGTCTAGAAGTAGTTGGATACACATGAAACCAAAACTCATTTTAGTTTAATGTGCATAAGCAATTTTTTTGGTACAAAAAATGCATGGAAGACTCTCTTTCTGAGGAATATCCAGGCAGATCCACCCAAAGGGATCACATCTTGCCAGCTTATTAGCAGAGCCTAACCCTGAGGGCATAGAGAAGAATTGACCGCGTGACCTCCCAATAGCAAGGTGCTTTAGCGACTGGAACTCAACCAATTAAGTTAATCCTCGGGGCTATATAGAAGATTATCATTTTTTTAAGTGATCAACATAAAACAAAATTTTTACACTACATTTCCTTTTTTTGTAATGTTATACATAATATATTACACTCAAAATTACTTTGAACATAACATGACATGACATTTTACCTGGACATTTGACATTGCACTTTCTCAAATATTACTTCATCAACATAAAAGCAAACTTCCAAATACTTCCTTCAAAAGATCATAATACTCTCAGTTTACTTGTCTAATTAAAAAAACACACACACGTGGTCATTAAATGAATACTTCTATAAATGACGAAGATATATACGTTACTTGGATTAATGAAACCAAACGTGGAAGAAAAATGAATCACATACCTAAAAATCAATGTCTTTTAGTAAGGTGCCTAAGTTAGGATACGGTAAAGACATCATGAAGGGTGCCTGGTTAATCCTTTCGTATGTGTTTTATTGCATAGAATTTGGGGAAATAGCCTCATAGAGAGGTAAAACAGCTCAAGTTTTACTTTGGCTCTTGACTTATTATTTATATCTCTTGATTTTTATTTGCATTTTAAACTGTAGATCTTTGATATTTCTTTTTTCAATATTTAGTTACGTCAATTTTATACGTTTTTCTTTTCATTGTTTTTTCAATATTTAGTTACGTCAATTTTATACGTTTTTCTTTTCATTGAATTATGAAGCACAAACTTTTTTGTGTGACATATGACAATTAATCTTAAACAGGAATATGAATTAGGAGAGATGAAAAATATTGAGTATGGATTGGGATATGGATATGCTATACCTTTTATAGTGTTGAGAATTCAATAGGGAAATGATTATGTTTAATTTTCTTTACTTGATAATTGCTTGTGATGTTCTTTTACTTATTAGCTTTGTTACTTATTATTATATTCGTCAATCATCAAACGACTATCAAAACAAGAAGAACAAGAACATAGAATACATGTTGCAAGTCAGGGCCAAAACCTCTCCACTTGAAAGGAAAACCCACAAATCTCTTCTCTTCCTTATAGATTCTTCAATTGACGAATTCCAATACCTTAAGACTGACTTCAGAACCCTCCAAGACCAAGACCAACCTCTCTGGATGATGTTCTAACCCTGATCCTGTCAAACCCAATCAAATCTCTTCCATTAACACTTCTTCGATCTCCAACTGCAAAAAATTTGGCCTCCACTGTAGATCTGAAATTTTGGCCCCCCTAGCAGTTGCTGCTAGCACACGTGTGAGCTTTGATCTGTCTTCTGAGCCCTCCTTTGACCTTCGCTTGACCTACTTGTCTCCTTTTCTCCAAGATCGAATGGTCAGATTGTTAGGTCAATTATTCTCATTCCTATTTAGAACAATTATTTAGTATTTATAATCTATACACTATGGTAGTACTGTAAAAGCATAGGGTATGGTTGTTGAACTACCCCTAATTTTCTCAAATTCTCAATTACATGATTCTTCTATAACACATTTTATATAAATCCCTATCAATCATGGTGAAAATAAAGTTTTTATTTCATATATATTTTTAACATTTTTAATTGAAAAAATATTTTTTCCTTTTTATACAATGATACTTTTCCCTTTTTTTAGAGGTTACATTGACACCTTTGCAACCCAAAATGAGGACGATGTTGAGATTATTGCCCATGATAATTCCATTTAGGTTCAAAACAAGAAGAAATAAGAGAAATACAAAATAAGCATGCCTAAGGATGTTTCATATCCTATTGATCATGTGCATAGTGTTGATTTAGATGAAATTCCTTTAAATTATAAAAGGGAGGAAATCCAATGTTTTTGATCTTGATGAAAAACTATGGTTTCCTCCAAATATAACAATGAAAATTTTGGGTATAATAGGAAAATCATAATGTGAGTTGTTGATCTAGAGGATCGTGTTATGAAAACAACACAAAATACCCTACAAGATCAATTGAGGAAAAACCTAGTTGATAAAGGTTATATATTTCAATTGAATATGGATAAGCTTTACACACATAGAAAGCCAAGAGGAATATTGAATTAGAAACCCGCAAATTCAAAACATTTATGGTACAATCCATATGCACATATGGTTGACTACTTGGCTCTTATTGTCCCAATAAAAGTTACTAATAAAAATATAATTGACTGATTAAAATGTTTTAAATATAAATATTATGTGCTTATAGAAAATCATTCTACAATTACTAGAAAAAAAATTGATGCAAGAGACCAACACGAATAACTCTCTTTTAGAAACAATAATTTTGTTTCATGTATATTGGTTTAACATATATGGAAACAAATTTATTAGCATGGGACTATAACACACATAATGATTATAAGATGTTTCTAATATTCCATGCAAGGGTGAGATTTATTCATAATAAATTTAAAGAAGTATGTAATGGGATATATTAAATATGATGGAAATTTAAAAAAATTTAAACAAGTATGTAATGGGATAGATTAAATATGGAAATTTTTAGATGTAATGTTGCATGGAAATGGAAATAAACTTTTTAATTAATGAATAAAATGTAAAACAAAAACAATTATAGAGGACGTAATGCATTCATAAATTAATGATTTTTAATTTTAGTAATGCATTCATAACCAATGATTCTTAATTTTAGTTGAAATTTAAAAACGAATTCACATGAGATTTGATTGATGAGATCTTTAACTTGCGAAAGAATGTTTATATTAAGAAAGGAAAGAAGAAAGAAAGAAGAAAGAAATTATTTTAACGTTCACGAGGCTAAAGATAGCCTATGGGACAGATTGCTTCTTCATCTGCTTGATGTATTCGGCCCTTTTTTTGTAAAGCTTCACAATAAATGCTCCCATCTTCTCGACAAACCCCTCGTTAAATAGATTATCCCAAGAGCTAGCTGCCAGCGTATCTGCATAACTTTCCCTGTTGTCTTTGAAGGCCTCACATTCTAAAATGAAATGTTTTTCTGTTTCCACTTTTCTGGAAGAACAAAAAATGCATACCCTTTCCTCCCACACTTCCTTTGGCCTTTTCCAGCACCCTGTTTCACAACGGAGTTGATGAGAATTAGTCCTTAACTGAGCAATAAGAATTTTGGCTCTCCAAGAGATATTGGCCTCTATGTATGCTTTTGGTTGATGATTATGAGTGGGATTAAACACTTCAATATAGTAATTTTTCTTTCTTCCTAGCTCCTTCTCCCAAGTACGTTTGTGGAACTTTTCCATAACAAAATCTTTTATCTCTTTGTTGTTTATGGGGCACGCATTCAAGCAAATATCCCATTTACTAAACCATTTGTTTTTTTCCCCTAGGAAAAAATCGTAATTTTATTCATAAATTGATAAAATTACATTTTGTAGATGCCATAGGCATATGCAGATGGCTGATCCTGTAATAACAGGCAGCATAACAAGGAAAATAACACTGAATAGTAGATGAATAATCCTGTAAGGACAGGATCCAACAGAATAACAAATAAATAAATAATAAATGTTCCAGCAAGCCTATTCTTTGCTTCCCTTCTTCTTCTCTACCCGGCGCCATCCTCCCGAATCAGCTGTGGGTGTAGTTGTAGCTAGCTGGTTTCCCATGGTGATCATTTGTTGTTCTTTGTCTGATTCTGAGCCCGCCGAGCTATAGGTTCTCTTTATGCCACTAACTTCCATTTGCAGCTCTTGATGTAGATCTGTAATGATCAGCCCCGTATGAGTAGAAAGGTTTTTTGCTTCCTGTGTTTGTTTCTGTCCCATTTGAGGTTCTGGTTCCATGTGGGTCTCTGGAGGGTCCTCCTTGATGTCCTCTTCTTCCAATGGCTCTGTGTTTTGCCAGCCTTTGGGGTTTTTTTTGTTGTTTCTTAGTTTTCTTAATGTCCTTTCGAGCTGATGGACACTCATTTTGGAGATGCCCTGTCTGCAAACAGTTCCTGCACCGGAATGTTGTGTTCTCGTAGTCGAGCTGTTGTATCCATTGGGTATTGTTGAAGTTTAGCGTGATGTGGTCTGGTAGCCCCTGACTCAGATCCACTTCTACGCATATTCTGGCGAATGTAAAGATACCCCTGACTGCTCTGTCTTCGTCCATTTTTAGGAATTTCCCTAGAGTATTCCCAATGGCGGTTAGTACTTTATGATGGCAGAAATGCAGTGGGAGTCCGTGAAGCCTCACCCATACAGGCATGGTTGAGAATTTCATTGTATTAGCATCAAATCCTGCGAACCAGGGGGTTGTGAAGAGGCCAGCACTGCCCCAGAACCATGGCCCCTGTTTAATAATATTGTCTCTTTCCTGTTCTGTTTCAAAACTAACTATGAAAAACCCCTTAGGGCAGAGGTAAATTTCGCAGTTAGATGTCCATGTTGTGTAGATCCATTGATGCAGGGCATCTGATTTTGGCCAGAATCCATTGAATCTACATATGACTGCAGTATTTGATAAATCAGTAAATAGGTTATTTACCTCTGGTATAGATACCTGAAGAGTTGGTGATTCTGGTTTTTGCTCGACGGTGTAGGGTCCTGGCAGTTCTGTTGTTGGTGCTGCTTTGCTTCCCCTTTTTTCTTCCTTTCCTTTTACTGCATCCTGAAAGGAACCTGTATTTTTAGAGCTGGTTCCAGAGCTTCCACCACGCAGTCGGAGGGTTAAATTAATGGTTGAATCATTAGCTATGCCATAATGCTGCAGGGTTTTGTTATCTTGCAGATTGTACCCTGAATATATAAGGTTTTGAAATCGATCTGGGATTCCATGGCGGTCCTGTATTTCCTTTTTTAACTCCTGGATGCTTGTTGTCTCCCTGAGCCGTATGCAGTAGTGTTTTCCTTCAAGCAACTTGATGAAGATCTGAATCAGATCTGCATCTGCATGGGTTAGATTGGTGCTGTGGAGCCTTTGTTGAGCCAGATCTATACTGGATCTGGCCGGATCTGATAGATCCGCTCCTGTTCTACAGTGTTCGACCCAATCTGAAGAGCCGTTTCCCAGATCAGGGTTCCTGTTGGGGCTGCCTCTTGTTTGCAGGTCGTAGTCGACAAGCCCTCTGTTAGAGCAGTACTTCGCGGTGTTAAAAGCCCAGATCTGCATTAACGGAATCAGAGGAACCTCATATTACCAAGGAACCAGGTCTATATTCCCACCCCATACCTTGTCTTCGGCCCTGCTATTTGAAATCGGCCCTATCGAAGCGGATCGGGACCACGGCATACCAGGAAAGGGTCTGGTAAGAGTCTTATGCTTCTGTTTTTGATAATCGTAGGCAAATCTGCCAATCTTGTGGAGAGCGCTTGCGGAGGAAAGCAGATCAAGACAGATCTGTGTCTAGAAGGATGGGAAAAGCTCCGGGTTCTGTTTCCTGTGATTCGGATCATGTGAGTCCTCACCATCAGCGGATCCAGGCCTCTGCCGGAGGGAAACATCGTATACTCCAGCAGTCAGATTTCTGGTCGATCCACAACAGAGCAAGTTTTTGGGGCCTGTGGCTGCGCAGAACGGGCCCTCTGAAACCCTGAGACCATTAACAACCTCCATCGCTCTCCCACCGTAAACGGCCTCGTTCACTGTTAAAGCATACACTAGATCATTTTCCGGACCTGCGGCTGGTTTGGGGGCCGATGCGGCTGCATAGCGATCCCTGCGCGAAAAAACCCTCTCCATCGCCATCGCAAAGCCCCAATTTTATCAAAGTGTCTTCCAGATATGGTTTCAGTTATGTTATTTTTAGAGTCAAGGAAGTTATCTACTAAACCATTTGTTATTTTGTTGCATCCAAGTTTTTTTGCTCTTGCACAATCTATCATTAAAGACAACCTTCGGCCATCTACCCTCTTCCATTTGCTCAATTTTTTTTAAATACCTTATGACTCGCACCATAACAATTGCTTCAATAGGAGCAGTCCCTGTTTCACTTAACAAGATATCATAAGGAACTGCACTTTTAATCTTAAATTTGTTTGTAATCAAACGCTTCTAAATTTTCTCAATTTGTCTCCACTGCATGTCGGAAGTACTGCTAGCCCATAGTTCACAACCATATAGAATCACTGGAATCACTAGAAGCCCAAAAAGAGTTTGAGTGGTCTTCCAGTCCCATAACTCTGCCTCTCTACACCTATTTTGAAAAGCATAAAATGCTTTCCAACCCCCCAAAGTTCTTTTCTTTCTACAACCATTCCAGCTTATATTTTTGTTGAAGTCAATTCCGAGGTATTTGTAATCCGCAACTTCTTCCAGAATGTTGCCTTCAAAGTAAAAATTATGTTGGTTATGTTTTCTTTTCTTAGAGAAGACCACTACTTTCGTTTTGCTGATATTGACTTGCATCCCCACATTTCTACAAAAATGCTCAAGGGATAGTAAGTGCTCTTGCAAACCAAGAGCTGATTTAGCAATCAGAATAAGGTCATCTGCATACAAAAGAAGCCTTATAACAAACTTGCACAAATAGATACCATCACCCCCTTGCGAATTTAACCACTCCTCAAGCTTGTCGATATATAAACCAAAAAGGGTAGGAGACAGTGGGCAACCTTGCTTGACCTCGATATCGCTTCTAAAACTTTCAGAAATGCCTGCTGAAGTTCTAATTTTGACTTTCACCTCTTCATACAGCCTATGCACAGCTGCTCTCAAATGTTTAGGAACCCCAAGTTCCTCCATTCTTTGCCAAAGTTTATCCCTAGGAACTGAGTCAAACGCTTTTCTGAAATCAACAAAGCAACAAAAGACTTCTTCCTTCTTCTCCCAAACTTTTTCAATGATGTGCCTTAAAGTTATGCAATGATCAACTGTGGAATGCTTAGGTCTAAAACCTGCTTGCCCTTTAGCACGCTTATTTCTTTCTTCTGCCCACTTGCTAATTTTGTTTTCTAGCATGCTTCCAAATAGCTTTGCAAACAAAGGGTTTATCATGATGGTCCTATAATTGGAGGGATTATTCGTGTCGCCGCTCTTGAAAAGAGGTATTGCCAGACTAGTTGTCCAATCTGTGGGGAGCCCTTGTTGTATGATGTTGTTGAAGATTTTTGTAATGTGAGGTGCAAGAATCTTTGAGCCCCACTTTAGATATTCTGCTTGGAGTTCAGCTAAGTCTTTTGCTTTTCCAACACCCAACTTCTTGGTACCCATCTCTACCTCTTGTACTGTGAAGAGTTTAGTATCAGTGTTGACCAAGGGGGGAGGGTCAACCTTGGGAACCTGCTCATAGAGTTGTCTTGCATAGTCAAACCATTTAGAAGCTGTAATATTATTTCCAATTTGTATCTTTTTCGATTGGAGCTCCTTCCAAAATAATTTGGGATTATTTTTTCTAAGGAAGATTAGTTCTTCCCTCCTTGAAACCATGAAATCAGCCTTTTTCTTGCTTAATAAATGCTTGTAAGATTTGAGCTTTATGTTATCCTTGTTTGACTCTTTGCACATTTTCCTTGCCTTTTTGCATTCCTCGTCAAACCAAGCATTAACCGGAAAGCAATTTGTTTCAGACTTCTTAATTTTTGTTCTTTTTCACTTTGCAAGTGCGCATTGAATTAAATGTGTTAATTCATGACTGTGAAGGCTGTAAATTGTAATTTTCTCCTTCTCAAAGAGTCTCTCTAGCGTCATTTTGAAGGTATTACAATTTTCTGGGGTCAAAAGAATTCTGCCCTGTGGGAGATTTTGTTGGACATGCTGAATTTTTGACTCTAATTGTTTCTTTCCAATCCAAGAGAAACATAAATAAATTGGCTTGTGATCTGATTTCAAATCCCACAGCTGATCTCCAACCAAAACTTCTTCCATTTTCTCACACAAACCATGCGATCAAATTACATAATCTACCACACTTGCTCCATTGTAAGTATTGCAAGTGAAATTACCGGACTTTGCCCATCTAGTCAAGCCATTACAAATGACTAAATCAAAGGCCCCACATAGAGTAATCAATTGTTCACCAAAGAGATTGCAGCCCTTGTCCTCTGAAATTCTTTCCCACTGATGATTGCTTTCTTCTGTAAGCCAAATAGGGTCACAATCATCTTTACAACAAAGAATGCTAGCTTGCTCACTTGCAGTCCTAGCAATGAAATCACCCACTATAAGGACTTCACCTAGCCGAGAATATGTTGCAATATCCACTTTTAAAGCTGCAAATGGATCTTTGTGGTCAAGCCCTCTACCTTTGTAGATTTTTGAGACCTGTGGCGCAAAATAGCATGCTGCAATTCTGATGTGGTTTCCATTTTCTGATATTTTAAACCAAATGAATTGCTTATTTGAGTCTTCTTTTTCTAACCGAATGAGACGACCTTCTTTCTCCCTTACTAAAACCATGATACCCCCGTGCCCTTTGCCATTCCCTGCTGCCTTGTTCCACACTGCCATCTTCCAGTATCCTTCAAACAAAGGTGTCTTGCACCCTTCATGCTCATGTGTTTCTATGAGGCAAATTATGTCTCTATTTTCCGCAATAGGCCCTAACCCAGGTCCTCGTCTCCATGGGTAACCTCTGCAGTTCCAACAAACTAATCTTAAGGAAACCTGGGTATGATTTGATTGCTATTTATTTTGACATGCAAGACTCACATTTGAGTCTTTGTCCCTGTTTTCCCATACCGACCTTGCTTTCTGATTTCCTGTTGAAGAGTTTGTTGCCTCTTCTTTATTACCATCTTGTTGCTCTGTTCTGGAAGGAGGTCCAAATTGCGCTATCACAGATTTACCTTTATAAATCCATGCTCTCTTTCCTTCATCTCTTGCTGCCCTAACCTTTAAAATTTCCTCTCTTCTTTCCTCTTGTTGTTTTACAGTTAAATCTTCTTCTAGGAAAAAACGAGAACCCCTCAAGAGATGCTTCTTGCTTAGAATAATATATTTATCACGCAAGCTAGGCATAATGACTTTTATGGGCCTGGCTCTCTCCCCATTAAACTTACCTACCCTCCATGCTTGGAATATTTGTCCTTGCCATAGCAACTTGTCTTTCAAGAAGTCTCTTGCAAGGTCAAGAGTACATTCATTTTTTCCATAGTCTTTCACCCCTTTAATAATTATGTTCACTGCCCTATTTTGTCTTTCCTTGCCTTCACTATCTTGCATGTTGTCAACCTGAATATTTGTTTCCCCTTCCTTATTAGCAGAATTGCTAATAACTTGAGCCCAAGTTTTGGAAACTTTGGTGGAATCTTCTTTCATTTCTTCTCTTGCATTCTCTTCATGGTTGTTTATTTGGACAATCATTTTCCCTTTATCCTGGGATGATTTCACATTCACCACCTCTGTACTTTCCACTACAGATTTCTTTACATTTTGCACATCCGCCTTCATGCGTTGCCATTCTGTCTTCCTTATCAGGAGAGCTTCCTGTAGCAATGCCACTTGTTCTTCTATAATTTTATTGCTTTCTGCTAACGCCTTGTTCTTAGCTGTTATTATATGAATTTTATGATCTCTTTACTGCCCTTTAGCTTCTAAAACCTCCAACCTTTGTTTTGCATTTAGCAATTCTTTCACATAAAGATCAGATGACCAGGTGAGAGGTGTGGATGTGGGACTATATAAGGCAAAATCATCAATGGTTTTTCCTTTGGACTTCTTGTTGCCACGTGCTTGTGGAGGAGACTTGTTTGGGTGCTTTTTGCGAAGGAGTTTCTTCCTTGTTTGCTCCCATTTTAGACGAGCTATTCTTCGTTTTAAAATGCCCCGATATTGTTTGGCATTGACCCAAACCCACTTCCCAGCTTTGGCGGATGAGGCAATTTTCACTTGTCCTAAATCATTTGTCTCCACATGTTCTGAAATTTCTGGTTCCTTTGTCATGTTTGAATGCATTTGTTGTTGCTTGCTCGCTGCTCAATACTTCCGCTGCATAAAAACTCCCTGCTTTCACACTGCTCACTGTTCGCTGCTCGCTGCTCTCACTGCTGCCCAAATTGCTCTGCTTATATCGCTGACCACACTGCTCACCACGTTGCTCTGCTCATAAATGCCCTGAATATATGTTTGTCAGAGGTGACGCCAGTGTGAGTGCAGCCATTTTTCAGAAGTGAATGCCTTATGGGAACTAGGATAGCACGTCCCCTTGAGCAATAGGTAATTTCCTCAGGAAAAGTTCTGTTGGAGAAGGATTAGCTCAACCCCTGCTACTGTTCCTGGAAATGAATTTGACCTGTTAACAATAACTTCGATTTCAACAGGAGCACAGATTTGTCCTCAAACAGGAATGATCCTCCTCACAATTTCGACTCTTATTTCTGAAGATGCTTGGTCTCCTTGCAAGTGAAAACTTTTGGGAAATAAGCGCTGAAACCCTTATCACGCAATTCTGCAAATATTGAGGACCGATGTGCCTCTGACCGAAGTTGATTAGAGTTCCACTGTCTGTGCTTCACCTTCACGCATTCGCAGATCCCACTACCACCACAAATACTTCGCTACACTACAGATTCCTCACTGCGTAATGCATTCATTCAAAATCTCGCATGCCTCGTAGGGCTTCTAATGACATGCACACACGAAGTAAAACAATCCTCGAAATTTGGAATGCTTATAGGTATAAGAACTTTGTAGTAAGCAATGGTAAGATGTGTCCCAAATTCAACAATATCTCACGGGACATGGTATAACACCTAATAGAACAATAGAAAGAGTGAAAGATGAAACACTTGTCATGACTACATTATCATGTGTAAAATCAGATGAAAAAATTATAGGAGTTATAACAAATGTATTTGTTTTTTGTTTTTCCGGGGAAAATCTAAATAAATCTACATGAAGGGGTCAGGTCACATTTTACCGTCAAACTAATCAGAGTCTAACCTCGAGGGCGTCGAGGAGAGTTGATCCCATGACTTCTCAATAATAAAGTGCTTTAATAATGAGTACTCAACAAATTAAACTAATCCTCGAAACTTTTTTTAATAATTATTAAATTTATAAACTAATTTTAAAATTTTAAAATATTAAACATTTTGTTATAAATATCTTTATAATATTATTTATTTTTATTTTTCTGGTTATAAAATAGAAAAATAAACGATTACATTTTTGAATTTAGAAAGATTGAATGGTATTATACTCGATTTCTGAGATAACTCTAAGACCACTGTTTGTTGCGTTCGGAAGAATATGTTAATTTTTTTAATTAACCTAAAATTATTTTTGTTTTATTACTTGTCGAGATATATTTATATATTTGTTTTTTTCATACAAATATTAGGAAGGAAAACAAATAAGAACTAAAAACTTTTAAAATTATATAAAAAGTCAATGGAAAAACAAAAGGAGGCAAAGTCTTGAAAATGTTGAACTTAAGGATATGTAATATCACTACATTTGGAGTGGCATATATTGTGTAATATCAAGTAATATTAAATAGTGAGAAAATGTTGTAAATCTTGTTTTTAAAAGAAAGAATTTTCTAGATGTTATATATTTTTTTATTATGTAATAAAATATTTTATTTTTTTAGCTCGTGAAAAAGGGTAAGATATTTTTTAAGATTTAAAATCGTACAATAACAAAATTCAAAATCATTACAATTATATAGTCTATATGAATTTAACATATAACTTGCAAAAATTAAATCTAAAGTGAAAAAAATAACATTCATTCCTCCCAATCATACATAATAAATCCAATTAATAAATATCGCATTTATCCTTCATAATTACAATATTGAAAATATTAATTATAATTATCACCTTATACTTAACCAACCTTCAATAAAATGGTTAGATGATTCCTAAATATCACAATGTCACCCCTTTGAAGATTGTAGTTTTTCGTTCATAGTCACTATTAGAATTAGTCTATCAAGGTAAAGGAGATTTAAGAAAATAACCTTATTGGTAAGAGATATTTGTATTGTTTTGATATTTTAAGTTAGACGTTAATTTTAATTATTTATAAGCTAAGTCGTTCTTATTTGTTTATGCAACTCATATAAAGTCAATCACTTAAAATTGAAAATATATCCATTGAAAAAGGATAAAATTGACCTACTAAATATTATTGATTAATTTTAAGATATATTTGAATAAAGTTTTAATGAAGTTAACATATTATTGTGATAAATTATATTTTCAATGTTTTAAATTTTGAAATTTTACATTTTACTTTTTTCATAATCAATTTTATAATAGGTTATTTATCATACTATTTAGCTTTTTTTTTTTTATATAAATTATTTTTTAGTAAACAACATTAAATATTATCAAGTGAGAAGCAATGGGAATGTTGCTCAAGGTTTAAATCCATGCGAGGAAAACTGAATCCATGCCAAGATTAGTGCAACTCAATCCCCTCGCCTTCATCAAGGAAATAACAGTTCACAAGGAACAAACTTGCAACATGCGATTTCGGCAAATAAGGGAAAATAAAACAACAAAACTACCAGCTATCAAATGTAAATGCGGGATGAAAGCAATTTTATCTCTCTACACAAGAAAACTAAATAGTACCCTCCTCTTTTAAGGTGAAATATTTAATCATTGAAGTGCCAAAATTGATCGATGAGAGTATTATTATTATTATTATTATTTTCAAGGAAATATTCGGGCAGATCCACCCGAAGGGATCACATCATTTCAGCTTATTAGCAATGCCTAACCCCTAGAGCGTCGAAGAGAATTGACCATGTGACCTCCCATTAGCAAGGTGCTTTAGTGATAACTCGACCAATTGAGTTAACCCTCAAGGTTGAGTATTATTATAAATGTTAGAATTCAAGCATTATTAAATCCTTGTTTTTGATTTTGTTTTTTTTTTTTTTTTTTTTTGCAAAATTAAAATAAGATAGATGAATGTACAAAAATATATGCTAAATACAAAAGGAACAAATCCTACAAAAAAAATATCTAAAGCATGGAATATAACAAAACCAAGATGATATCCCCAAGGGTTAGCTCAATTGGCTGAGTTCTGATCCAGGTGGATATTGGTGGCCACCTGCCAAGTCCACCTGGACCCCCACCATTGTTTCTCTCAACATTTTCAGTTTCCTTAATTGTAGCACAACTTACTATTTTTAGCAGTTTTTCGGGTCCTGAACTTCTGGAGCCGTTTTGAGGCCCTAAACGACGTTTTTTGGGAAATCTGGGGCAACATGGGTCCATGGACCATGTTGCCCGTCCCAAAGTGGTAGTGCTCGGATAGATCTTTCTAACGAGCTATTGTACGCATCAAATGGAGATCGTATGCCAAAGTTACGACCCCGAGAAGTTGATGTACCAATTTACCCAAACGGGGCCCACAATTTGGCGTTTCATCTCCTAGGGTTAGGTTTTGGAATGTTAAGGGTTTTCCATTGTTTCTCAACAATAAATAGGCCTTCGAGCCTCATTGTAACACAGTTCAGAGGCATGTAGCCACCACATCTCTTCTCAGAGATAAGCTACCATTGCCCTAGCTAGTTTATTTCCATTTCTGGTTGTAAGCATATTTCAGTATTTTCCATTAATGAAATGAAGTATTATTTCCGCTGCATCTTTGTGTATATAGTTATCTATGTAGTTTGTTGCGTTCTTGTTTAAATCCGGATCAGTGGTATCAGAGCGGTCTGCTTTTTCTCTGTTTTTCTTTGCATGTCCCCAACAAGGTCAGGATATAAGGAGTTAGGGCTTGAACTGGTTGAACCTTTGTAAGACCAGCCTCATAAATCCCGACGGCCTCCCATGGCGGATGAGAAGAAAGACGAGGGGGCAGGAGATCCCATCAAAATCTTGCTCGAAGAAGCTCTCGAGCGACAACGGAACGCGATGATGGACAACTTTGCCCAGATCCTTCAGCGGCTACCCAGAAGCGACGCATCGGCTTCCAGCAGCTACTCTGGAAACGCCACACCCTTTAAGGTACAAGTCAATTTTGAAATCCCCATATTCGAGGGTCAGATAGACGCAGATGCCGTAGATAAATGGCTAAATCTGCTAGAGGGTTATTTTTCTGTTCATGAATTTTCGAGTCGGGAAAAGATTATTTTCGCTCTTCTCAAAGCAGCCCCCCACGTCAAGGACTGGTGGGAAACCTACTGCGAGCAGAAGGATGAAAGTACTGGCTCACTATTTTCAGCCGCACCCACCTGGAATTCATTCCGGGATGCCATCAAGGAGCAGTACTACCCTGTCGGAAGCTATGAGGATGAATACATAAAGTGGACCACGCTGCGGCAGGGAAGGGACCAAGACGTGCCGGAGTTCACCAATCTTTTTCATACCCTTCGCACAAAGTTAGGTATCAAGGATTCAGAGCAACATTTGATACTCAAATACCGTGGCTGCCTGCACAAGTACATCCAGGAAGAAATACAATTCTTGAACATCTCCTCGCTCGGCGCAGCATACCGATATGTCGTCAAGGTCGAGCAGAAGTTTAAGCAAAAGAAGCGAGACTTTGGATCTGCGAATCCAAAGCAGGGGAAAGGTGCCCCTAAACCACAGAACAAAGGACAAAGCCAAGGCGGGACAGCCTAAGACAACCCGCCGAAGCTGCAAGCAAAGAATAGCACCGCGAAGCCGAAAAAGGACACTGGAAAATGGTGTGAGTTCCATAAGAGCTCTACTCACAACACAAGCGAGTGTCAGGCCAAGCAGTCACTGGTGGCTGAGCTAAAGGTTTCAGAATTAGATGCATGTTCCGACTCTGAGTCAGAACCCGATAAGGGGAATGAAAAAGGAAAGCAGATCATTGATGCGGATCCCAACGCCACTGTTGCTACCACCAAGATCCAGAAAAATGAACCCGAAGATCCAGAGGAGGAGGAGCGTCTCTTCCACTCCCAGATGTGGGTAAAGGGCTCCCCGATATAGTTCATTGTTGATAGCGAGAGTTAAAAGAACCTCATTTCGGCAGAGGTCGTGAAGCGGTTGGGCTTACCGACCACAGCACATCCACAACCATACACCATTGGGTGGCTTCACCAAGGACGAGATCTTCGCATGAGCTAGCAGTGTCGCCTTCCATACAACATCAAGCCCTTCATGGATGAGGTATATTGTGACATTGCTCCCCTTGAAGTTTGTGATGTATTATTAGGACAGCCATACTTGTGGAAGCGACATGCTGTGTATGAATCAAGGCCCCGTGCTGTTATTATTACATTGGGAAATAAGTTGTACAGGATACCAGAGGTAGCGCCACCTGCCGCCATCTCTTTGATAAGTGCAAAACAATGCAGTAAGATCATTTCCAAAACCAGGAAATTTGTTTTCCTGATGATACGCCCTGAAGGAAAGAAGAAGACGGTGGCCGCGGCCTCCAGACGGGGTCCCTCTGCACGACAACTACAGATGGACAAGGTTGTGGAGGAGTACGAGGACATCTTCACCTCCCCTGCAGGGGTTCCTCTGCACTGTCAGGTCAAGCACTCCATCGATCTGACCCCAGGTGCGCCGCTACCCAATGGACCAATTTATCGGCGCTCCGTTCTAGAGAACAATGAAATCAAGAGGCAGATTCAGGAGCTCCTGCAGAAAGGTCACATCCGTCCAAGTTCATCGCCTTGTGGGAGCCCGATCGTGTTGGTACAGAAGAAGGATGGGACGTGGAGACTCTGTATTGACTATCGGGCGCTGAACAAGATCACTGTCCGTAATAGGTACCCGATCCCGCGGATCGATGACCTCCTGGACCAACTAAAGGGGGCAAAATATTTTAGCAAGATCGACCTGAAGTCAGGATATCACCAGGTACCAATCGAACCCTCTGATGTGTGGAAGACTGCCTTCAAATCCAAGGAGGGCCTTTTCGAATGGTTGGTTATGCCTTTCGGATTGACGAATGCTCCTGCAACCTTCATGAGGCTAATGGATGACATCTTGCGGCCATTCACCAACTCCTTTGTAGTAGTATACTTGGATGACATTCTGATCTTCAGCCAGAGTTGGGAAGAGCACCTCCACCACATCCGACAGGTTCTCCAAACACTGCTGCAACACAAGCTATGTGCCAATTTGGAGAAATGCACTTTTGGCATGACCCAAGTTCAGTATCTGGGATACATCATTGATGAACAGGGGGTGCATGTCGATCCAGTCAAGATCCAAGTCATTCGGGATTGGCCCTCTCCAACCACTCTAACAGAGCTCCGCAACTTTCTAGGTCTTGCCAACTTCTACCGCAGGTTCGTGTTGGGGTTTTCTCATATTACTTGGCCCTTGAGTCAAGTCACCAAGGGAGGGGCGAAAGCAAAATTCTTTTGGTCCGAATCTCAACAGAAGGCATTCATGGAGTTGAAGGACCGCCTCTGCACGACACCAGTGCTCGCGTTACCTGATCTACAACAACCATTTGAGGTCGAGACAGATGCCTCTGACTATGCTATTGGGGCAGTCCTTACTCAACATGGACATCCAGTGGCATATCATAGTGAAACACTTTCAGACACAGTCCGGAAGTACCCCACTTATGATAAAGAGATGTATTCCATTGTACAGACATGCCGACAATGGAAGCATTACATTTTGGGGAAGGAAACGATCATCCACACAGACCACCGACCCCTGCAGTTCATACAGACCCAAGGGAAATTGCAGAATGATCGCCATCAGAAGTGGTCTACATACCTGCAACAGTTCCACTTGAATATCAAGTATAAGAAGGGCAGCACCAATAATGTTGCAGATTGCCTCAGTCGACCACCGATCATGGCGTTAACCACCGTGCTCAACTCTTGTGGGCACGAGACTTCTAATTGGCCACTTCTCTACAAAAGCGACCCAGAATTCGGCCACACATACCAGACACTCTTGGAGGGTCGGCATGTTCCAGATTTTCACCTCCAGGATGCCCTGTTATGCCACCTGGGTCACCTTTGTGTTCCTTCAAGCGAGCGTGCCAAGATGATTTGGGAAGCACACTACATTCGGGCTGCTGGGCATTTCGGGGTCGAGAAAACAGTGGCAGTACTGCAAAATTATTTCTATTGGCCGAATCTTCGACAGGATGTTGGGAAGTACATCAGATCATGTATTGCCTGTGTCATTGCCAAACCAACCATTAAGAAGCACGGCCTCTATACCCCGTTGCCTACCCCTAATCAACCTTCGGAATCCATCTCCATGGATTACATGTCAGGCCTTCCTTCCACTAAGCATGGAAATGATTGTGTTTTTGTGGTCGTCGACAAGTTCTCGAAGATGGCCATTATGGTGGCCTGCAAGAAGAATATCACAGCAGAAGCCACTGCTAAACTCTTCTTTGAACGAGTGTGGGTGCACTTTGGGATCCCACAGTCTATCATCTCAGATCGGGACAGTCGGTTTCTCAGCACATTTTGGTCCAGTCTCTGGTCAATGCTGGACACCAAACTCACGAAGTCCACAGCCTTCCATCCTCAAACTGATGGCCAGACAGAGGTTGTCAATAGGATGATTGTGCACATTCTGCGCATGTATAACTCAAAGCATCCACGCACATGGGACGAGAGCCTCCCCTATGTTCAACACAGCTACAATCGAGCTCTTCACAGCTCCACTGGCCATAGCCCTTTTCAGGTGGGTTTGGGATTCCAGCCACTATGCCCCATTGATGTGGCCATGCCACTTGCAGCTACTCACATAAATTCAGCTCATGTCCAGTCCGAAACAGATAAGGCCACTAGCTTCATTGAGCGCATCCAACATATTCGCCAGCAGGTCCATGACATTCTTGAGAAATCAAATGCCAAGTACAAGCAGCGACATGATCAACATCGGGTGCCACACAAGTTTCAGGTGGGCGACAAAGTCTGGTTGCATTTGCAAAAGGAACGCCTTCCTGGAGCCTATCGGAAATTGAGACCACTCCGATATGGTCCTTACACCATTACTAAGGCTATGGGAGACAATGAATTTGAGCTCAACATTCCCCCATTCCTTGGCCTGCACCCAGTGTTCAATGTGGACCGCCTTCGGCCATACTTTCCACCATTGCTAGACACATCCGACATTGCAGAACAACTCAAAACCACAGAATTAAATCCAGATTGCATGGAACAAGCTGCAACTGATCGGATCATGGACACACAGATCAAGAACACTCGCCAACAGAATATCCAACTGTATCGAGTTGTTAAAGCAGGCCAACTCCTTCAGCAGGGCAAGTGGCTCACCAGGGAACAAGTTCAGCAAAAGTTTCCTCATCTCATGGAGGAGCTCAACGCAATGGGGACCATTGCTTCCTAAGGGGGGAGGAATGATCCAGGTGGATATTGGTGGCCACCTGCCAAGTCCACCTGGACCCCCACCATTGTTTCTCTCAACATTTTCAGTTTCCTTAATTGTAGCACAACTTACTATTTTTAGCAGTTTTTCGGGTCCTGAACTTCTGGAGCCGTTTTGAGGCCCTAAACGACGTTTTTTTGGGAAATCTGGTAGTGCTCGGATAGATCTTTCTAACGAGCTATTGTACGCGTCAAACGGAGATCGTATGCCAAAGTTACGACCCCGGGAAGTTGATGTACCAATTTACCCAAACGGGGCCCACAGTTTGGCGTTTCATCTCCTATGGTTAGGTTTTGGAATGTTAAGGGTTTTCCATTGTTTCTCAACAATAAATAGGCCTTCGAGCCTCATTGTAACACAGTTCAGAGGCATGTAGCCACCACATCTCTTCTCAGAGATAAGCTACCATCGCCCTAGCTAGTTTATTTCCATTTCTGGTTGTAAGCATATTTCAGTATTTTCCATTAATGAAATGAAGTATTATTTCCGCTGCATCTTTGTGTATATGGTTATCTCTGTAGTTTGTTGCGTTCCTGTTTAAATCTGGATCAAGTTCCCATCGTTAAAGCACCTTGCTAATGGGAGGTCACAAGTTCAATTATCCTCAACTCTCTTAGGGTTAGGCTCTGTTAATGAACTTGTGGGAAGTGGTCCCTTCGGGTGGATTTACTCAGATAGCTTTTGTGGACATAACGACCACTAATCTCTAATGTCCGTGAACCACACATAAAAAAACAAAAAACAAAAGGAATATGTCACAAGAAATGAGGAGACAAGGTTTAGACCAACAAAGTGGTTCTTATTTCTTCAGGATTTCAAATACAAGACTCTGCACAACATGATGGTATACTTCGACTATTTGGAAACCAAGTTCGAAGACGCATATAGAAGAGGAGAGTGAACCAAATTCACACTTAGACGAATCGTTTGCGGAAGTATGATCACATTCTTGCAAAACCATCACATGATCGTCACCGACGAAATGATAATATTTGAATTTAGACTTTTGTGTTCCATATTAATTATAACAACATCTTTCGGTAAAAATAACATAGAAGACCCCGAATGCGGGTGGATAAATAGGATTCAATGCTGATGGGACAGGGGTGCCGCGAGGTGCGACGACACTTGCCTACCCAGCACAGAATTAATACTCAGTTAATGAACGGAGGCTCTCGGTATTTGGATAGTGTAGCGTTCATTTGTTTCATGTCAAGCGGCTCTGGATCTCCCATCCTGTCCGGCGCTCTGGTTAAGGCCTTCGCACGCTCCGGCTCGTCTCAGACTTCGGCTCCATTCATGGCCATAGTTATGGCGGATAACTCTCGAGGTGTGAAGGAGGCTGATACTTTAAGGCTCAGCTATGAGCTTACTGTGGACATGCCTCCGTCGACTCATCTGCATAACTTTCTCGCTTCTGGTCTCAGCGATGGTTACTATCTGTATAATGCTGGCTCTGGCATCTATGTTGCCTCTTGTAGTTTGAAAGGGGAAGCTGCTCTGAAGCTCCGCTCTGGTCTTTCGGCGGAGCCACCTCCATTAATCCCCTGGTTTTTCTCTTGGGCCTTTGGCCTTCGCATTGTCGCTCTTCTGCTTGGCTCTCGTCCTGTCATTGCTGCTGCCCTACCTCGCTTTTCTCCCGTTGCTTCTGTCTTCCTGATGCCGCGTTGTCGCCACAGAATGCGGTCCTGCAGGGGTCATCCTCAGCGCTTGCCTTCCAGCCCTTCCTCAGATTTGCCTTCCCTCTCTAGCGATTTCTTAGTCGGCCACTACCCTCGCACCCGGAGTGGGAGAGGGCATCTTCTTGCTGCCAACCACCATCTTGTGCCTTCTCCCTTGACTGGCTTTGCACTCTTCACCTTCAACAGCTCTCTGATCCGCCTTAGGATTACCACTCATATTTCGGTGGTCTTCCATGAGGAAGCCCAGGAGGGGGAGTCCAGCTCTCATCAGGAGGGCCCTGGCTCTGTCACTGTTCCGAATTTGAATTTCCAGATGGGGATTGGCAGCGCGTCTTTACAAGTTCCAGATGCTCAAGCGCGAAGCGCTCAGGCGGTGGAGATGGCGCCGACTGATCCTGGTCCTTCCAATTCTGAAGCTGCTCTTGCAGGGGATTTTCCTGACACAGGTTGGTGCCGTATTGTTGAAGAGCCCCCAGATGATTAGTCTGCTCACTGTTGCCTTGCTATTGTGCCATGCGGCCCATACTATTGGGCAAGTTTTTGTTCAGATTGCTATGTGGAATTTCAGCTCATTTTTGAATTTTTGTAAACTCTGCAATATCAAGAAGATTATAACTTGTTCCCCTGCGTGGGTTCCGATAACTGCTTCAAGACTGAGCTCCCTGCTATGGGGTAGTCTCCTTCTATGCTTATCTTGATAGCTCTGCCTCTCTTCTGGGCAGTGTTCTTGACTTCGGTCTCGTTGCAATTTTACTCCCTTTATGTTAATAGATTAATCTTATTTAGAAAAAAAAAAATAACATAGAAGATAATCTCGTCAACGCGTTTCAAACCAACTAGTGTGGTTCATCTTCAGGACAAGATGAGGAACCGGATCTAGGCAATGAAATAAATAGATGAAGAGAGCAACTAACTAGCCATTAGAAAATAACAACGAGTTTGACTAAAAAACAAAATCAATACCCATGTACGGACATTGATTCATGGAGCTTTACCTTCACATCCTCGGACGCACTTGAAATAACATCAACCAACAATCATATTCAATCTCTACATATATCTATGCAAAACCTATCATTTAGTGTTTTGGCAGCATTTCAGTGTAAAATAATTAGGGATCTTGTGAAATGAATGGTTGCATCCTCTTGTAGAGTTTGTTGAGGTTGATGAATGTTCTGGATCATTCTTGAGAGGTTGGCTTGACTATTCAATGGGTCCTAAACGATTAGGTTTAACCTACAATTGACATATCTTGAGTCTCTCCTATCTAACTACTTTGGCAAACTATTCTGAATCTTCTTCGAACTTTGCTCCATCTAGTAAATACAATAGAACCTCATACATTTTAATATTCACCTTTTTATTTGCGCATAAATATTTTCACCCAATCTGCATTTGCTAAATAAACTATATGTTTATTCTTCTTTTTATTACATTTTCTAGGTAGGCACATGGATTTATCCTCGACAGGTAATAAAAATGGGATTTGTTCCAGGCATATGAACAAATCAGATTCCTCTAAACCTTGTCATGAAATTGCCATGAATGAGATTTATGACCATTTTCTATTAGAAACTGGCCTTAGATTCACCCTTCCTTCACCAAATCTCCACGTCAAAGTCCTCCTTGTGCTTCGATTGATACAATCACACTATATATGAGATCCATGGATTCCACAATCACCATGAATGATTGCAGTTGCTGGTTTCTTTCAAAATTAAGTTGTCACGTCACTTGAGGTCATGAGGATGGCTGCTGCACAATCTTTGTTGATATAATAGCTATAGATATGCCTTATAACTTACTCTAGAAAAACACAATCGAATAATCAAAGACTCAATCCATTCTTATGAGTCAAATCACTCTTTGTAACTGAGTTTGGAACGTCTCTCTTAATGTGTAGTAATAAAACAACTTATCCTCGTGATTATATTCATTCCTCGTGTTCATGAGCTGGTTCATGTTGCCATGGTAATAACAATGGGGCCACTGGTAGGCTATATTTAACATTTTTCCCCTTTTAAATCATGGTGACACATAGACAACGCTTGATGTGATAGGTGGTGCTTGGACGTGGACAGGTGCACGTTGGACTCAATGTTAAGAGGATAGGTGGTGCTTAGATGTGGACAGATGCATGTTGGACTCAGTGTTAAGAGGACTTGTATGTGACACTTAAATTTTGTAGGTGACTTAATGAGAAAAAAAAATTTAGAAAGATAACTTGGGGGAAGAAATATTCGTTTACAAGGAACATAATTAACATTAGTGTCCTCCCCTTTTTAAAATGAAATGCTTGAACACAAAGAAGGGTGATAGAGAGGCTCAAGGATAATACATGTATTCATTTATTTATAAACACATAAAACATAAATCACCTCCTTCCATATAAGAAAACGTCCAACAAGGCTATGCAACATGCTTGGGTACATGAAATTTGTGAAAAGTGACCAAAAGGGAATAAGACAAGAGCCACACCAATTTTGTCAAGAACTTTGTCAATTTCACCAATATTGTATCAAGTTACCAATCATTACTTTTACTTTTCGAATTTTTTTTTTCAAAATCCCTCATGCACATTTTGAAATATTAAACATTTTTTTGGTCGATGACTCATAACAACACTTGCAGGGGACTGGAATGATGAATTTGAATGATTGAGGCGAGAGATTTTAGTAAGTCAAGATAAACAACATTGATGAAAACCGCCATCAACCCAAACCTCTTTATTAAAAACCTACAGACAAGTGAGCACATTAGCCCAATATTTTCCATAACTTCGCATGCCTCTAGGGACAATTAGGATCGAGGTGGACAACAACCAATATACGCCTTGTTGCTATGTACCATTTAATGCTACGGTGAGTGATATAGAAGTCAGAAAGCATTTAAACATTTTGTACGAAGCATGATTTAGTATTCAATTATTAAATATAATAATAATAATTCAATTTTAAGGTCAGGATCACTACCTATCTGTAGGAGTGGTTTGACTACAAAAGCCTAAGGAGGCATATATACTTTTCCCCGCTTTAGATTTGAACTTATTACTTGTTAGGAATAAATACATACTCTTAACCATTAGGCCCACTCAGATTATATTAAATTATTAAGTAGATATTAATTTGTTCATCAATCAAAACATTTTGCATATTATATTGTTTCATTAGTGCTACCACAAACAAAAATAAAAATTTAGCTATCTTTAAATTGTGTATATCTTATTAAACTTGATACAAATTTCTAGAATTAAAAAAAATATAATTGTATATGTGTTGTAATATGATGTGAATTAAAAGTTTATAAAAATAGTTATTATTGTTATTTTAAATGTAATTGATTTTTTATTTTTATTTTTGTATTAAAAACATGCATAAGGCATGTAGCAGTACTTCATATGTACATGAAAGAGTATAATGAGTCATAGAGGCAGAGAATCTGGGTCTGAAACATACCATAATAGCCAAAATTCAGAATATTCTTCTCTATACAACTTAGAATTATCCACTCATCTATAAGTATAAAGTTTCCAATAAATTCCTAATAAAAAAACAAAAAATACATTTCATTGGGTATCGGTCTATTTTTGGGGTTTTACTGCTGATAAGTCCTTCTTGTCCTCTTAACCATTCTTGTTGGCATGTTGGGGTTTGCGAGCTCAGAGGAACCTCCATGTATCCAACTGATTACTCATTTTCATATTTCAAAAGGCCCCTTGTGCCTTTGGGCATGATGACATTCTATTTCTTTAAGGAATAAAACATTTAGTTTTATTATTATTTGCCAGCAAGTCAATGTCTGTGTTGTTATTTCCTAGAGTGTGAAAGGATTCATATTGTTCAAATTTATGAACCAAGCCTCTTATTCTTGCAAGGAAAGTCTTCAGTTTCAAATTATCAAGGGAAGATCATTTTTGTAAATAAGTGATGAGAAGAGAAGAGTCACCGATTATAATTAACTCGGTGGCTTTAAATGATAGTGCTTGGAGTAGGCCTTGATAAAGGCTATAGGTTTCTACTTGGCTATTTAAGGCTGAACCCATACCCCAAGAATACAATATTTCTCTTTTTCCTCCATGAGAATACACTCCCCCTTGACGCTCTTGACACCCCTTCGGTTTTTATTATTAATGATAAGAAGTATTTATAAATATGAATGAATAAATTTAGTGATAAAAAAAGAGTTATTTTACACACTACAATAAATAAATTGATATATTTAATTTAAAGTAAAAAATAAAAATAAAAATATGTTATTTTCTTATATTAAATAATACAATTAATATTCAAAATAGTAATAATTAAACTTCAAAAAATGTTCTTTATAAATAAATACACATGTATATAAGAAATATCCATGTGAGTATTAATTGATATCAATTCTTTGCACGTATGAACCATTTTCACACTAACTTCCTAATTGATGTAATGATAACAATTAATTGTTTTAAAGATATTAACAATTTTAACACTCATAACATACCAACGATTGCAAAGATTATTAAGAATTAACAAGAACGAGGAAGACAAGTGGCAGAAAAGGCCTTTATGTCGTTCTATTACACTATATTGATTCCAAGATATGAATTTATAATACATCAATTTGACCTTCTAGATCTAGATCTCACTGGAAACTCATTTTTGGATCACGACAAAAACTTATCGAGATAAGTATCACAACTCATGACAATATAGTCTTAGACTCTGTGATTGTCTAGGGACTCACAATCTGACATTCCCCCTAATCAATCACAATTATAAATAATTTTACCAATAAATTTTGTTATATTCAATCTTAAAATTGCTGAACTAATATTTGATGAAGATATGCCAGAAACACTGCCAATATCTGGATGTTTGGAAGTGAACAACTATTATGTCTCAACATTCCCAATGATAAAATGGAATTATTCTTATTGAGGAGACTAGTTTCTTAACTTCAAATCTTGATTGACTTGGAATATTGAAGCCTGATATCTAATATTCCTCTTTGTCGGGTCCAAGGTGAGAAGTTTTTCAGTATTTCATTCTTGAAAAGATCCAAGTCCGGGCTTTCGATTGTTTAGGTTGTGGTTTTGTTGGTTGACCACTAACTATCTTCCATGGAAACTTGTGGTTTATATTTTACCACTAAGCAATCTTATTTGAATAATATACTGGTTTTTGGATGGCCGCTAACCAAATTGCATTGAATAATGTGGTGATTTTTGGTTTACGACTAACCATTTTACCTTGAATAATATGGTGTTTTTAGATGACCACTAACCAATTTGAATTTGCCAATTTACTCCCCCCTGAAAGGTGCAAGAGAGTTTCTTTTATTATTGGGCTCCCCCCTTTACGTGTGGAGGGTACCATCTTTGACTCTTTTTATTTTTTATTTATTTTTACCTTTGTTTTCACTAGGCTGTAAGACTAATGTAGTTGCTTCACATGTAGATTCCATCTCCAAGAATTTATCCATCCATAATTGACTATATTTTTAGCTTGATTTTCCTTTTGACATTTTTCTGATAACTGATTCATTTTCCCACAACGAAGACAAGGATGAAGATCAAAACACTGATTCTCCATGTGACCAACTCTTTGGTAATGATGGCATTTGTTTTCAATATTTTGAACATCTTCAAGAAATCATGTGCTCAAAAACTAAACTAGTTTGGAGTAATAAAAAATATGAAAGTTGTTTTCTTTGTCATACCCCAATCCATGTCATTTTTTTGAAATAACTCTTCCAAGGGTCGGATAAACATCCTGGAAAGACCATTTCATTGTTGTTTTTCTTCTTCACAATTGCTTTTGCTACTGCTGTGCTGCTGTTATTATGTGCTTCATTCATTGATTCCATTAATTCTTCTATATCACACTGAGAATCAATCCCTGTATTGTGCCTTTATTAGAAATATTGTTGTCATTGATGTCAAAGATAGGAGATCTTACTTATGTCCAATATAAATAACTGAAAATGAAGATTGTTGGACATATTGTTTTTTGACTTTTGATGCCCCATTTGGATAACTTACCTTTGAATGGTTTTTTACTCGAATTATCTAGCTCAAATGGGAGAACAATATCTATGGTTGGAAATATTTTTCTAAGATATTTCTAATGATATATGGTTCTCCTCATAACTCCAAAAGAATGAGGAGATATGAAATATTTTTTCAAGATTACCCAACCAAAGGACAAGCAAACCCCATTTGGATACCCTATCTTTGAAGGCACTTTTAATCCAACTACATAGCTTAAATGAGAGCATATGATATATGGTTGGAAATTTCCGATACCTTTCCAATGGTATATGGCACTCCCTCTAATTCCATAGAAACAAGGATATATGAAATATTTTGTCAATATAACCCAACCAAAGTACAAACATGTGGACCCAACCAATTTTACAAGTCAACTGCATAAGTGAACATAAAAACACTATAACTAAAGGAAATATGAGTTCATTTAACATCAATTCATCGAAGAATAGATATAAGGTTGTAAGAGGAGTTGAGGAATAAATTCTGGGGTCATTCTTGGAGTCTAAATGTGGAAGCAAAAATGTGATTTATGAAGTGAATGAGCCATCCTGGAAATTTCACTATATATTTTTGCCTGTTATGTTTGAGACTGTGAAACTTGGAGGAGATATAGATAATATCTTCCCGCACCTATGGTTAAAATATTAGACATTGGTTCACTATAAATTTAGAGATATGGGCAAAGGAAGTTAGGCTTCTTGAATGCTCCTGAAATCAACTTCAGATAGGTTAGCTTGACATTTTCACTATAAATTTTCGTCTGTGATGTTTTGGTACATGAAAATTGGAGGATACATATAGAAGATATTCATGTACTTGTGGTTCAAATTTCAAATCATTATTTCCTATAATTTCAGGGATACAACCAAAAGAAGTTAGGCTTCCTGAATGCTCTTGTAAATCTTCTTCAAACATGTCAGCAAGGAATTTTCATTATAACTTTTGTTCTGGGACATTTTAGACTATGAAACTTGGGAGGATACATGTAGAAGATCTTCATGTGCTTGTGGTTCAAGTTTCAGACCTTGATTCATTATAATTTCAGAGATATGGTCGAAGGAAGTTAGGCTTCCCGAATGCTCTTGAAATCTTCTTCAAACATGTTAGCTTGGTATTTTTGCTATATCTTTCTTTCTATAATGTTTCAAAATCTAAAATTTGGAGGAGATGGAGGAGATATCTCAAGGTACACGTGGTATAAATTTTAGACCCTACTTTTCTAAAATTTACGAGATATGATTTGAGGAATTTAGTGTTCCTGAATGCTCATGAAACATGCTTCAAACATGTTCGTTTGCCATTTTTGCTATAAATTTCTTTTTGAGATATTTTAGATTGTTAACTTTGGATGGGAGAGAGAAGAGATCTCTAGGTACTTGTGGTAGACATTTTAGAACCATATTTTCACACTTGGATAGTGGCATTCTGTGCAAATTCATTCTTGGGAAAAATCCAAAAGCAACAAGTTTTGGGAGAAGTAGACTTGGTGAAGGTAGAAGAAACTAACAAAGCTGGTGAAGACAATAGAAACAAGAAGACTTGGTGAAAGTAGAAGCAACTAATAGACATTGTGGAGAATCAGGAAAGTAGGTTGGTGTTTGAAAATATTTGCAGCTGAGGGGATTGGTGTCTCCTATTGGTTGGTGTCTGAAAAACAACAGCGAAGATTGGTGTATCCTATATGTTGGTGCTACAAAACAACAAAGGGGATTGGTGTCTCCTGTAGGTTGGTTACTACAAAGTAACATATTTGATTGGTGTCTATTGTAGGTTAGTGCCTACAAAGTAGAGGAGAGGATTAGTGTATCCTATAGGTTGGTGCCTATAAGATCTTTCATATAAAGATGTTTTGTGGTTTTCTTTCGTAAGGGTTTCCATGTATATCTTGTCTTACTTATTTAATATATGAGATTGATGTTTTATGATCTTTGAATGGAATTAAATAAGTAAGAATTGTCATTATACTAATTCACCTCCCCTCTTAGTATAATTGTGAATTTCAATAGTTTTGGGTATCACAAGTTGCATAAAATTTTATCATTATTTAATATGTATCATGTGTTGCATCAATCTTTTGGATAAGGTCCTTTGTATCACATGTTGCATCAAATTTCTCTAGTAGCTCCACTACATCACAACTTTCATCAACTTTTGGATGAGTTCATCTGTATCATAAATTTCATTCATTGTTTGGATGCGATCTTCAGTGTCACAAATTTCATCTATCATTGTTGTATATTTTGCATCAAGCATATCATCAAGTTCATTTTGATTTTCTCTTAATTTTATCTAAAGTGCATCAATCAATTGATCTTTCATATCTAGATCACTTTGAAGATTATCCACTGAGTGTAGTGTATCAACCCTTTGATTAATTAGTATTATTATTATTATTATTATTATTTTATTTATTTTTTAATGTGAGTTTCATTCTATTAGTTTAATTTGATCTTACAATTCATGGTTGTACTCTTGCAAATCCTTTATTGCCTTATATGCATTTTGTAAATGCTTTCCTCATTTACCCATTTTTCTCATGCTCGCTTGCATTTGTTTATTTTGTCTCAGGATCACTTTATTTTTAAGTCACTTTAGGGTGTCAGTTACTATCGATCATGCACCCTAATGTGCAATTACAATCTTGTTTTTTGACTTCCTTATTCAATTTCAGGTAGGTCTTTGTGATTTTTGACTTCAAAAGATTATTGTCTAATGTTCCAAGCAACTTTCTATTCTCTTGTAACATGAAAAAAAATGAATTCATTTTAATACCTTGTTAATCCATGTATGTCATGAAAAATTATACGGAAATGCCAAAAATAGACACATAAGAGAGTTTCACACGTCCAAAAATCGTACAATACCACAAATATCCTTAGATGCTATTGAATTTCCAGACAAGTCTAAGGAGCCAAATAGAAATAAATTGTATTGGTGGCCAAAATGATGTGCACAAATACAATGATAAAGCTATAATGATACTTCTTTCAAACCTTTTAGAATATTTCAATCTCCTTTTACACCTTCAACTGACTTTGAGAAAGTCACCAACATTTTTTGACACCTTCAAGATTTTGGGGAAAAGGAAATTGATTTTCTTTTAATTATTGGAAACACTTTATGATGACTTTGTTTACACCACTTAATCAAATTTCTAGACTTATTTACATCCATTAAGAAAATTCCCAAACATGACAAAAAGCTATTGAAAGCACTATCCATTGAACAATTTCAAAGCACCATTAATTGAGTGACTCAATTTAGTACTTTTCCTCACTACACTTAGAGTTTGATATAAAAAAGATGAATATTTCAATACCCTTTCCATATAGTTATACATTCACATTCTAGCTATGAACATGAGCTGTCTAAAGGCTATCAAAAATTCATGTTGCACCATGGATGATTTAATTTCATCAAACTGCACAATGGATGGATGGGATCCTTGATGCATTCTTCTAGTTATGGTGTTCGAATTGTTGAATGAGATTAGTGGAGATTCACTTGCTCAACCTCATAAATTACAAAAGGACCATCATATTCTTGTGATAAATTGTTCAAAAATACATTTACATAAATGTGTCCACTTTGAATGGGGAACTCACCAATCCATGGGTGTGTGATTCGCTGAGCTAGAGAGATGTAGGAACTCACTTATCTAAAGAATGATTGATCACAAATCATGGAATTTCACATATCCCTATGTGGGGAACTAGCAAATAATGAATAACATGTTGAGAGCTAATAATGTTACTGCGATCGTATCCTTTGCGAGAATTCGGAAAAATGGAGATGAAACCCGCTGCAAACTCAGGGCGCACCTTCTATGACTTCATGGAAACCTCGCCGAAGGAGTTGGTCATCGGCTTCTTCAGGGAAGTCATCGACCACATCAAGCAGGCAAGAGGGATCTGCGACTATCACCTCAAGGTCAAGGGCTCGAAACCCGGGGTCGGCTTTGTTATACACGTTTTCTACAGCGAACACAGGGAGGGTCCCGAGAAATTAGAGCCAGGCTCCTGCTTTTCTTGCCATGGCGATGCCCTTCTGTTCCCTGGCGTCGAGGGTTCGGCTCTTGTGGGAGAATGTGTGTTGGCCGAATTCAGCGAAGATCAACCGTATGTACAGTGCTCCATGGACGCCAAAGCGAGGGTGGGCTTCATCGTGACGCCGGTCCGGCATGTGGAGATAATGGGGGCTTTGGAAGACGAGGAGCTGTACTGCCTGTGGAGGGTGGGCTTGAGGGCTCTGAGAAGCGAAGGGTTGCAACCGGTGAGCATGATCGTTAATCATGGGCGCTATAGGAATCTGCCGCACCTCCACTTGAAGATCTGGGTGGACGATGGGATGCATCGGCAGGCCAGGTTGAAGTGGAATGACGACAGGAAGAGGGTGTGGGCGAGGCTTGAACGCTTGACCTCCTCATCGCTGTCCAAAAAGCGTGCGTTATGTCTGGGATTTGAAAGGCAGGATATGCTTACAGAGGAGAAATCCCCTCCCTATCATCGCAATGGCAGATCTGCTCTCGGACGCACAAGAGGCCCTGGCACTGGGTCTAGGCACTTCTTCGACTCCTTTCAGATCCAAATTTCTCAACCTACAGGCAGAACCATCCTGCAATGGGTTAGTTCTTCAGATTTGGTGTTGCATCTCAAACTGGATCTAGAACGGCGGATTGGGATCCCCTCAGGCCTTCAAAGACTCCTCTTTCAAGGTAAACAACTTGAAAACCTCCTGCCTCTCTCTTCTTACAGCGTTACCAGAAACTGCTCTTTGGTGTTAACCCTTCAATTGAGAGGAGGTGCAGCGGGACAGTCATCCTTTGCTCCTCCTTTCTCTTACAAAGATGCAGTACACTCTGAGAACCCCAAACCCCCGGAAGCCCTTAAACCTAAACCTTTTTTGGTTGACAAGATAGAGGAAGTTCCCTCTGTTGAAATCACCCATGAAGGCCTTGCAAACCAACTTCAAGCATTTGCAGAAAGAGCCATCATTTGCAGATTTAACGGACTGTGGTAGCGATCTCAGGATCTCTATGCATGGATACATGCAAACTAGACTCATCATTGTAAGATTAGTTTCTGCTCAAAAGGATACTTCATTGTTCTGTTTGATGATAGTAAGCATTATGAAAAGGCTTTAGAAGAAGGCCCTTGGTTCATGGGAACTGCAGGGCTCTTCTTGACTCCTTGGTTCCCAGATTTTGATCCAGCAATTGCAGTCATTACCAGGACACCTGTATGGATCAGGCTTCCAAACTTACCTGCCCACTTATGGCACTGTGCAGTCTATAAAGCTATAGGAAACACCTTGGGCAGTTTCATTATGGGAGATTTCTGGCGGGAGTACAAAGGTCTCTACTCATATGCCAGAATTTGTGCGGAGTTAGATTTGAGCAAAGGACTTCTAGACCAAATCAATCTCAAGATCAACGACTTTGTTTGGACCCAGACATTGGATTATGAAAATACTGCATTCTGTTGCCACCATTGCCACCAATCAGGGCATCTGCAGAACGCTTACCCATCTCTCCCGGCAAAAAAGAATAAGGATAACCTCTCCAAGCCCAAGCCCAAACGATGGGCTCCTTGCTCTCCACCTCTAGTTGTGGATTCTGAATCCTCTAGCTCTAAAGATGAAGGTAGCGATGCAGAATTGGATCAAGCCCCTCATTCCGTGGTCCCTTCCACCGATGATCCGGCGCATTCCTCCGATACAGTCATCGCCCAGAAACACGTCCATATGACCTCCTCCTCTGATTCAGAAAAGGAGGGCCCCCCTGTGGAGAACCCCAATCTTCAAGTTGTTATTGCTCATTCACCCCAGGATGGTTGGGTCGAAGTCAAAAAACGGAAAGGGAAAAAGCTTCGTGTTGAGGATTCTGCCCATTCTGGGTAGAAGTCAGTCTTTTTGCTTCCAGCCTTATGTTGTAGCTTCTTGCTTGTTTCACTCCTTCTCCGGAACCGAGGTTGATAGTCCTATCATTTCCGGTTGCCGGTCTTCTGTCTCTCTTGATTGTATCATCTTGTACCATATTTTTGATTAATAGAATTAGTCTAATTCAGAAGAAAAAAAAATGTTACTGAGATCACTGTAACAATCAATGAAGAGAAGAATCCCTTGTGATGTATATATCAAGGTTCTTCACATATTAAAGTTTCGATTATTCCACAAATCATGTATTGTTCCCTTGACAAATATAGATCTTTCGATGCAAGTTTTGAGAATCAAATATGCAAATCAAAGAATTAGATCATAGGTTGTAAGGGTCAAGTATGAGGCGAACAAATGAGAGCATGTTGGAGTGAAGGCTAAGATTGAGGATGTGAGGATGCCCATGACATGCGGCCCATTTGGTAGTTTTCACAATGATGACAACATGAGCCCATCCTTATACTTCACTTTGTCTTCGGCTATGCCAAAGCTATCCCAAATTTATAGACAAAGCTAGAATTTTACTAATGCACATAGAAAAACAATTACTCTTTGTTTCTAATGATAATGTTTTAATGACATCACTACTTTTCTAGGGCTTGGAGATTGTGACAATAAGCTAACTTTCAATTTTATCGTCTTTTGATTGATGCAGGAGCTAAATATATTCATTGTAAAAATAGATGCTGGTTCAAATCGCTACTCGGTCCTAAAACTTCAAGTTTTAACAATGAATGGAAGATGAAATGCAGTGTGAGCTGGTGGTCTAAAGCAAGTGGTTGATAGAACTAATCCAATTATCCATAGATAAATTGATTAGGTATTTTTCCCATCACATGGTCATCACAAGCACAGATCAATGCTCTTGTAGAACGACATACTTATTTTCTCTCTCAAGTCACAACACATGAAAAATAGATAGACACAACAATTGATCAAAATAACATAAATATATAGGCTCGCTCAAATGTATATGCACCAAAACAACACTAGATGGCTATTTACATAAAAAAAATCCACACTGGATTTGAAAGCATAGATCTGACATAAAGGGGGGAAAAGAAAACAATAAGAGATATCCTGCAACTTGCAAAAATATTAAAATATCGCCCTTTACCACTTCACCAAAGATTTTCAATTAGTCTGCAAAATTATTAAAATATCACCCTTTACCACTTCACTAAATATTTTCAAATAGTCAACAAAATTATTAGAATATCACCGTTTACCACTTCACCAAAGATTTTTAGATAATTTACCAAAAGTTCCAATATTTGGCTCGATATAATATTCAACTAGTGCAGAAGAAGGTCAAGTGCCTAAAAACTTCACTCGCTACTAATTCCTCTAACATATAAACACATCTCATCCTTGAGTTACTCCATTAAACAGACAAACAAATGGGAAAATCTCTTCTACATTCATGCATTCATCTTCTCGACCTAAACCTGCTCTGATACCATGTTAAGAATTAACATGAGTGAGTAAGTAAAGTGGTGGAAAAGGCCTTAATGTTGTTATATTGCACTATATTGATCTCAGGACATGAATTGATAATACAACAATTTGGCCTTCTAGATCTAAGTCTCACTGAAAAATCATTAGTGGATCATGACAACACCTCATTAAGATAGGGATAACAACTCATGGAAATATGATACCAGATTTTGTGATTTTCTAAGGACTGCTAGCTTAACAAGGATCATTGTTAATTGGATTAGATATATTAACACTCTTGGGAGAGTTAGCATCCATAACATACAAATTATTGCACAAATGATTATTCATTATAATTAATTTTTGATCCAAATCTAACTTAAATGAATATTTAATTTTGGTGAACCATGTTGACATCGAATGAGAAGCATCCATTCTACTGCATTTTTTCCTTTGAAAATCACGTTAACATCAAATTTTGGATATCTTTCACCCAATTCTGTCAAATTTGGTGAGAATATGGGAAATAATTATAGTATCACAATTTCCATCATCAACTTTGCTTAAATCACTAACATAATTACAACTGTTGTAAACCTATTTTACATGCGCATACAATAACATGTTACATCATAATGACAACAAGAACACACACAATACACACAAAGAAGAAAAAAGTTTTAGGAAGGATTTCCAACTGTCTTCTTATTCCAAGTTCATGTATATTTGTACATAGTAGACGTTGGTGGAGCAGTTTTACCCGATCTAACCAACCCCTCATACATTCACCTTTTAACATTTATTACATGCATTTACTCATATAAGTATGGTGACTTACATTGACCTAAGAGCCCCCTACAACATCCTCCCCACCCTCATTGCATTGCTTGTCTTGAGAAAAGGTGTAGCAATTTCTTGGACCTCTACTTCTTGTAGAAGCATCCTTGATGTACATCAACCATGCATATCAGTTTGCATAGGTAACTCAGTCACAACAACTACCCATTGGATAGGGAGATGCATATATAAGGTTTACTATGACTTCTACTTACTAGGTGGCTACTTATTGCAAATCTTGACTCCTTGATCATTCTCTATAGTCTCTCTATTATGCAGATTGCTACTCCAACCAGGAATCGTCAAACAATTCCTCTCCAATCCGAGGGCCTCTCTTGCCTCTCTACGGTTGAGTCTAGCACGTGACTGTCACAACCCAAGTAATCATTTTTCAATTTTCATACTGGGGGGCTTAATAAATACAATCTCATGTTGTCATCATATTGTCGCTTCAACTCTTCTATGTGTTATTCTTATCTAACTTCCTATTCTTGAATGTTTTCTTTGTTTGTCAAATTTTTTTTGCTACTTAAATGCTTTATCAAAATTGCTGCAAAATTCCATATACTTCACATTCAATTTTCTTCCCGACTATAATGGATACCCTTTTGTTTTTTAAGATTTTGTTTGGTCTTCTTATTAATATCTTTCCTTTTATGGCTGCCAATTAATGCTCATGTGCTGATACACTATCAAGTGTGTTGTATAAAGGATGAGTGTTATGAAACCAACTCACAAAAAGATAGAAAAGATAGATCAACGACTTAGAAATTTTCGTCTTTGAGGGGGAAACCTCCTTTACATTACACTAATGAACAATTCTTGAATGATACAAATGACAAGACCTCATTTCTATATATAGGAGTCTAAGGGGTACCAATATAATCAGAGCTTACATAACAATAATATTGTAGGGGCACAACAATAACAATAGTGGGCTCCTATGGGGCATAATAATAACAACATGGGGACTATATGGGCACAATAATACAATAAGGGGTTGCACTAATAACAATAAGGGGTTACATTAGTAGTATAGGGACCTAACATGCTCCTCTCCTTAAAAAAGTGTTGTCCTCAATGCTTGACTAGTTCTGGATGCTTCTATATAAAATTCTCATCCTCCCATGTGGAATATTTAGCGGGTAAGTTCTTCCACTTAATGAGATACTCTAAAATTGATCGATTTTGTAGCTGTCGACTTCTTGTTTTTGTGACTGCTTTCGGTTCCAATATGATTTTTCCTTCCTTGTCAATTTTTGGCAATATTGTTTGAGCTGGGATCTTCTCACCTATAACCTTCTTTAAGCATGAAACATTGAAAACTAGGTGCACTCGGTAAGATGCAGGAAGCTCCAATTTGTATGCCATATTACCAATCTTTTGTAACACCTTGTATGGACCATAATACTTTGGTGATAATTTATTATCCTTCTTAGATTGCTTGAGGGACATTTGTTTGTATGGTTGTAGCTATAAAAATACCCAATCGCCTACATCAAAACTTCTTTCACTGCAATGTTGATCTGCTTGTTGTTTCATTTGATTCTGCACCAAAGTGGGGTTATCCTTTAAAAATTAGAGAACTTGTTGTTGATGCTCGATATGATCTTTCATTGCTTGAACCTTTTTCTTCTTGATATGTCATTCTATCTTGAGAGTTTGAGGAGTGGTAATTCCTGTCAATGCATTACAAGATATGGTCGGATTCATTTCTTAATGCTCAATGTGATCTTTCACTTCTTGAACCTTTTTCTTCTTGATATGTCCTTCTATCTTGAGAGTTTGAGGGGTGGTAATTCTTGCTAATGCTTTACAAGATATGGTTGGATTCATTTCTTCTTTCTCCGGGGTTAGGTCTTGGTGTATATCCTCTTCTTTTGATGTTTCTTGATCCTTTTCTTCCTCCTCTTCACAATATATGTAAAATAATTTATTCTCAGCACACTTATGACCTTTAGTGTATTTGCTATCACAACTGTAACAAAGCCCTTTTTCTCCTTTTTCTTCCAATTGTTGTGGTGTAAACCTTGTAGGTTGTGGAAGACTAGGAGCAAAAGCACTTCCATATTTATAGTCGTGAGTGGTAGGATTCCTTGTTTCCACAATTCCACTTTCAATTTTTTGCCAACTTGAATGCCTTCTCCAATGAATCAGGTTCCCAAAGATGAACTTCATGTTGAATGTTATCCTTTAAAGTCCCTATGAAGGCATCAATCCTTTGCTTCTTTGGAATGTCATTTACACTTATATTCAATTTTTGGAAGTCCTCAATGTGCTCTTCCATTGAACCCTTTTGTTTGAGATTTATCAATTGGCTAAAGAAGTTGTTGCTCTTTGTATCCTCATAATGTGCTATCATTTCCTTCGTGAAAGTTGACTAGGTAACAAGTGGTTTATGATAACAAAGCCCTTTATACCATACAAACTAATTTGGTTCTAAATATAAAGATGCAATATGTACCTTTTGTAACAGTTGTACATCATGTAGTTCAAAATATTGCTCCTTCCGTAGTATCCAATTTACTGGATCCTTGCCATCAAACTTCCTCATATCGCTTGTTCTTGATTTTAGAAGCTCGATCTTGAAACAACTGTAACTTTGTAATTTCGGATCTCCAAGTTCTGAAATTGCATCCTGTGTAGCTCTTTGAGTCCTCTTTCTAACCCTACTAGTCTGATCAATATTGGATTCTTCAAGAAAGAGTTATGTCAAATCTACTACGATGACATATAGACTGGTTTCGTAGAGCGAACTTGTACGACCTTCCACGTGTCACTATTTCGACCTTCAAACCTGAAAAAATACAAAGAAAAGTACAATCCGTCCTCTTTCTTTAACTTCTTACGAAATTTCAATCTGATGCTCAGAGATAAAGTTATAACGATTTTCCGAGGGTCACCTATTTGGAATGTAATTCAGGAGTCTGCAAAAACCCTAAATGTATTGGATCGTATCTCCGAAAATCTAGCTAAAAAAGATCTGAAATTTGGACCTGAGGTTCGAGAGATTTCGGCTCCAATGGGTTTTTTTTTTAGCTTCTGAAACGTCACTGAAAAAAGTTATAGCGAAACTTCCACAATGACCTATTTGGAGCAGAAAAACCCTAGAATCCAAAGCTCTGATACCAAATGTTATGAAACCAACTCACAAAAAGATAGATCAACGACTTAGAAATCAACCTCTTCGAGGGGGAAACCTCATTTACATTACATTAATGAACAATTCTTGGTTGATACAAATGACAAGACCTCCTTTCCACATATAGGAGTCTAAGGGGTCCCAATACAATAAGAGCCTACATAACACTAATATTGTAGGGGCACAACAATAACAATAGTGGGCTTCTATGGGGCATAGTAATAACAACATGGGTACTATATGGGAACAATAATACAATAAGGGGGTTGCACTAATAATAGTAAGGGGTTACACTAGTAGTATAGGGACCTAACAATGAATGGGCCGAATGCTTACTGCTTATTGTTAGTTACTTTGATGTTTCTTGAAGTCTGCAATTAATTTTCATGAAGGAAGATTTTAACATGACTAGACACGCTAATTTTTGCCAGCGTTGGGATTTTTTAAAACAGTTTTCAATTTGATATCAACGAATGTCAGCAAAAGGTTGATCTCATCAACTAGAAATTGATTTCAATTATAAAGGAAGAGAAGATATTCTACCTTGAACAAGGCTCATGTTTCACCCTCTGTTGACTTATGACTCCAACGATTGACTAAAAGACTCAATCACTCGACATCCTTCATGTATTTTGTTAGTATCCTATGTTATAGTAGTAAAAAAAAGCAAGTTTTTTCTTTTCAAATTATTTTGGCAAATGTATAAAGGTTTTTCTATGATCTTGTAGATATCAAGCTATTGGTCTTAGCATAGAATACAAATTTCATTGTTGAATGTAATTATATCAGAGTGTGTGAAAGATGATGTAAAGATAGTTTATGATTCCCCAAAGGCTAAGTTAAGTGAGTCTAGGGTCATGTCTCTTACAAGATCATGCGTGATGTGATAGAGTGTCTTGTCTCCTCATCATTGGCACAAGTTAGTGGGGCCAAGATAGTCAGTTAGGGTGTCAAAACATATTGTGCCATGACATCATCATCAATACAACGATTATGAGGTATGCATTGCGCTTCTGAAAACTGTTGTGCTTTCATGATTAAGTTTAAAAATCACAATCACTTCCCTTGAAAGTCAGATTTTGTCACCTTGGGAGTTCAAAGGCTTGTTTTAACATTCAAAAATACCATAGAGCCATTCCTTCTTCCATCGAGAGCTTGCAACCCTCATAACCTCTAAGTCGTTGTGTTTCCTTGCTGCACTACTGTCAAAAAAATTAAAATGTGGTAGTAGATCAATATTTTTGGCACTATTTAATGCTTGGAGGTTCAAATAAAGTTTTGGAGGTTGTCAGCATCACCTATAAACCATTTTTCTTAGTCAGAGGTTTAATATCTGATCAAATCATTCAGATGAAGGTTCGTTGTGCAAATGCGTTGCGCTTTTGCTGTGAGGAGTAATTTTGAAGTATGGAGGTTTGTGGTTGGAGTAGAAGTCTTCTGACATGTTTACAATGTTGTGTGAGTCATTTTCCACCTGCCCAGTACTTTCAGAAGTTCATAGGATGACCGAAAGCATAAGAATTTTGGAGTCACTGGGCTTTCTTGTTGCGCTAATGCTGCAAACGTATTTTCACCATATCTATTAAAACCTGTACCCATTTGACATGAAATTTTTATAGGATATGCATGAGGGTGAGATGAATAAACTGACTCAATTTTAGGTCAAAATGCTTCACGGTTTTTGAGAAACGAGACACTGTCATATACATCCATTTTTGGATTTTCTCGAAATCTGTGAGTCAGATTCAACCCAATTTTTTTGTGGAGAAGAATTATGATGATATTAACATGTTGAAAAAAATCAACTCAATATGTTTCACCATTTAGGATATATTAAAAAAATATCAGTCGCTGCGTTTTTGTTGCAGGGGGGTTGTTGCGCTTTTGGACAGTTTCACTTAAAAATCAGTTTCTGACCTAATGAAGATGAATTTTGAAAAATTAAAAGAGGTTTAAGTAAAACAAGCTAAATACCATTAACCTCATTCAGTTTATCCATATGTGTCATAGATTGGAATATTCAAATGAATCTTTACAACCTACTTTTCAGATTTCATAATTTCCTGTTTTAGCCATGATTTTTGGGCGCATATTTCTAGGAGATGGAGAGGAATTTTTTAAAATTGAGAGAGGTTTCTCCAAAGAACAAGTTCATATACAAAAAATTTCTTCGATTTTGTAACAATTGTCATGGTTCAAGAGATATGAGTTAATATTTGACCCCTATTTTCTAGAAATTCGTCCCTATTACTGGCAAGCAGTTCCAAATTTAATGTAATTGATTATATCTTTGGGGAAATGGTTGATCTCGAGCCCCTAAGTCCAAGAATGAGCTAATTGTATATATTTTCATGAATTTTAGTGTGCAAAAGATTGGTTGGTCAGGTTTTAGAAGAAGATACATTGTCTATTGCATTTTTTCTGATATATTTTTCAGTGAATGAAAAGACAAAGGTTTGATTTTATAGGGATTCCTGTGTCAATTTCTATGGAGATGTGCTTCTTTGTTTTGTAAGTTATCTTATGTTATAAATCATGCTTTGAATGTGTGTCTTCCTATTTAGCTAAACAAATATTTGTCTCAAAATTTGCTTTAAAAGTGCTCTGATTTAGTTTTCTAAACAATTTATGTTTTTCTTCTTGAGAATTCATCCCATTGTTTGATGCTCTTTATGTCATTTCCACCTGTCTTCTACTCACCCTCCTACAATGAATTTGAATGAAAAACTCGCAAAAGACTACTTAACTTGTCCTTGTATAAGATCCTTCTTTCTCTTCATCCCATCACTAGAAAAGAATCAACTTATATGATTGTATTTCCCAATGGATCCATCTTATCCCCTGCCAACAAACCTTTAAAATCTATATCCCTCTGAGCACCATACCTAGCTTAAGATCTAAGTGATTGAAAATTTGGATAGAGAGAGCCCTCTCTGAAGTTGGAATGCCCATAGATTCCATCTTCCAAGTGGTTTGTGGTTACCTTTGGGTTCCTCTCCTCACCCTGAAGGAATTACAAAGTGTTAACATAGTGGCACCGTTGCCAGGGAGAAAAAGGTTCCATCTTCCCCTGGAAATAATCCTAAAGATCGTATTTGACTTCTAATGGTGAACATAAGCCAAACAAATGAAGGATGTACCATTCACCTGGCGACTCCAATCAAGTTTCAACATGATCCAAAGACTCCACTAACAACAGGATCCAAAAATCAGGGTTCTACTGGCAACTCCACTGGTCAAATATGAATTCACAATCTAGAAGGTATGCTCCCATGAGTCGAGATCACATTCCAGGTTTTCCAAATTGCATGCCTCATGTAGATTGGAAAAATTATCTGCCTAGATTCAAAGATGGCAAAGAAGACGATGCTCCTCTTCATTTGGTAAAATTTCACATGCATGTGCGTAGAATTAAGGTTCATTTTCATGAAGATTGCATGATGAAGATGTTTATGGTTACTTTGGAGGAAAAAATAAGGTCTTCGTACAAAGGTTTGCCACCTGGTAGCTTGTATTCCCTTAAATATTTTCATTTAGTATTTTTTGAGAAATACAAAGAATCTCATCCTTCTTTTTCATTGGTTGAGAATTGTTGTGACCATTTTGAGGATTTCATTCAAAATATGGAAAATTCTTATAGCGATGAAGAGTTCATGGATGAAGAAATCCTGGAAGCTTTGTATGAGAACCCTTTTAATCACCATGAATAAATGGTAGCCTCTCTCTTGCCTAAAAATGAAGTAGATCAACATCTTGATTCTGACAATTATGATTGATCTTCTAAGTTTGAATGCAGTAGTCTTGTCAGATGTTAAGTCACAGAGAGAAAGAACAGGATAGACAATCGAGATTTTCATCATCCCTTTTATTTCTTGGGTTTTTATTCCAAGAACAATCTTAAATTCCATGTATAGAAACTCAAAACAATGAGCTCACTTTAAATGAAGATGAGGGTGTTATTCATGAAAGAAGTGAGCTAAATAATGACAACTATACTCCACAGTTACAAGAGGATAATGAAGAGAAAGTTGTTTTATACCCTTTGGAAAATAAAGAAACAATTCAAGACATTATGGCTCTTGAAACATGTGAAGGGTTAATTTTTGATATTCATGTTGTCCATGATGCGACTATTCCATTTGAAGCCTTTCAAAAAAATTCAAAGTTTTTTCTTGTAGATGAAAAAGATTTTATTTTATTTTTTTAGTGTGGTTCACGAACACCCTGGTCAGTGAGTGGTCGCTACGTCCATGGAAAAATCTGGGCTAATCACCCCTCGGCCTACTAGCAAGACCTAACCCCAAGGGCTTCGGGAAGAATCGACCCTGTGACCTCTCGATGGCGAGGCACGATTTTTGACCAATTGAGCTAACCCTTGGGGCTCTTGTAGATGAAAAAGATGCTAAGAAGACTTATATTTTTTCATTTGAAAATGATCATGAGGATTGCAGTGAAATTGAAGATATGAAACGAGAGAATGAATCTTGTCTTCTTCCTTTTGCCCATCAACAAGAAATGAACATAATGAACATTCATATTCTTAAATATTCTTTTGCCTGCTTATTGAAATTATCAAGGGAGTTTATGTTGCTCACCAATACAAGAATTGGATTCAGGATGGAGTTTGAGTTGCCATTCTCCAAAATTTTCTTTTTGCTTGAGGAAAATATGAGCAAAAAGTGATCAAATAACCATTTGCTTTTATGGTTACACTGGACTTTTCCTATTACCTGATATAGTAAATGTTTCTAGTAATTTTGAGTAGGTAGGTGTGATGAATAATCTCAGCACCTTGAGCATTCTTTTTAGTTTCAGTTTGCAGCAAAGTTTTCAGTTTCCAGTATACAATTTAGGTTTTAGTTTGAAGAATGGATTTGGTTCAGTTTGAGGATTGGAACAGGTTGCTGGTTTGGTTTCAGTTGCAGTGGTTTTAGAGCAGAAACATGCTGCAGGAATGATGATGGTTAGGCACATGTTCTACGATGTTCTTGGCACCTCATAGTGAGGATGCCATCCCCATTGGAGCCAATGTTAGTATCCTATGTTATAGTAGTAAAAAAAAACAAGTTTTGTCTTTTCAAAATATTTTGAAAAATGTATAAAGGTTTTGCTATGATCATATAGATATCAAGCTATTGGTCTTAGCATAGGATAAAAATTTCTTTATTGAATGTAATTATGTCAGAGTGTGTAAAAGATGATGTAAATATAGTTTATGATTCCCTAAAGATTGAGTTAAGTGAGTCCAGGGCCATGTCTCTTACAAAATCATGAGTGATGTGATAGAGTGTCTTATCTCCTCATCATTGGGATAAGTTAGTGGGGTCAGGACAATCAGTTAGGGTGTCAAAACATATTGTGCCATAACATCATTATCAGTACAACAGTTATGAGGTATGTGTTGCACTTCTGAAAACTACTACACTTGTTGAGAATTTAAGGAGGGCATGATTTATTTCATAATTCTCTTACATGATTACTACTTGTGTACATCGTATTATCTTAGTTCCTTATTACAATGTGTGTTCCATACATCAAATAGCAACCAAATCAATAAGACAATGACACAATGTTTAGGCTTTCAAGCTAGGGCTAAAACCTCTCCTCTTGAGAGGAAAACCCTTCAATCTCTTCTTATAGATGTTTAATTGACGAATATCAAGACCCTTGACAAAATTACTTAACTCAATATTACCTCCAAGATGCTTGTCACTATCCCATGCACTATTCATCTTACAAACCACAGTCTTAGATCTTCGCACTTGTCTTTATATCACTATACTCCTTCGTATTTCACTGTCTAGTCCTCAGCTTCTCTTCCTCGGTTACCACAGTTCTTTGCTTCAACACAAGTATGTTGCTTCCCCTTCGTGGCAATCTATTGTGACAATCCTTCACTTCTTTGTTATGATGATGACGAGACTGAGTTTATCCGAGAATTATGAGATATATGTATATGAGACAGTTCTTCACCGAGAGCCTTGAGATATGTATGTAAGACAAACTTCACCAAGACCCTTGACATATGTATGTAAGACAAACTTCACCGAGAGTAATCTGAGACTTCTTCGTTCATTGTATTGTGTTTTATCTTCTTCGTTTAATACTCAAAGATATCTGAAGACTTGTTGCTTGTAATGCGAAGTCACTTCTTATATATACATACCAACATTGGTATGGTAGGCCGACATGAGAACCTTTGAGTTAGGCCGACATTTCATGCAGGAGATCACTGTCTTTATTTTAGCCGACTTGCAAGGGGATAATGACATTCACTTTGGAGCGTAGATATTTGACATCATGAATTCTATAATACTTATGCTGAGATAATAAATCCTAAAGACATCAAGAAGAAGTCTTTGACCTATGATAAACACATCTTTCTCATGAAACCCATGATGCAAGGAATAATAATAATTCATTTTGTTTCTTCTCTTATAATTACAAGTCATAATGAAAACCGAACCTAGTTACATTTCCTTCAACACTCCCTCTTAACTAGGGAGGTATTCATTAAATGGTACATGGCTATTCTCAATACTAAAGAGATCTCATAAGAAGATTCAGACTAGTAATCCATCTATACAGCATCATTATAACCAGCATTGTCACTTAGCAAGGCCTTGGCTAACAACTCTATCTCTCAATAGATCCGAGCACAATGTTGGCGAGACCAATGATTATATACACCTTTATCATTGTCTCTCAAGGTACATACCCACTCAAGTGTTCACTGAGTATGACCTTCTAGGGCTATTCTTATCTTGAGTTCCCAACCCTCAAAGAATATCGATCCTCTTGCCTACTCTTGTCTTGGATGCCCTACACAGCCTTAAACAACATTAGATGCCAGATGATTACCCAATCCTCCATTATTTCTTCAAAGTGAAGAAACGAATGTTGTGTCTATCTCTCCTTCTCAATTAGGGAGGATATCATGTGTTTACATTTCTCTTCATGGCCTTCACCTAGACTTACGACTATTAGTCCTAGTCTAGTGCATGACACATGAAATAGAGAAACACAATTGTCACTCCTTTTTAGTCAGGGGTGATCCAATCCAAGCTCCATCTTGATCAGGGACTTGTCAGAGCTCCTTCTTATCTAGGGACTCTTCTATACATCAACAACTTCTTCTTTGTGGGTCCTTCAACTGCTTGATCAACTTTTCTCCTTGATGTCATGAAAATTAGTTGAGCTTATTCCTTGTAGGGCAACAACCATTGATCACTTTCCTCCTTAGTTCATCATGTCATTCCTTTCTTCATGGAAGGTGGACCTCTTCATACATGGAACCTTCATCATATGGTTATTTCTTCATCATGCTTCTTCTATCCACCACATGAATGCTAGTTGTACTTGTATTTACAACTCTTGTTTGAGTGGCCCTGCATGAACTTATCTAGATATTTTTCAAGAAATCAAAACATATTAAATCAAGTCATACCTTACGAGATGACTCTTCATCATGACATCTTTCTGTAGGTATCAACATCCTGCATACATGTTGACACATCTCCCAAAGATATCCATTGTCCAGGATCTTCATCTTTTCCATCAGAGTCTTCATATCTTTCCGAGAAATTTTCTAGTCAAGTCTTCTTGATCTTTTGGATGTTGATTTCCTTCATCAGGGTTGCATATCTCACGATCTCTTCCTTCCTCACATATTTCATTCCTAGTAGCTTTCAATCAAAGTTTCTTCATTGTAGTCAACCACCTTATACTTCATATGAGGACATATTATGTTGAGTTCATCTAGTGTGACTTATGTCTTCCTGCATCCTTTCAGAGGAGGAGATCCTTTTTCTCTTGATCATGCTTCTTAAGATATAAGAAATGATCCATGTTACCTGCAACCATATGACATGACATTATAATATTAAACACAAGCATACATACCTTATTTTACCTTCAGGTCATCGAGGCTTCTTCCAACAACTTCCTTGATTGTAAATATCTTCAATCCCTTGATCTGCTTCAGGTCATCATATCATCATCCATGAACTCCATAAGTTGGAGTTCCTATTGAAACACTTGCTTCATCCCTAAATCAGTGAATCTTCTAGTGAAGATTCTATCAGAGAATCTTGAGGATCTTAAAGATCCCTATCCAGTAGATGTTTCCCTTTTGATGCATGATGAGTTTCTTCAAATGTTTGAGTTCTGTAAAGTTGTTGCCTACAACTTGCCTTCTTTCATAGAAACCTTAAGTTGTTGACAGAGGTATCTTACTTATCCTTGTGAATCTAGTCACCCTCGTGATGATGTCATGAGATCTTGTTTCTAATACTTCCATAATGTCACACCACATCCTATAACATATTGTAGTCACATTCTATGCAGGATCTAGGAGCCCAGAAAGAGACTTATAGAGAGAGGCTAACTTAAATAATTCTACTCCCTCTTACCATGGGCTTCATTCAGCTCCTTCCATCCTATCTAGTGACATGAATTTTCTTTTCCTCTTATCAATGTCCTTTTAAGAACCATACTTTTCTTATAATGTTCATAATTCCTTTACTAGCTTCCCTAATGTCTACCTTATGAATTCAATGATTTCGCTCATTTATGAGGACTAAGACTATCCTCCTCATTTTATGCAAGGACCTTTTCATGAGGACTATGACTATCCTCCAGTGTTTATATTTCCTTGATGCTTCCTTTTCTTGAGTTTCCCATCATGAACCACTAGTATCCTTTTATCAAAACTTTCTTGGAGATCTTCTACCACCATATTTGTGATCTTGACATCACCGAAACTATTTCATGACCTTGAGATCATCTTGACTCCTAATTCATCTTCAAGGTACTTTTGACTTCTATATTTGAATGCATTGTTGACATGCTAGAGATATTGCTATCTCACAAGTGGACTTTATCACACTCAATATTCCTAGGAGTGCATCAACAAACACTTATATCGAGCATTATCCAAACTATGGTGGTGATATAGAGAGATGTCAGGACAGGAGGTAACTCCTCCAAAATAAATTGTGTTTATTCATTAAGATTACTCATGGTTATATACATGAGGGAGTGACTCTTGGGCTTCACCTTCCGATGGCTCTTTATTTTCCATTATTTACTATTTACATTATTTACAAGTGTTCACCCAATCTAAATGATTAGGTGTCAACATTCCCCACTTGGTGAGTCCAAGCATCGTTCTGAATATCTCAAAATTTTCTCTTCCAAGCACTTTGGTGAATATGTCTACAATATGCTCATCAGTGGAAAAATGGCATAAATGGATTGTCTTGGCCTCAACATCATGTCGAATCAGATGGTATTTTGTATTGATGTGCTTCGTTTGATCATGTAACTTTGGGTTCTTGGCCAAATTTATTGCATAGGTGTTATCAATCCTGAGTGGAGATGAATGTACTTGTTTTACCTACGAATCTTCTAGAATTTTCCTGATCCACACAATTTCTTTCGTTGCCTTAGCTGTTGCCACATATTCTACGTATGTTGTGTAATCTGCTGGAACTGATTGTTTGCATGATCTCTAGGAGACAACTCTTGATCCAAGACTCCTAGCATAACCTGAAGTAGATACCTCGGTTTCTTTGTCTCCATCGAAGTTTGAATTAGAGTATCCAATCAAGATAAAGTTGCCCACCTATGTATACTTGAGTCCAAAGTCTTGGGTTCCCTTCAAGAACTTTAGAACTCTTTTTGCAGTAGACCAATGTCCCTCACAAGGCTTTTGCATAGACCTAGAGAGGATTCCAACAACAAACGAAATGTCTGGTCTAGTAGTAGTCAGGTAGTTGGGACTTCCTACAAGTTGTCTATACTTTGTTGCATCCTCAAATTCTTTTCCTTCAATGAATGTGAGCTTTAAGTTTTGTTCCATTGGAGTAATCATAGGATTGCACTCAGCCATGCCAAACCTGTTCAATAGATCTCCAATGTACTTCTTTTGAGAGAGGAATATAGACTTCGGATGTTGAGTTACTTCAATACCAAGATAGTACTGAACATAGCCCAAGTTAGTCATTTTAAAAACTTTCCTCAATTCCTTATTTAAGGTTGCAATGTAGCTCTCATTGTTCCGTGTCATCAAAATATTATCTACATATACCACAAGATATACAATTGTTTTTCCAACTTTCTTGACAAACAAAGTTGCATCAACAAGATCATAATGTTTGAAGTTGAGTTTCAGAAGATGCTTAGTTAACTTTTCATACCAAGCTTGTGGTGCTTGCTTGAGGCCATACAAGGATTTCACAAGTTTGCATACTTTATGTTCATGTCCCTTCACAGCAAATCCTTCAGGTTGGGACATAAAAACATTCTCTTTTAGATCTCCATTCAAGAAATCAGTTTTTACATCCATTTGATGGACTTTCCAACCATTCTGAGCTGCTAAGGCAAAGAGTGTCCAGATGGTAGCCCATTTTGTTGTGGGGGAAAAGTCTCCTCATAATCGACCCCTTCCTTCTATGCAAAACCTTTTTCCACAAGCTTGGCTTTGTGCTTGTCAAGTGAGCCATCAGCTTTATACTTGTTCTTGTAGACCCACTTATAGCCAATTGGTTTGGTTCCCAATGGAGGATCAACCAGCTTCCAAGTGCCATTCTTTATCAAGGCATCATACTCCTTTTGCGTCGCTTCTTTCCATTCATCATGAGAAGGAACTTCTTTGAATGAAGTTGGTTCAAAGTTTGTAGAAAAATTCAGTTCACAATCATAAGAAACATCCATATCAACAGGTGAATCAGAATCATCTACATCACCTCCATTTTGCCTAGGTGAATTTCTTGTTCCTTTCTTTCCAACCTCATTAGGATGAACACTTTCAAGTGTCTTTGTCAGCCACTTTGGGGGAAGTTTCTGAGATGGTCCAGGTTGCTCAATTGATTGAGTTGGGATTGAATCAAGATTGAGTCTCCCAATTATGTCAATCACATCACTCAAAGTATCATTAGTGGTTGGAGTTTCATGTGGGGGAGAGAGTGCTTCAAAAGAAGATTCCACAGATTGATCCAATATAGGAATCCCCCCTTCAAGATGTGGAATCTGATTATCAAATTCTTGAAATGATTTTTCATGTCTGAATCTATCCAAGCGATCAAGTTTCCGCTCAACAACATTGTCAGCTTTGGAAGATTCAAGAAAGATTACATCTCTAGATACAACAAACTTTTTATTAACTTCATCATAGAGACAATATGCTTTGGAGGTATTTGAATACCCCAAGAAGATACACTTATGACTCCTTGCACTAAGTTTGTTTCTATGTACCTTTGTTATCAAGGCATAACAGGTGGAACCAAAGACCCTGAGATGCTTTACCGAAGGAATGTGGCCATACCACATTTCATAAGGAGTCTTGTTTCTAATAGCATTATATGGACATCTATTCTTTACATATACAACACATAGAATTGCATCAGCCCAAAACATCAATTTTACATTCTTGAAAAACATCATGGAACATACCATATTTAAGATTGTCTTATTCATTCTTTCAGCTACTCCGTTTTGTTGGGGATTATAAGGCACAATTGTTTGATGTTTGATCCCATGTTGGCGAAGATAGTTTTCAAATTCATTTGAAGTTTATTCTTTTCCATTATCAGTGAGAATAGAGCCAATATGAGATTGTGCATCATTTTCAATCCATGTATGAAATTTCTTGAATGTTTGAAACACATCAGATTTGTTCTTCATTAAATAAACCCAACACATTTTGGTGTAGTCATTAATAAATGTCATTATATATTTATTTCCATTTGCAAAAGGAACAGGCATCAGAACACATAAATATGAATGATTGAGTTCAATTTTTCTATGTGCTCTAGAATGTGAATCATGAAAAGACTATTTGCTATGCTTTCCTAGAATGCAAGCATCACATTGCTTAAGTTTCCTAGGAATTGTAGGCAAACCAGTAACACCATTTTTCTTCAAGAAGCGAAGGTCGTCATAGTTCAAGTGTCCAAATCTAGCATTCCATAAAATACTTGATGGAAACGTACCTTGATCATAATGAGAACTGTATGAGAAATTTTGTGCATGAGTAGAGGTACCTTGTAGCTTGAGAAGTCTTTATTCTACTATCCCCGTCATGACAAGTGAGTGATCTGATGCTTTTCTCACCTAAACCTTGCCATAAAAAATATGAATGGAGTGTCCTTGCTGGTGAATGTGTACCAAGGAAAACAAGTTTCTCCTCAACCGTGGGAGATATAAAACATCATGCAGAAGAAATTCTAGAAGACCAGGCAATTTGAGCCTGATTGTGCCAAGCCTTGATGGCTTGAGTTTTGATTTGTCTACAAAGTATATTGCTCCATTAACATTGTTAGTAAATTATTCAAAAAAATCTCTTCTAAAAGTCATGTGGTAAGTTGCTCCTGAATCAAGCAACTAATCATTTTTCCAAGAAGCAAGTGAAGCATTAAACAAGTCTTCATTTACTCCAACATTACAATGTGCCACAACATAGTGAGTAGATTCAGGTGCTTTACCTTTCTCTTTGTCATTTGTTTTACCTTTGGTTTGATTTCTTTCCTGCTCAATTTTGTCCCAAGGAAACTTGCATGTGGATGCACCATGTGGTCCATCTCTATTGCAACGTATGCGATGCAGATTAGACTTTTCTCCTTGAGAGTGTCTGCCCCCCTGCCTCTGAAATTTCTTCTTCCTCTTCCTCTTCGACCACCTCTTCCTCCGAAAGAATCTTGAGCATGATTCTTCTCTCTATGTGAAAGACACACAACTTCTTCAGAAGACTAAGGATCTATCTTCTTCCCAAAAACTTTTTCTCTCTCAGCAAATTTATTCACAAGGGAGTCAAAGATAATCTTTTTGAGGTTTCCATTTGCTTGCAATGACTCAAGATAATTTGAATAAGTGGGATAAAGTGCCTTGACAAAAGCTATCAGAGGAATGTCTAGTTCAACATTAGTGACTTTGATATCATGCATAATAGATTTTACTTCTGATGCTAGAGCAAGAGGATCATCATTTTGTAATTCAAGATTGAACAATTTAATCATCAATTGGACAACTTCAAGCGCAAAGTGTGAGTCATAGAGTTCCTTCAACTTCTGTAAGGCTTCAAAAGCATTTGAAAATGGTGAAATATGGTGACTCACCTCTTCATTTACAAATGCTACAATCAAGGCATAGGCCTTGTTGTTCTTGTTTTCCCAAATGGCGAATTCCTTGTCTGAGGTAGGCTTTGTAGGTTCATTATCTCCTTCTCCTACACAAACTCCTTTCCACAACTCATTGAAAATGAGAGTGTGTTTGATCTTCCAAGACCACTCAGGATAGTTCTCCTTCCCGGTGAGAACCACTCCCACAATAGATATCAATGAATGCATTTTAAAATCCGTGTACTGTAAAAAAAATACTTTTGCTGCCAATAGACTATAAGAAATTGCACCTCTGCTGATAATATACTGTGAAAATTTTCACTTCTATTCTGGTGTATTTTTATTTTATTTTTGGACAGAGGTATTATGTGGGAGAGGGAGTATTTGGGGGAGGGGGTTTATGGGGGAGTCAACATATGGGGGGAGGTATTAAATAATGAAGCGTTTTGGAGGTCTGCGTATGGGAGGAGAGCGGAGGGGAGGTATTAAATAATGCAGTGATTCAGTGAATCGAGTTGTATGGAGGGGAAAGTGGAGTATACGGAGGAGGGGCAGGCAAGGTATATGGAGCATATGTGTGCAATACAATGGATATGCTATGGAGGGCCGACTATGTAGGAGGGAGGGATGGCCAACTGTGGAGGAGGGAGGGACGACTGTGTAGGAGGGAGGGAGGGTCAACTGCGCAGGAGGGCCGAATGTGCAGGAGGGAGGGCCGATTGTGAAGGAGGGAGGGAGGGCTGACTGTGCAGGAGGGAGGAACGTCTATGCAAGATGGAGGGAGGGCCGACTGTGTAGGAGGGAGGGGTCAGTTACCACAATGTGCTTAGAGACAGTGTGCAAAGAGATAGAGATATGCGCGACTGTAGTACTGATGTGTGGGATGTGAGGCAACACCAAATAACAATTTTATATGAGGTATGGAGTGTTCACTGTAAAAAAAATCGACATACCAACATATCACCTCAACAACAAATATGCTGCACGCATAGCCCATTATTTGAACGCAGAGATCATGTTCAACAACAACACCATTACACGCTCTCCAAGCATAGTATTCACGATTTTGAAATGGAAAATTCCTAGCATAGCATAGCATAGAAGAACTGAATTTTGTAGAGAATATGGCAGAGAAATATGACAGGAGTTACACTACAGAAAACTAATTTGTGACCTATGCTCTGATACCATGTCAGGCCAAGAGGTAACTCCTCCAAAACGAATTGTGTTTATTCATTAAGGTTACTCATGGTTATATACATGAGGGAGTGACTCTTGGGTTTCACCTCTCGATGGATCTTTATTTTCCATTATTTACTATTTGCATTATTTACAAGTGTTCACCCAATCCCAATGATGAGGTGCCAACAAGTGACTTATTTTCTGATCCGAGCATCATGTTCATAGACAAGATTTGAGACTTTGACATGTATATTGTTATGAAACTATACCAAGACAGTGATGTCTATGAGCACTGTACATACGAGTTGTGTAGAGAGGCATTGTGTTGTGAGCCTGAACTTGTCACCAAATAACATAGGTAACTAAGTTGTGGGTAGCACTGTATAGAGAGACTGTCTTATCACCGAAACTGCCTTGTTACAGCAACTAGATTGAGACAGTGGTATAACATGGATTGTGAGAGGTACTCCTTGGATCAATTCTGCAAGATATATATCCCTGAGACTATAATTTATGCCGAGACTGTCTTTTATTGCATAGAAGAGGTTCAGTGATCAAGAAGTGAGGATCCCAGGAATGACACAGATATATTCTATCGAACTGAACATGAGTTGATGACTGTAATTACCAAAGTTGATACTTCATATATTGTTGATACTTCAAGTTGACACTTCATATAATGTAATTTGGCACCGAGATGAAAAGGAGAATTGAACCTTCTTACTGTGATTTCAAGTGGACATTGAGACTTCCAAAGTCTTGGTATCAAGATAACTGGACTTAAGTATATATTCTTGAGACAATAAGGGAGGTGATTGTGAACATAGACCTCTTTGTTTAGGATCACCAAGAACATAGAGATGACTGAATCCCAAACAACTTGTTACTGTGATGACTTCGAGACTACTCATAAGTTCACTGAGATTTTGTCTGAGCTCCCTGAGGCAGAGACAGTGGGAGGAATCCAATATGGAGATGATAGTGTAATTGATCCTTTCTGAGATAGCCTTCATAAGTGTCACTTAGATGCCCTTGACTGAACCATAGCTCTGATTCCATGTTGAGAATTTAGGGAGGGCATGATTTATTTCATAATTATCTTACATGATTATTTCTTGTGTACATCGTATTATCTTAGTTCCTTATCACAGTGTGTGTTCCATACATCAAATAGAAACCAAATAAATAAGACAGTGACACAATGTTTAGGCTTTCAAGCCAAGGCTAAAACCTCTCCTCTTGAGAGGAAAACCCTTCAATCTCTTATTATATATGTTTAGTTGATGAATACCAAGACCCTTGACAAAATTACTTAACTCAAGATTACCTCCAAGATGCTTGTCACTATCCCCTGCACTATTCAGCTTTCAAACCACAGTCTTTGATCTTTGCACTTGTCTTTATGTCACTGTACTCCTTCAGATTTCGTTGTCTAGTCCTCGACTTCTCTTCCTTGGCTACCACAGTTCTTCGCTTCAACACAAGTATGTTGCTTCCCCTTCGTGGCACTGTCTTGTGACAGTCCTTCACTTCTTCGTTATGATGATGACGAGACTGAGTTCATCCGAGACTTATGAGATATATGTTTATGAGACAGTTCTTCACCGAGAGCCTTGAGATATGTATGTAAGATAGACTTCACCGAGACCCCTGAGATATATATGTAAGACATACTTCACCGAGAGAAATCTGAGACTTCTTCATTCACTGTATTGTGTTTTATCTTCTTCGTTGAATACTCAAAGATATCCAAAGACTTGTTGCTTGTAATGCGAAGTCACTTCTTATATATACAAACCAGCGTTGGTATGGTAGGCTGACATGAGAACCTTTGAGTTAGGCCGACGTTTCATGCAGGAGATCACTGTCTTTATTTTAGCCGACTTGCAAGGGGATAGTGACATTTGTTTTGGAGCGTAGATCTTTGACATCATGACTTCTATAATACTTATGCTGAGATAATAAATCCTAAAGACATCAAGAAGAAGTTTTTGACCTATGATAAACACATCTTTCTCATGAAACCCATGATGCAAGGAATAATAATAATTCATTTTGTTTCTTCTCTTATAATTACAAGTCATAATGAAAACCGAACCTAGTTACATTTCCTTCAACAAAGCTTTCATGATTAAGGTTCAAATCGCAATCACTGCCCTTGAAAGTTGGGTTTTGTCACCGTGGGAGATCAAAGGCCTTTTTTAACATTCAAAAATACCAGAGAGCCATTCCTTCTTCCATCGAGAGCTTGCAACCCTCATAACCTCTAAGTCGTTGCGTTTCCTTGCTGCACTACTGTCAAAAGCATTAAAATGTGGTAGCAGATCAAAGTTTTTGGCACTATTTCATGCATGGAGGTTCAAAGAAAGTTTTGGAGGTTGTCAGCATCACCTATAAACCATTTTTCTCAGTCAGAGGTTCAATATCTGATCAAATCATTTAGATGAAGGTTTGTTGCACACATGCGTTGTGCTTTTGCTGTGAGGAGTAGTTTTGAAATATGAAGGTCTGTGGTTGGAGTAAAAGTATTCTAACATGTTTAAAATGTTGTGTGAGTCATTTTCCACCTGCCCAATACTTTCAAAAGTTTAGAGGATGACCGGAAGCATAAGAACTTTAGAGTCGTTGCACTTTCTTGCTGCGCTAATGTGCTGCAAACATATTTTCAACATATATCTTAAACCCTGTACCCGTTTGACATGAAATGTTTACAAGAGACGCATGATGATGAGATGAATAAAATCACTCAATTTCAGGTCAAAATGCTCCATGTTTTTCGAGAAATGAGACACTGTAATCTAGAACCATTTTTGGATTTTCTCAAAATCAGTGAGCTAGATTCAACCCAGATTTGTTGTGGAGAAGAATTACGATGATATTAAATTGATGAAAAAAACCATCTCAATCGAGTTCACCATTTAGGATATATTCGACAAATATCAGTCGTTGCGCTTTGGCGTTGCACTTATGGTTGCAGGGGAGTTGTTGCACTTTTGGACAATTTCACTTAAAAATCTGTTTCTGACCTAACGGAGATGAATTTTGAAAAATTAAAAGAGGTTTATTTCAAAAACAAGCTAAATAACAATAACCTCCTTTAGTTTATTCACAAGTGTCATATATTGGAAGATTCAAATGAATCTTCACAACCTACTTTTTAGATTTCGTAATTTCTTGTTTTAGCCATGATTTTTGGGTGTAGATTTTGAGGAGCTGGAGACAAATTTTCAAAAAATAAGAGATATTTCTCCCAAGAACAAGTGAATCTACAAAAAATTCCTTAGTTTTTGTAACAACTTTCATGGTTCAAGAGGTACGAGTTAATCTTTGACCCCCTATTTTCCATTAATTCGGTCTATATTCCTAATGGGTGGTTCCAAATTTAATGTAATTGATTCTATATTTGGGGAAATGGTTAATATTGCCCCCCTAAGTCCAAGGATGATCTAATTTTATATATTTTCATGAATTTTAGTGTGCAAAAGTTTGTATGGTCAGGTTTTAGAAGAAGAGAAATTGTGTTTTGCATTTTTTCTGATATATTTTTTCAGTGAATGAAAAGACAAAGGTATAATTTATAGGGATTCCTGTGTCAGTTTCTATGGATATGTGCTTCTTTGTTTTTTAAGTTATCATATGTTATCAATCATGCTTTTAATGTGTGTCTTCCTATTTAGCTAAACAAATATTTGTCTCAGAATTCGCTTTAAAAGTGCTCTGATTTAGTTTGCTAAACAATTTATGTTTTTCTTCATGAATGACATTTAGAATTCATCCCCTTGTTTGATTCTATTTATGTAATTTCCACCTATATTTTACTTACCCTCCTACAACGAATTTGATTGGAAAAATCCAAAAAGACTGCCTACCTTGCCCATGTAGAAGATCCCTCTTTCTCTTCATCCTATCACTGGAAAAGAATCAACTTATATGACCGTATTTCCCAATGGATATATCTTCTCCCCTGCCAGTGAACCTTTAAAATCTATATCCCTCTGAGCACCATACCTAGCCTAAGATCTAAGTGATTGAATATTTGGATAGAGAGAGCCCTCTCTGAAGCTAGAAGGGCTAGATTTCAACTTCCAAGTAGTTTGTGGTTACCTTTGGGTTCCTCTCCTCAACCTAGAGGAATTGCAAAGTGCTAACATATTCTTATATGATTTACTGACTCAACAAACTAAATTACAACCTCATAAACAATAAAGAAACATGTCAAATAAGAAACTATTCTATAGCCCAATGAAATGCGACTGGTTCCAACAAATCGAAGTCAGTTCCATCAATTGGTTTATGTTGCACTAGTTTACTTGAAAAATAATTATACCGTTTTCTCACAAGTCGACTTGGTCAACCAAATCTCCCATTTCTTCATAGGCAACTATGACATAACAACTTTGATAAGTTAAATTTGACAATACCATCAAACATAGCTGCAATTATACGGGAACCACTTGAAAATTGCTACAATACATTTTCATTAATGACATCCAACTTGATTTCTTGGCTTTCCATCATTCAACTAAATCACATGCCTAAAAAAAAACACTAAATGCCCATCCTTGCTATTAAAGCCTCTCATCACCCACATGACAGAAAAACATGATTATCATTGCTAATAAAATCAAATACATTAAACTGTGGTCCAAAATCAGAAGAAAAAAAAAAAAAAACGCTACCAAACAATCCACAAATATAAGATAAATCCCACATTTCAAAATTTGACTGGGCATGCAAACTGGCTAATTTTACTCTGACAAATATAACATTCTTTGCAAGGTTGATCAAGTCGAAAATTGATGAGGGGGATACATGCTAGTTGAAGTGGACCAAAATATAACATTCTTTGCAAAGTTGATCAAGTGGAAAATTGATGAGGAGGATACATGCTGGTCGAAGTGGACCAACAAGTCGAAGTCAAGCTGGCTTGACCTGACTAAAGTTCATGGAAGTCGGTCTTGAATAATCTAACATTATAGACTTCGACCAACTAAAAAATCAACTAAAAAATACAAGCTTGGAAACCTTTTAGCAAATCAAACACTAAGTTCATTATATTTCCTTACAAATTTGTACAAATTATCTCTTTCACATCCAACTATAAACAAATCTGAGTTTCTCCTCCCTCGACAAGGGGTTGTTATTGCCTCATCTCTTCCATATTTACTGCCCACTATCTTGATAGAATAGAGCTCCCTCGACAAGGGGTTGTTATTGCCCCATCTCTTCCATATTTACTGCCCACTATCTCGATAGAGTAGAGCTCTGGTTGTTTTTTCTCAAATTTATCTGACAATTCAATCGATGGGATAACATTCTTTGCTTGTACCCAGTTCTTTGGTAACATATATTGACCAGGTTGGGTTGACTCATCATCACGCAGTTGACCCTAACATTCACCTTATTTATGGTTGACTTTGATTTCTATAATTGATTGCTGGGAGGGTGATATTGGGAGCAAATATTCCACCATTGAAAAGGGTGTAAGTCCCGGTGTTTTTATATGCAAACCACGATCCAATCGAACCAACACTTGTTGGATCAACGTTAAATACATAACAATGTGAAGGTCCATGGAAATCACCTTAGCACACTGGCCATCCTTTTCTCTAACAATCAAGAGAGGCAGGATACATCGATTTTTCCCAAAAACGCTTTAATTATTGCACACAAGTGATGAATTGGCATTGGTTCGACAGATTGATCAAGAATACTGATAGCACCAAGAAAAAAAAAGTATTTTACACAGGTAGATGACTTTCCTGATGCAACAAAATGTCCTTCAAAACTTTTGATAATAATATGATTTATTACGCTTGCATTTTCTTTGATCAATAATTGAAAATTATTAAAAGGATGGAAGTACAAGACATATACCCAACTAGGACCAGATTCTTGCGTAATTCATATTGGGTTCAATAATGTTCAGTAATTGAACTTGATCACATACTCGACCAGTGATCAGAAGCTGACTATTCATTCAAAAAAGTTCAACCAATGACCCAAATGACAACCACTCGAGCATCCACAGGCACAATCACTATTAATTAACATTAACTACAAGCATCTTTAACATTTTTTCATTCTAATTTGCATACATTAACTACAAGCATCTCTAGAATTTTTTCATTCTAGTTTGCATACTTATCTTGTAATTTTAATTGTTTCTTTATGTAGGCTTGTCAAACATATTCCACATGTAGTATCCACGAGCAATATTTTAAGTTTGTAGATCTTCCGCACACATCTTCATCAGATTCAAACCACTAGAAATCAACATAAAAATTCATGAATAGATATTTTGGAGCATCTTTTTAGACATATATTCACTTGCAGATTAATCCAGCCCTCATTTTGCTGCTGCTGTCACCTAGCCAAATGAACGCTGCTACTGTCACCCAACCAAATGAAGCAGGCACCGATGCCACATGTTGTAAGCTTAGCTTACAAGCACATACAAGGACATGCTACATAACAACAACAAGAACACACATAATACAATTAAAAAAAAAGAAAATTTGAAAAGAATTCCAACTGTCTTCTTATTCCAATTTCTTATATATTTATACATAATAATGCAGGTTGTCTTTAGTGAGAATTTTGGAAGCTTTTCCGGTGGGGGTTTTGGGTCTATTTTTTCTAAAATCATGCAGGAATTTATTGAAACCACAAGCTTGATGGGTAACCCCTGCACAATGAAAGTGCCTTAAGGGTTTTTTAGGGTGCTGAATCCATATATACAGCGAAAAAACCAGTTTAAATAACACAAATCAAGTTTTGACCTCAAAATTTTCTGCTGGCACGGGAAAGTCCAAACAATCTCACAAAAAACAACTCCCATCATAATAGATGTGGTAGGAGTAGTTGTACTCACTCCAACCAATCATTCATAAGTTTACCTTTTATCATTTATTACATGTATTTACTCATATTAATATAATGATTAACATAGGCCTAAAATGCCCTACAACAACAACCAACACAACAACCAACACTCTGAAAAACATGGTTATTTGATGATTGCATAACCCATTGAACTTTTAAAAACCCATGTGCTACTCTTTCAATATTAACCAACTCTTAATTCCATAAGAGTCACAATATACCCCATAAATTGATAATAAAACTTAAATTTAATGTATCAATTATAAATTATATTTTAAAGAAATAAATTTAAATGTTATTAAAAAAAATAAAATGAAATATACATTTTTTTGAATCAAACATAATTATCACAATATACACTCTCTACCGTAAGTGTAATAATATTGCTTCTCCTCGATTGACTACCTCATCTTGCTTTTAAGATAAGGAGAAATTGAAAGATAAAAATTTAATTTTATGTGTCTTAGACCAAGTATGAGAGTCTAATGTTTTGAAGACATATTGAATTATGAAAGAGACATTTAATGATCCAATAAAGATGGTAGATTACAAAGTAATTATTAAATATAAAGTTACTATTTTCTTTAAGATGAATTCACCACTTTTAATTATTGAAGTTTGAAAAGTATGAACTAACAACGATTCAATAAAGATGGTAGAGTATATAGTAATTATTAAATATAAAGTTACTATTTTCTTTAAGATGAATTCACCACTTTTAATTATTGAAGTTTGAAAAGTATGAACTAACTGCTACATTTGAAGAAGGATTACATTATAGACATTCTCGCTTAGTTTAAGCATAATTAAATTAGAGAAAAAAACAATGAAGACATACATGAATGAATGAACAAAGTGTTTTCCAATAGCCATACACTACTCCTAATGACCCAGACTTATAGTATGTAGACTTGGAATAAATCAATGCTAAATATAGTTCAAAGACAAGTGGACAAAATTGATCTTACATAGAGCACAACCATAAATCATACACTACTCCTAATGACCCAAACTTATAGTATGTAGACGTTGCAATAAATCAATCCTAAATATAGTTTAAAGACAAGTGGACAAAACTGATCTTACATAGAGCACAACCATAAATCCTACTTACCAACTTCCTAGGCAATATTTCATTTAGATGAATATAAATAGTATGTTGCTTCTTAGATAATTATGAAGAATATGTTGTAACTACTTACAATGCGATTAAAATAATGTAACTATTTGTAACACTGTAAAAAACAATTATACAATTATAAATTTTACCATATAGTAAAAGTTTATACTAATCTTGCAGGAACACAAATTAATAAGTCTTTTCTATTCAACGACCTTCAAAGTATTTAACAAACAAACCAGCAAATGAAATATACGGGCATAGTAAAGACTTAAAAGTGATTAAAATATTTATAAAGCGTGAAAATAGCAAAGCAATATCATAATACGAGTTCTTCCTATCTTTCTTTTGTCTAACCTTTTTCATCATAGGTATATATATATATATTACGATATAAAAAAGAAATGTGATTTCACTTATTGTGTTTGGCAGTGAAATCACACTATGACTATGTTTTCTTTGTAATGGATGCTCATTTGCCACGATGAGTTCATTTTCATTTTCGATGTGAATGTTGTTGTGACAAATTGGTATTTATAGCGCTAACTAACTCTATTTTATTTTATTTTATTTTTTTATTTTTTTTATTTTTATTTTTATTTTTATTTTTATTTTTTTATATATTTTTTTAATTTTTAATTTTTAATTTTATTTAAAAAACTTCATGTATTATATTGAGAATATATAAAGGTTCCAGATAGTACAAAAAATAGCTATCAGGAGCTGAAGGATCTTGATTTTGAAGACAAAACCTGATAGCAGAGACTGAGGAATGATTCCCCCATGAGGAAAAAAAAACGTCAGAGCTATTCCAAAAACTATCAGACATAAACAAATACCATTTATATATGCGTCACATACCAGACCATATCAGATATGAAGACTAGATCAAAAGAGATTGCTGGGCATCCATATACCACGACATGTACAAAGATTAAAAAATAAAAGATGATAGAGAAAACTCCTGAAAATAACCATAGGAAAGTCAGCATCCAGGGATAGAGAAATCCTGGATGATACAAGAATTCTCACCGTATATAATCTTCAAGGACCAGGTACCTGTACCAAGAAGCAAACCCTCCTTTGACAGACAGTCAGCTTGTTGATTCTGAGCACGGCAGATGTGTTGAATGGAGCTGTCTTTCATGAGTCCCCAATAGAACAAGATTTTGTCCAACCAACCTGCTAGGTGGGGCCTCCTGATGTGGCTCGTTCCCAAGACATGATCAATCACAGATTTGGAGTCGCCAAAAATAGAAATAGCCTGAATATAAAAAAAGATGCAAAAAGCGAGAAGACCCGCTAGAGCCCTCGCCTCAGCCAAACCATTAGTGCCCTTCCCTCCATTCCAAGAAATAAAGTATTGAAGATCCCTGTCCATTATGATGTGAACCCCACATCCACAATTTTTTTGTTGCTCAGCACCATCAAAAAACGCCCTTGGGGCTCCTGAGCGGAAGCACACCTTCTCTTTACTGTTGCCTTTTTTCATTTTGGGCAGCTTTTTTGGCATAGAATCATAGAAAGAAATGATATGTTGCAATATTGACTTGAGGGGGATCTTTGATTCATTGAAAATTTTGCTATTTCTCCATTTCCAAGCGCACCATAGGACAATAATAATCATGGGCCTCCATGAGTCTCTTTGCCCACTCCACCAATCAAAAGCTGCCTGAGTTGAAGCAAAAACAATGAGAGGGAAACCATATAGATTTGCCAGATCCTGCCAAATTTGCATCATAGATTGGCATTGGAAGTACATGTGATAATTGGATTCCTCATGGGAATCACACATGGCGCATCTGCTCGGCCCATGCCAATTCCTTTTCCTCAAATTCTCCCATGTCAAATTTTTATTGTGGAACACAAGCCACGAGAAAAATATTAATTTCGGAGGGCATCCTGTCTTCCATAAGAGCGGTGGATAAATCGAGCTAGAGTGAGGGACCTTTGATCCAATCAAATCTGTGTAAATGTCTTTTACTTGAACCGACATGTTTGCATTTGGAACCGACCAGATCAGATAGTCGACAGTCCTTGAGCGATGAAAGCCACAACTTTTCAGAGATTCCTTGACGGAGTTCCAAAGCCCAACCATAGAATCCGGCATGCCAATATCAATGGCCTCTTTCCAAAGGGGAATTGGACCTTGCCATGCTGATATGAGCTTGTCCCAAGTAAAAAAACCAATTCTGTGGAAATAAATAAGAAGCTTCTTGGGAATGGATATGCTCTCCCGGCCACCCATGATGGGATCTATACCAATAAATATACTGCTGCCAGATTGTAATCTCCACTTCAAATTAGAAAATCATATTTGCTTACCGGGAGTGAAGAGGATTCAAGGGAATTTAGCCATAGATCTTCCGTGGCTTAAATTTTTTTAAATTAAAATAAAAATCTAAATTATGTAAAAAAAATGAGAGAGAATATTTTAGATTCCTTTTTAATATGATTTTATATTTAAAAACAATTTATTTAGTTTATATTATTTTTTATTAGGGATAAATTCAATCATCATGATGCAATCTCCATAAAAAGGTAAAAAGGCAAAAGAATAAAAACTAAAAAGGTTGCGTATCTAAATACTTGGTGTCAATTAAACAAATTGCATCCAACAAAACCATGAGGTATAGGGTATTTCATTTTTGTTGGTTTAATACCATCATATTATAGGTTTATATTTTAGGGTATTTCATTTTTGTTGGTTTAATACCATTATATTATAGGTTTATATCTTAGGGTATTTCATTTTTTTTTGTGGGTTTAATGCCGATATATTATAAGTTTAAATTTTATGAAGATAGGTTGAGAGTTGGTGTGAGATATAATGATAAAAGTTGATTCATATAAAGTTTAGATTTAATTTAAATTATTTTTTATTTTTTATTTTTTATTATTATTATTTTTTTATTTTTTTTATTTTTTTAAAGTTATTTTGAATATTTATGAAAAATTGTAGACACTTTGAATAGGTTTTTGGATGATAAATATTAACGACTATGTAATATGTCAGAATTGACTTATTCTGATCATATCTTATCGGTTAAATGAAAATACTTGATATTTCGATAAAAGTAAATCAATAGTTAATTAGCTTACAATATGGTGTTTGATATTTATCTTTTCAAACATACTCAAATTACCATAGGAATGAGTTCAATCATACTGACTTTTATTCTCCTTTAACACTATCACTTGTGATGAAAGATGGCACAAAAACTCCACTGCTCAACATAGTCATGATTGAGGAAGTGCTTCGAAAACAATGTAAGGGGACGCTCTTCAATTTCTAGACCTATTTCTTTTTATTGTTTAAAGGGAACACAGAGGCTAAAGCACTTCAAAGTGGTTTATCTGGGTTATCAACTGATAAACTTATATTTGACATTTATAATTTTTATGAGAGAATATCAAGAGTAAGACTATGAATTTGTAAAATTGTATACAAGGTAAAATAGGATATGATTGATGTCAAGAGCATTATGAGGAAAATGTAAAATTGAACACAAAGGAAAATAGGATATAATTGTTTATATAATTCTTTAAATGTTTTGTGTATAATCTCTTGGTGATTTCAATTTTTGGCCTCTCTTTTATTGAAAGATCTTGGTGTAACGCAATTTTTGATCTAAAACCGATTATCTCCATAAGCCCAATGTAGTTTTTGTGTGCATCAGTTCGGCTTTTTTTATTAGTAGTTGAGATAATCAGTTCTGATTTTTTAATTCTCTCGGTGTTTGTGTTTATTCATTGTTCCAATCCTTATGTATATTAATGGAGGTACCATGTGAGACTAGTGTGTAAAGATATATTATGCAACAAGTGGTAGTTTATGTAATTTCTTAAAAGGCATATTTTTTACAATTTAAAAAATAATAACTTATCAAATAAATTGTAAAAATAAGAGAATTTAATTTGGCAATAGAGAATTTAAATTAGAAATAGTTAATTAGTTTACCTAACTATAAAATAAAAAGATATGAAAATTAATATCTAGAATAATTATTATATTATTTTAATGTTTTTTAATGTTTTTATATATATATATGGATAGATAGGAAATATATATCGGTTATTAAACTAACATTTTAAATAATTATTAATAGTTTCATAATTATAAAAAAATATATCATTTTAATAATATGTTTTTGGTTTTTTATCAATAATCTGTTTAAAAACATAAACTTTTAACCAAACAAATATTATAACATCATTTTTAACTTTATAAATATTTTTCAACGCATTAAAAATAATGTTTTTGCAATTCCTAATGGGCCTTCAAACCAAATATTATTCCCTCGAAATCTTATCGTTAAATTTAATGTTTGACCAAAAGTTATAATATTTAGATTCGAACGCGTACAACACTCTGTAAATCAAATGAATTTCCAACCAAAGCTGAGTGTTGACACATGCGACTAACCAATGAAATTTAATGAGTTTATAGACTTTCATGTTATCATTATAGTTATCATATGGCTATTAGCCTTTAATAACTTTTTAAGCCCCCTTTTTTTCTTGCTTACAAATGGTTTCAAGCTCCCTTTCCAACCTCTCATTAGAATGGAAGGGAATACTCTTTATTATTGTAATAAGCTTTTGGCATTTTTTTTATTATAATTTTTTATATGAATATATACATAAATTGCACATTTAGGTTTAATTTAGTTATAAAAAGTAAATAAATTTGCACATTTAGATTAGGTTAGAAAGGGGAAAACCATTGCAAGATAAGATATGAGAAAGTATACATTTAGGGAAAATTGTCTCTTTTTTACTGAAAATAGTGAAGATGTGTTAATCAAAAAAATTTGTTGGTTATATATAAGGATAATGCAGGCCTGGAATATGCCTTGACACTACTTCTGCTTAGTTAAGAGCTTGTCTTTTTCAGACATAAGGAAAAGGTTAACAACCCAAGATCTAGAGGCATTTGGCAAGAGTGATAGCTTGTTCCCTTACGAACCACCAAAAAACAATTCTAGGTGGCATGTTTTTCCCCTTTTGTAACATCATGTGTCAATCAACATTGGTGGATAACGTTCAGAAATGACACGTCCCAATAATTGATCATTCTATTATACTGGGTTTTCCCACTTTATTGTGTGTGTAATATACATGTATAAGCATTATCATTTTAACCATCAATAACCATGTCATCATGAAAATGTTCTTTATATGATCTTATCTTCTTACTAATATATTTCCTTCCTTTATCATAACTACAAGAGTATTTCCTTACACATTGATTACATAAAAAATAATAATAATATAACATTATATTATGTGTTAATTAATGTAATGATTTCTTTTCACTCACCCTTACTATTAAAAGACACAATTAAAGTAGACTAAAATCCCAAAGTTTTATTTCTTTCACTTCTTACTCTTTGATATCCTCTTTAAATATTCCTCTCATGAGAGGAACCATGATAAATGAATATATGTGTGGTCAACTCCCTTGGAGGATTCAAGGGAGAGCTTCTTATCAACACATTATTTTGTTGTGATTTATTTTTACACTTTTTAGTGTTATCAAGTAACTTGCATAAAGGAAGCTAGGTTTGGATGGCCATAAAATCAATTGGGATATAATCCCAAATCTTTGAATGCAATTCGGTTTTTGGTTACAACCTTAGTGGTCTTCGAAGAATTGCTAGTGGATTCTACCTCTAAGTTTTCCTTGGGGGGTCTCTAGAGAGAATGATTCAAGGGTATTCAACTTCTTGTAGTAAGACCTCCTTAGGTTGTGGTCCCTTATGTTTCTTTTTTTCCTCTTCTCCCTAATTATCCCCTTTATCCCTTGAATTGAAAGCAGGTTGAGACTTTGCCTCTTTTCTAGTGTATCCCAATGTTGGAATTGATTCCATGAACTTGAAAATGAATTTGTTTGGGCCAACTAATGCTCCATTTATAAATAAGGAGGAAACCTTTAGTTTCCTTATTCTTCTAGTTTTTTTTTGACTGAATGAAATTCTTACTCCTCTTGGGTGATTGTTGGTTTCTTCTCAAGACAATGCTTGGAAAAGTGTCCATATTTAGAACAACCATTAAACTTGAAAGGGAGTTGATATATAGCTTTTGAACATATATAGTTGTTGATTTAGAGATCTATTACTTAAGGGAGACCATCTTCAATATTTACTTCCATGCAAATCCCACATGTGAAAATGCAAGATCTTGACTCAACCTTCTCAAAAAATCTTCCTAGCCTATTTATTGTTCCTTATAAGTCTATAGATCCCAAAGGTTAAGTAGAAGGTGAGAAATACTAACCCATATTGGAATGCTCAGGGGATCTCCTCATCTAGATAGAAGCACAAAGGCCATCTACTAAGGTACAATTTGCTATACCTTGAAAATTAAAAAGCACTACAAAAACTAAATCTTTTCTCCTTTAGCCTAAAAATGAAATCCAATATAGTCCTTAGTATAGAAAAAATATTCGACCCAACCTTTCATATAAAAATACCACTATTTTTGAATCCATACATATAGGGCTTTATGATTCAACCATGCCTCCATAAATATCTCAACCAATATCTTATCAATGAATAATACCTTCCTCTTTGGACTATTAAATGAGATTTCTATTTTGGGGATCCCTTCCATTTTCTTTTTATAAATTTAAATTTGCAATCCTACTCAAGAACTACATAATCTTGATTGAAGCAACCACCACTTCCCTAAAATATCGCAAGGCCATTTATTAATGGGAGACCAACAGTTTTTGTAACTATTGTAGGTGTTCGTTCAAGGCAAATAGAACAACATGCTTTGTGGAAGCCATTAGAACATTAGAAGCATCACCGTCAAGCAAAGAAACAACTTGTTCTAATCTAGAAATGCAAATGATACATGTGGCCTTCACTTTGTGTGAGTAGAAGGGCATGTTTCATTGCCAACTCATTAAGCACTCTCCAACCTCTATCTCTATATTTATTATCAAAGCAATGCAATTCACTTCTCATTTTCATTTATATTTAGATTGAATTAAAATTTTGGGTCTCACATTAAAATTAGAGTAGTTAACACTTTAGTTTATTTAGTGCATCCCTACTAATAGGACTTGGAAATTTCTCTCTCTCTTTTAGACACACCATTAACATTTACACATATTTTACAACATATATTTTAAGTATAAAAATTCAATGGTTTTACAAAATGTAGTCTGGGAACAACTTGTAGCAATGGTTAATGAATCTATATAGTTTTAATTTAGATTGTTGGAAGTTTGTAATATATTTCGTGTGATTGTATAATTTATGCATTTTTCACCTAGTTATCTCACAATGCTTCATGATGCCCCTTGATATTCACTCAACTTAACTTTTAGTTTCATCTTATTTCCAAACATTTTTTCATACTTGAAACAAATGATACATTTTTTTCACACTTAATGCAAATAACATGAATTTATCAATTGCTTGTATCTTTTACATGTCGATGTCTCAGTAAATGATCGAGATTAGTTTTTATTTTTGGTAAGAAAAGATAAGTTCTATTGTATTACTATAAATGATTCAAATATACATGCTTTCCCCAATATCCACTTCGAACATCTGGTTGGAGATGTGGTGTTGGGTCCCTATAATACTAGTGATTACCCCATTACTATTGTAGTTGTATCCATTATTAATATTGTTGTGCCCCTATTGTCGCCATATTGTTATTACTGTGCCCCATAGAATCCCTCTATTGTTATTTTTGTGGCTTTATATTATTATTGTTAGGTCGGCTGGGTTATATTGTGACTCCTTAGACTCATATATATAGAAAGGAGGTTTTGTCATTTGAATCATCCAAGAATTGCTCATTTATGTAATGTAAAGGAGGTTGCCCCCTCGAAGAGGCTGAATTCTAAGGTGTGGATCTCTCTTTTCTATCTTTTTGTGAGCTGGTTTCATAACGTTTGGTATTAGAGCTTTGGATTCTAGGGTTTCGCTGCTCCAAACAGGTCATCGTGGCATTTTCGCTATAACGTTTTTTGCTGCGACGTTTCAGAAGCTAAAAAAAAAAAACCCATTTGAGAATAAATCGCGCTGATTCTCGGGTTCAAATTTCAAAGATTTTCGCGCTATATTTGCGGAGATATGATCTGAGGAAGTTGGTCATTTTGCAGACTCCTGAATTACATTCCAAATAGGTGACCTGGGGAAAATCGTCATAACTTTCTCTCTGAGCATCAGATTGAAATTTCGTAAGAAGGTACAGAAAGAGGATAGTCTGTAGTTTCTTGTATATCTTTTTCAGATCCAAAGGTCAAAACAGTGACTCGTGGCACGTCGTACAAGTTCGCTCTACTGAACTAGTCTATAATCATGTCATCTTGGGAGATTGTGCATAACTCTTCCTTGGAGAATCCAAGTTGGATCAGACTGGTGGCATTGGAAAGAGGACACAGAGGGCTACTATAGGTCGTAATTTCAGAACTGGATGATCCGAAATTGTAGAGATACATTAAATTCAATATCAAGCTTCTACAAAGTGAAAAAATCTGTGTAGTTTTTTTTAAATTTTTGCATAAGCTTGGTTTGAAAAATTAGTTTGAATCGGTAATTGATACCCCGAGGAAAGAAAATGCAAACACCTAGTAAGCAACCTGAAAGCTCTGGCATGACTTATGAAGAAGAGGAAGAAATGCAACATGATATATCAAAATTACGAGACCAAGTGCAACAAGTGTCACTTGCGCAAAAAGCAACAGAATCTAAGATGGATGGTTTAAGGAAAGATGTAGAAGCTAAGATGGATGGTTTAAAGAAAGGTGTAGGAGCTAAGATGGATTGTTTAAAGAAAGGCGTAGAAGCTAAGATGGATGGCATGGAAGCTAAGATGAATGGCATGGACGCTAAAATTGATGGCATGGATGATAAGATGGAAGAATTGAAGATAAATATGAATAAGTTGCTACAAGAAATGGTCACTAATGGTGAAAGGGTAGTAAAGGAAACTCATGATGAGAACAAAAGAAATGTTAATCATGATTCCATAGACTCTAATGTTGGATCGAAGACCCACCATATTCCAAAAATTGATATGAGGAAGTTTGATGGCAAGGATCCTGCAACATGGATATTACAGATGGAGCAATTTTTCGATCTCAATAATGTGCAAAACACACAAAAGGTACGTATTGCAACTTTATATTTGGAACCAAATCAGTTTGTATGGTATCAATGGCTTTGCTCTCGTAAACAAATTATCACTTGGGCAATTTTTACGGAAGAATTGATAGCACATTATGAGGATACAAAAAGCAACACTTTTTTTAGCCAATTGATAAGTCTCAAACAAAAGGGTTCAATAATGGAGCACATTGAGGAGTTCCAAAAATTGAACATAAGGGTAAAAAATATTCCAGAGGAGCATAGGATTGATGTGTTCATAGGGACTTTAAAGGATAATATCCAACATGATGTTCGCCTTTGGGAACCTGATTCATTAGAGAAGGCATTCAGGTTAGCAAGAAAAATGGAAAGCAAAATTATGGCAACCAGGAAGCATACCACTCACAACTATAAAGATGGAAGTGTTGTTGTGCCTAGTCTTCCACAACCTATAAGGTTGACACCACAACAATTGGAAGAAAAAAGAGCAAAAGGGCTTTGTTACAGTTGTGATAGCAAATACACTAAAGGTCATAAGTGTGCTGAGAAGAAATTATTCTACATAGATTGTGAAGAGGAAGAAGAAAAGGAGCAAGAAAGGTCAAAAGAAGAGGATATACTCCAGGAACAAAGCCTAGATAAAGAAGAAATGAATTCGACCATATCTTGTAATGCATTGGCAAGAATTACCACTCCTCAAACCATCAAGATAGAAGGACAAATCAAGAAGAAAAAGGTAATAGTGTTGATTGATTCAGGAAGTACCCACAATTTTATTCATTGTAAGGTAGCAAAAGAATTGAATTGCTTCTTATATCCAGCACCAGAGTGTCAAGTGATGGTTGCAAATGGAGGAACAATAAATTGCTCTGGAAAGTGCCATAATATCAAGCTATCCATGGGAGAATATGTATTGACTAGCCCAATGCTTTCCATTCCAATGGGAGGTGCTGATGTTGTACTAGGAGTCCAATGGCTACAATCCTTGGGTACAATAGCTTTTAATTTTCAAGAACTTTTCATGAAATTTTCTGTGGAAGGAAAGGAAGTTGAATTAAGGGGTATTGCAGGGAAACCGGGAAAGATAATCAGCTCTAATGGTATGACAAAGCTTCTAAAAAAGGAACAAAGAGGTGTAATTGCACAATTATGTTCGCTAGATGTTTCCACATTGGAATCATCTATTTCTCCAGATCTCCAAAAAGTCTTGGACAATCATTCCAAGGTATTTGAGACTCCCAAAGGTCTCCCACCTATTCGTGATCATGATCATGCTATTCATCTGATTCCAGGAAGTGTTCCTCCAAACATCAGGCCGTACAGATATCCCTATGCCCAAAAGAGTGAAATTGAACGTATGGTTGCAGAAATGCTAGAGGCTGGTATAATTCAACACAGTCAAAGTTCTTTCTCTGCTCCAGTAGTATTGGTGCACAAGAAGGATGGATCATGGCGCATGTGTCCGGATTATAGGGAGCTCAACAAGCTCACTATTAAAGATAAGTTTCCCATTCCTGTCATTGATGAATTACTGGATGAATTGCATGGATCAATTTACTTCACCAAGTTGGATCTTCGTTCAGGATATCATCAAATCAGAATGAAGACTGAAGACATTCCAAAAACAGCATTTAGAACTCATGAGGGTCATTATGAATTTTTGGTCATGCCTTTTGGCCTTACCAATGCACCTTCAACATTTCAAGGTTTGATGAATTCCATTTTCAAACCATTCCTTAGAAAATTTGTGTTAGTATTTTTTGATGATATACTAATCTACAGCAAGTCTTGGAAGGATCATGTTGAACATGTTGACAGGGTGCTACAACTATTGGAGGAGAAACAATTATATGCAAAAAGATCCAAATGTTTCTTTGGAGTACAAGAGGTGGAATATCTGGGTCATATTGTATCTCATGAAGGAGTTAAGGTAGACCCTAGAAAAATTAAAGCCATTAAGGAATGGAAAATCCCCACATCCATAAAGCATCTGCGAGGATTTCTTGGGTTGACAGGGTATTATCGCAAGTTTGTTAAGAATTATGGGAGAATAGCAGCACCTCTAACAACATTATTGAAGAAAGATGCATTTTCATGGACTCCAGAAGCAACAAAGGCCTTCGAACATCTTAAAGAGGCAATGTGCCAAGCACCGGTCTTAGCTACACCAGACTTCACAAAAACCTTTATTGTGGAATGTGATGCTTCAGGAAATGGAATTGGTGCTGTTTTAATGCAAGATGAAAAACCCATTGCTTTTGAAAGTCGTCCAATCAAGGGAAAGTTTTTACACAAAGCTATTTATGAGAAGGAAATGTTGGCAATACTCCATGCACTTAAGAAATGGTGACCCTACCTAATGGGAAGACACTTCAAGGTAAAAACGGATCATGATAGCCTTAAATACTTTTTAGAACAAAGATTATCCTCTGAAGAGCAACAAAAGTGGGTCACAAAGATGTTGGGTTATGACTTTGAAATCATCTACAAAAAAGGGAAGCAAAATGTGGTGGCAGATGCACTCTCAAGAAAGGATGAGGATGTGGAAGCATTGTTGTGCGCCATTTCTATTATCCAACCAGATTGGATAAACGAAGCAAGGGAGGAATGGAAGAATGACGAAGAAGTGTGGGCACTTATTCGAAAGTTACAACAAGACTCCAGTACGTCTGATACATTTAGCTGGCAAATTATGGTACAAAGATCGCTTATACCTCTGTAAGAATTCCCAGCTAAAAAAAAAGATTCTTATGGAATTGCACACTTCTCCCTTAGGAGGGCACTCAGGATTTTTAAAAACTTACCACAAGGTTAAGAAGAATTTTTTTTGGGATGGCCTTAAATCAGATATTCAAAAGTTTGTGGCGGAATGTTTGGTTTGCCAAAAAAATAAAGTTGAAACAATTAAGACACCGGGTCTATTACAACCTTTATCCATTCCAAGCCAACGTTGGGAGGAGGTTTCAATGGATTTTATCACAGGTTTACCCAAGTCTGAGGGAAAGAGTGTCATCATGGTGGTAGTTGACAAACTTACCAAGTATGCACACTTTTGTGCATTATCACATCCATTTAAAGCCAGTACAGTTTCTACTGCATTTATGGAAACAATTCAAAAGCTACATGGAAACCCAAAGATTATTGTAAGTGACAGAGATCCCATTTTCACTGGAAATTTTTGGACAGAATTATTTTCTTGTCTTGGTACTCAGTTAGCTCATAGCTCATCTTATCATCCTCAATCTGATGGGCAAACTGAGATAGTAAACAAATGTTTGGAAGGATATCTTCGTTGCTTTGTATCTGATAAACAGACACAATGGGTCAAATGGTTGCCTCTGGCTGAATGGTGGTATAACACTTCCTTCCATACAACAACAAAAATGACCCCATTTATGGCACTTTATGGATATCAGCCACCATCCATCACATCATATTTAAGAGAAAATTCTAAGGTTCAAGCAGTGGAACATCACATCGAACATCAACAACAAGTCCTCCAACTCTTAAAGGATAACCTCGTGTTGGCAAAGAATAGAATGAAACAACAGGCAGATCAACATCGCAGTGAAAAAAGTTTTGATGTAGGTGATTGGGTATTCCTACGGCTACAACCATATAAGCAAATGTCCCTCAAGCAAGCTAAGAAGGATAATAAATTATCACCAAAGTATTATGGTCCGTACAAGGTGTTGCAAAAGATTGGTACTATGGCATACAAATTGGAGCTTCCTGCAGCTTCTCGATTGCACCCAGTTTTCCATATTTCATGTTTAAAGAAGGTTATAGGCGACAAGCTCCCAGTTCAAACAATATTGCCAAAACTTGATGAGGAAGGAAAAATTATATTGGAACCAGAAGCAGTCACAGAAACAAGAACTCGACAGTTATGAAGTCGATCAATTTCGGAGTATCTTATCAAGTGGAAGAACTTATCCGCAGAAGATTCCACATGGGAGGATGAGAATTTTATACAGAAGCATCCAGAACTACTGAAGTGTTGAGGACAACACTTTTTTGAAGGAGAGGGGCATGTTAGGTCCCTATAATACTAGTGATTGCCCCATTACTATTGTAGTTGTATCCCTTATTAATATTGTTGTGCCCCTATTGTCCCCATATTGTTATCACTGTGCCCATAGAATCCCTCTATTGTTATTTTTGTGGCTTTATATTATTATTGTTAGGTCGGCTAGGTTATATTGTGACTCCTTAGACTCCTATATATAGAAATGAGGTTTTGTCATTTGAATCATCCAAGAATTGCTCATTTATGTAATGTAAAGGAGGTTGCCCCCTCGAAGAGGTTGAATTCTAAGGCGTGGATCTCTCTTTTTTATCTTTTTGTGAGCTAGTTTCATAACATGTGGGTTAAATGATAACATCAAACAACCAAGAATGATAGATTTGATCTATGGAAATAGAGTAAAATATAGAAAGGGAATATGCATCCATTTCTATATTATTATTAAGTATAGACTGTTGAAGCCCCGAAAATTGGGTCTACAACAAGGGGGATACCCGCCCGGTCCGGACCTTGGTTAGCAGCTCCTTTTCCGTTTGGTATAGCGGGTTCGACTGGGGATATGGGACCAGTTTCCCAATTTGTGTGTGTGTGTGAGAAATATCTGATATTTCTATTTCTAACAGTTTCTAAATGGAATACTTCTAATCTAATAACAAGGAAACTATATTCTAATGACAGAAATATGTAAATCTACATTAACCTGGGGTGTGATTTTTCTTCTATACGATCTAAAATGATTTCAAACAACAACTGGTAATAAAGATCATTCAGCTGTTATGAGAAAAGAATTCAGTACAGATGAACTACTTCGTATAAAAAGTTAGACGAAACAGTTGTGCAAAACATATCGCATAATGAGCTATTCATACACTAAGCATAAATAAATAGCTATCACCGTACAAAAGTGCCAAATGATAACTCAGGCATTCATACATTAATATATAAATAACTGAACTGGAAATCACTCTAACACAAGGCAGAAATAGTTAAGAGATAGAAATACCATTTATAACTAGTCCTACTCATGAGCTTCAAGTGATCACGATTTATCTCTCCTTGATCAAATATCTACTAAGAGTACAAAAGTGCAACATCAGTAGCAGATATCAAATGCAAACATTAATAAATCCTGTTCCATTCATTCATCAAAACCTCCTCAGAGGGTACAAAAGTGCATGTTCTGGGGATAAGTTTTTGATAAATTTCAGGACCCCTCTCTAAATGCATGAGAGGGGTTTAAATACTACTAAACTAATTCTAAAAATAAATTATTACAAAAATATAGGATGCGGTTTAAATGACCGTCCTCTTTTCAGGAAAATAAAACAAAATTAAAGCTAAAATTAAATCTAATATTAAACTATTTCTGTATTTGGTCCTTGAAATCACACGCATGCAGCATCTGTTTGAGCAGAGTCGGCTGGCTGACTTCCGCTTTTAGCTGAGCTGAGAAAACATAATCGACAAGCGCTGGCGCCATCTTTTCGGCCGAATTGATGATACACTTAACAGTCATCCATTGGCTATGTGGCTTTACCAAGTAAGCCCAGTAATAATCCCAGTTCAACCTGGTTAATCCTTGAATTGCTTTTGCCTTTTCTTGAGCTCTCTGTTTCCAATCTGTTTGTAGTTTTACTTTCTCGCGGTTTTTGGGACTTGCAGGTGACTGGGCAACTAGCAGCTTTCCTTTTCTAGAAATTTTTCAAAACGATGTGTGATTAGCGCTAGGAAACTACCTCCGTTTCTTGATCCGGGTTTCCTTGATGCGTTTTTCGCCTTTTGCGCTTTTTTCTTCCAACAGGTATAAAGTTCAAAATTTTAAAAAATAATATTTCTGTGAACTTTTGACGTTGAGTCTTAAACTGTTTGTTTCTGATTTCTGCGCTGTCCAGTATCCACTTGACCATGTCCGTGTATGGGAGGATTTTTGGCCTTGCTGCTATTTGGTGTAGGAATGAGCAAGCTAGCTCTGAAAGGGATGCTTCTGAAGAACCATTTGAACCCACGGTAGCAACTACTTCCCTTACTCTGAGATTTTCCTCTTCGAGCAGATTATACATGCCTTCCCACGTAGCTATTCCCGCGCCTCTGTTACAGTCCGTGTCTGTATATAAGGGCGCCATTTCCTTTTCTTCTGAGCTCGGGGCTTTACCTTTCTTTTCCATTTCAACCTGTGTAATGCTTTCTATCAGCGTCTGTTGTCCGTTCCTGCAATTCACAAGTGAAGCGAAAATGAATGAAAAGGAAGGGTGATGGGAAAAGTTTCAAATGTCGCAGACATATCAAGCATACCACCTTACGTGAAATGATTCTTTCGATAAGCATGCACCCATAATCCATAATAACTGGCAACTACCTCATTTATTAGCATTAAAGCGCATAACCAGGTGTCAGCTTAAGGAAAATACTTTTCTTGAATAATGCGCCCGAAAGATCTGCGATGACGCGATTTTGCAATTTGCTTCGCAACATCATAGATCGCAACATCGCAAAATCGATCGCTCGTGACATCGCATTATAGTATTATCGCCGCATCGCGAAATCGCAATATCGCAGAAATGTTATGTATGACAATCTTTGTTAACCTATTTTCTGCGATATGCGATCTTGCGATCGACGTCATCGCATATCGGAAAATTGAAGTGTTTCAATGAGAGTTGTGCTGAATGCGATGCGATATTTGTTTTTTATCGCATATCGTGATCTCGCAAATGTTGGAATTGTGCTTGTAAGGTGGCATCCCGCTATCTTATGCGATGCGATATTTCCTAAGGAAAGATTTTATCTTACCTTATCATAAAACTTAGCTTTTTTGGATTTTCCAAGAGGGTTTCCTAAGCTTATGATGGTAATTTTATTTAAAAAGGAAATTTAAACACTATTTTAATTTTTTAGATTTTTAACTAAGGGTCCCCTCTTATTTAGTATTAGGAATAACACTCAATAAAAAGGGGGGTTGTTGCTGGCCACAACATAAACAAAATTTCAAGAATAACTATAAAAAAGTAACAAATAAAGGGTAAACCTGAAGCCTAAGAATCTCATGCTTCTTCTTCATGTTATGCAACCAGATCACAAAACATAAGAAAAGATAGATCAATGACTTGAAAATTAACCTTTTTGAGGGGGAAACCTCCTTTACATCACATAAATGAACAATTCTTGGATGATAAAAATGACAATACCTCCTTGGTTTATATAGGAGTCAAAGGGCTCAGAATATAATCAGAGTCTACATAAGAATAATGATGTAAGGGCACAACAATAATAATAGTGGGCTTCTATGGGGCACAATAATAACAATATGGGGGCTACAAGGGCACAACAATAACAATAAGGGGGTTGCATTAACAATAACAATAAGGGAACTGCACTAGTATTATAGGGACCTAACACGCCCCTCTCCTTAAAAAAGTGTTTTCCTCAACGATTGAGTAGTTATGTATGCTTTTGTATAAGATTATCATCCTCCCATGTGGAACCTTTAGCGGGTAAGTTCTTCCACTTAATCCGATACTTTGAAATTGATCGATTCCATAGTTTTCGAGTTCTTGTTTTCGTGACTACTTCAGGCTCCATTATGATTTTTCTTTCCTCGTCAAGTTCTGGAAATATTGTTTGAATTGGGAGCTTGTCATTGATAACATTCTCTAAGCATGAAACGTGGAAAATTGGGTGTACTTGGGAAGATGCAAGCAGCTCCAATTTGTATTCCATAGTACCAATATTTTGCAACACCTTATAAGGAACATAGTACTTGGGTGATAATTTATTATCCTTCTTAGCTTACTTGAGGGGAATTTGTTTGTATTGTTGTAGCTGACAAACTACCCAATCGCCTACATCAAACCTTCTTTCATTGTGATGCTTATCTGCCTATTTTTTCATTCGATTCTACGCCAGAGTGAGGTTATCCTTTAAGAGTTGGAGAGCTTGTTGTTGATGCTCGATGTGATCTTCCATTGCTTGAACCTTAGAATTTTCTCTTAAAGATGTTGTGATGGACGATGGGTGATATCCATAAAGTTCCATAAATGGGGTGATTTTTGCTGTAGTATGGAAGAAAGTGTTATATATCCATTCATCCAAAGGTAACCACTTGACCCATTGTGTTTGTTCATCAGATACAAAGAAACAAAGATATCCTTCCAAACATTTGTTCACTATGTCAGTTTTGATCAAGGTGGATATTGATGGCCATCGCCTATTCCACTTGGACCCTCACCATTGTTTCTTTGAGTTTTTCAGTTTCCTTAATTGTAGCATAGTTTAGTATTTTTGGCAGTTTTTCAGGTCCCGAACTTCTGGAGCCGTTTTGAGGCCCTAAACGAAGTTTTTTTGTTTGGAAAAATAGCAATCAGTGATTTCCATATTGCTATGTAGATTGCATCGGAAGATGTAGTCCTCAGAGAGGTCTTTCCAACAAGGTATCATATGCGTCAAACGAAGAGAATATGACCAAGTTGCAACCTCGGGAAGTTGGCTGCCCAACTAACCCCAACGGGGCCCATAAAATCTTGGTGTTACATCTCCTCGGGTTAGGGTTTTGGTTGTTTATGGTTTTCTCTTATTGTTCAATAATAAAAAGGCCCTTGAGCCTCATTGTAACTCAGTTTAGAGGCATGTAGCCGCCACATCTCTTCTCAGAGATAAGCTACCATCGCCCAAGCTATCTTATTTCCATTATGTTTGTAAGCATAGTTCAATATTTTTCTATTAATGAAATGAAGTGTTTTTCTGCTGCATCTCTATGTTTATGATTATATCTGTAAGTTGTAGCATTCCTATTTAAGTTCAGATCAGTGGTATCAAAGCGGTCTACTATTTCTCTGTTTTTCTTTGCATGTCCCCAACAAGGTCAGGGTATAAGGAGTTAGGGCTCGATCTGGTTGAACCATTACAGGATCAGCCTCGCAAAACCTGATGACCTCCCATGGCGGAAGAAAAGAAAGATGAGGGGCAAGAGATCCTTTCAAAATGTTGCTCGAGGAAGCCCTCGAGTGACAGAGGGACGCGATGATGGATAACTTTTCCTAGATCCTTCGACGGCTACCCACAGGCGATGCATCTTCATCCAACAACCACTCTGGAGGTGCTACTCCTTTTAAGGTACAATTTAACTTCAATATTCCCATATTTGAAGGCCGGATAGATGCATATGCCGTAGATAAATGGTTAAATTTGTTGGAAGGATATTTTTTAGTTCATGACTTTTCCTGTTACACAAAATATTGTCACCATGACTATTTGTAGTTAGTATGGGTCTATTATCATTCATACTGTCCTCCTAAGCAAGTCTCAAACCTCAGCTCTTTATGTCAAGCTTTGAAAATGAGAGAAAGACCTTAGAAATCAATAAAGCTTTGGTTCCGCACTTTCTCTCACTGTTGCCTGCGGTCCCGCACCCCCTGTTCATGTTACCTGCGGACCTGCCCGCTCTGTCTCTAAAGGAGTGGGTCCGGACCCCTGTGAAAGTAAAAAGGCGCAAGTTTATTCTTAAAAACTCACTTTGGGTTAATTCTAGATGATTCTAGAAGGAACCTTGACGTGGATGGTTTGCTCCTAGGTGGTTCATGCGTCCCGAAAGTGAAGGAGCTAATCCCTTGATGAGAGGAGCTTATCCCTTTGAAGGAGGGCTTTATCCCTTTGAAGGAGGACCTAGTAACTTCCCTCCATTGCACTATAAATTAAGGCATTGGGTTGGTTACTGGAGAGGTTAGAAGCTGAACATTTTTGAGGGTAAATGCTGTTGGAATTGAGACTTCATAGTTAAGCTTGAGAGGAGAGATCACATACCTTTTGGCTTCATTGGGAAGAGAGTGAAACTTGTCAAAGTAGAGGAGACTTCTTGCTGGACCCTGGGAGGAGCTTGTACAACATCAAGGCATAAGGTTGTAAAGTTCTTCTTTGACTTGAGTTAATACAATCAGATTCATTTTTCTCAACAAATTGTCTTATGTGATTTGTTTCATGAATTCCTTGATCATCATGATAAGTATGCTTTATTATATTGGCTTTTCAGGTGCTATTTAATTTGTGTGCTTGTTTGTGTTTGCAGATTCTCTACAAGGGAGCTCATTTGGATCAACGGAGCGAGGCTTCCACAAACTTGCATTGGACCCAAGGTAGGCCTAAATCACTTGTTTTCATTTATTTATAAATTGCATATTTAGAGAAAGATAGAATTTGTTTGGTTTGCTTGTCGCTAGATATCATTAGATTCTAGGGAGGTCGGTCTTGTCCGCAAGAACGACTTATCCGGGCCGACAAAATGGTGAATCCACTTGGACTTGATTTTTTGATTTGCTTTTATTTTGACTTGAGAAACTGTGTTTTTGTTTTTGTTTTTGGCTTGATGTGTGTGGAATTGGGTAGGTTTAGTAGATCATGAATTATTTTTTGTTTTTCATACTTTGGGGAGAGGACCGCACCCTCTACTTGTAACACAGTGCATACCTATCTGCACTTTTGCTTTACACACAGAGTGGTCCCGCACCTATGTGAACTGCAGGCCTATGGACCCTGTCAAAATTTTGAAAAACTTAAGATTTTCTCTTTCAGTCAGCTTAGGATTTGTTTAGGTGTTTTTAGCCTCTGCCCAGATCTGCACGTGACTTGTCAGGAACTTTTCTTAGGTTAATTCCATTGGCATTAGGGTTTTAGGTGAAATTCCTAGAAGTTTTGGTTGCCGGGCTTGATTTTCATTTTGGTCTTGTAGTAGCTCAGAGCTTAGAAGCCTTAGAAGCCTCAGATCACCTTGGTTTTTACTGGCCTTCTTATGAGTCTGACCGTTTCCAAAATCTGCCTTTGTTGAGGAATCCATCTTGTGTTTCTCTTTGCGAAACTTCGAAAGGACTTGTGTTAAAAGTTTTGGATTTCATTTTTAGAAAAGAAAACAAAAATTTGTTGTTTTTTTACTGATTTGTGATTCTGGAAAAATTAGTCCTTAGTTTGCTTATAGCTAAGTAAAACATCCTTGAAAAGAAATCTTGTAAGCTTTTACTTCAAATAGTTTTAGAATTTATAGATCTTAAGATTAGATTTATCCATAGTTTTGAGTGTTTTATAAAAAATAAAAAAAACTCTTTTGGAAAAAGTTTGTTTTTGTAGTATTTGAGTGTTTGAAAGAAAAGAGAAATTTTCGTGAGCATAACTAGTTGTCTCGTTTTGAGTGTATTGGAAAAGACAAAAAGCTCTTCTTTTGATTTGTTTGTTAAAGAAAGATTTGTTTTTACAAGCATTTGCATTCTCAACTCTTTCCTAGCTATAAATTCATTGAAGGGAAAAGATTGCTTATCATCTTAAGTGCATTTTTTAGTGATTTAGAGTCGAGTCTTCACACCATAAGTTTCATCTCCGCACCTTTTGACTTAAGTAAAAACCAATAAAAATAACGCTTAAAGTAAAATCTATCTAGTAATCTTTTTATTTCTAGGGCTCTATATCACCAACATAGCTTAGGCTAGTATCTTGGAGTAGGGAGTAATTAACTCTCCAAGATAGTAAAACAAATAAGTAGTTGTATCTTGCGGTAGGAGATAAAATCCAATTGTTACATCTATGCTCTGGGAAAACTCCTCTTAAAGGAGAAGCACGCGATCATATCTGAACCAGTGTGGGAATCAATCCTTCCTCATTGGGAACGATAGAAGATATTCACGTATTAAAAAAGGTAAACCTCGGATTAACTATTGTCGAGGAGCCTGGGGTCACTTGTTGGTAAACCTTGGATTATGTCAAGGAACCCTCAAGGGGATTGAGCTTGTTACTCTGCCCTTGCGTGCGTATTGGATCGTAGACTGTTCCCCCAGGTATATTTGTTTCCGTTGGTAACCATAGTGACCATATTCTATAGGATTCTTTCCTAAGGTGACGGTGGAGGGAAGATCCCACTGTACCTGGAGCAGACGTTGGCTAGACTCGGATTTTCTGGGGGGTTCTCTTCACTCGAGACGGTTTAGTGGAGAAACTTGTGCCAGTCTATCCATTAAGCAGGTTGCCGGGGTAACTGTTCCAACCGCCATTTCTGTATTGAACTCTGCGACGTTGGATTTCATCACCAACTAGTGTTTTCAGTATGGAAAGTTACTGTTTGTGTGTGGTTTGATCTCCTAGATTCTTTAGGCGTCTGATTCAAAATTGTTTGGTTCTTGAGAGGCTTTAGGTGGTTTTCATTGAGATTTTTCTTTGTTTGCGTGTGAAGTAGTTAAAACATTTAATCGTGGCTGAATTACCGAGGAAGTCCCATAGACTTCGGGGCCAACCTCCTGAGTTTTCACCGAGCCAGCCTGAAGTGCTACGAGCCCTTGTAACTCCTAGAGACAGTAGAGTTGGGTCACCTGAAGAAGGAGAGTCTTCATTGGTTGTACATCTTGATTATCAAGCTCTAGTAACAGATTATAATCCACAATCTATTTCATTTTCCGAAATTACTGGTAGTTTTTCATCTACTAGTGATATAGGTGAGGAATCTGAACCTGAAACTAAATTTGCTGCTCTCCAACATCAGGATTTCCCTCTCCAACTTCTGGTGGTCCTGATTCACCCAGGGTAGAAAGAGTAATTACCCAAAATATTCCTTCTGGACTTATAGCTATTGAAGAACTTGCTACTATGGAAGAAGGTATCCCTGTCCCTGAAAATCAACCAACTATAGAACTTAGGGAGCGTGAATCAATCTTTTACAGTCCACCTAGGAGCAATGCTTGGTATCTTTCATTGACCAATTTTTTGGAAAACCCAAGACTAAGTTTTTCACCACCTCGCATTCCTTTTCACCCAACACCTAGGGGTTACTATCCTCTGTTAAATATGTCAAGACAGTCATCCATGTTTTCTCAATCTCCAGAAACCTTTTTATACGACGGTCCTTCTGTTCCCTCTGGGTATCAGTCACTTACTGGTACTTTTTCGGGAGCATCTCCTCAACCTATTGAACAAGGGTTATTAACTGGTAATAACAGAACTAAGCCGTTGAGTGTAGAAGATATTCTTATGATGTCAGGTACTATTCCTAATCCGCAACCTTGAGGTGGCCAGTTACTGCCTGGGGGGCAGCCTCAAAGTCCTCAATTATCGCCTGGGGGGCAACCTTAAGGTACCCAATTTCCGCCTGGGGGGCAACCTCAAGGACAATACATACCTACGGGACAGTACGTTCCTCAAGGTCAACCCCAGACTCAGTATATACCTCAAGGTCAACCCCAGTATCAATATGTACATCAAGGTCAACCCCAGTATCAGTACGTGCCTCAAGGTTATCAACCTCAAGGTCAGTACCCAACCCAAGGTTTCCAACCACCTTCCGGTCAATCATTTGTCCAAGGAGCTGGAAATGTTCCTTTGAATTATCAACCCTACCCTCAACCCGGTTATGGTCCTCAATATTCTCAACTTGCTATGGGTCTGTACCCCAGAATGAACTTAGTGTGGGATCCATCTCAATCTCAACAGATCTTGCAACCGAATGTGCAGTTGTCATCTCAAAGTGGACAACCTGGTTCACCCAAGCAACCTGTCCAGTCTACTATTCAAACTTCTGCACCTTTTGTAGTTTCTCAGCCTGGGCCTAGTACGCCTCGTACTCCGCCTCAAACGGCTGCTGCAACTGCTGCAACATCTGTTCAATCTACCCCACCTACTTCTGGAGTATCGACAGCTCCGGTTTCTACTGTTCCTGTATCAACTCCTCAGACATCTTTACCTCAGTTTGGATCCACAATTTAGACTTCGGTTCAAATGCCTGTAGGACAACCTGGTCCAAGTACGGTTGTCACAAGTCAACCTCAATTTACTTATCAACCATACCAGGGACAATACTAATTCGGTCCTGCTGTGCAGCAGCCAGTCTATCAGTATCAACCGTACCCTGGATACACATATCAGCAACCTCAACAACCCCAGTATGGTCCAGTTAATCCTAGTTTTCCGGAAGGATATAATATCCTAAATGCAATTCCAATTCCTAGTTATCCTGGATATCCTCCTCCTGGGACTGGTCTCATGACCCAGGGTTTCAGGGACCCTAATCGTCAGTTACCATTTATTGCAACTTTGGACTTGCCTGACTTGTCGCGCCTTACGAATGATCCAATTAACTATCTTCTGTTTTGGCCGCCAATGCCGAATAAGTTGCCTAGTGATATTCCTAAGTTTGAAGGCAAATCAGGAGAGGACTCGTTGAACCATGTGATGACTTATCACCTCTGGTGTGCGTCTAACTCCATTTCAGATGATTCAATCCGTTTAAGGCTTTTCCAACGCACTCTAATTGGTCTTGTGGCCAAGTGGTACATTGAGTTACCGCGAGCCACTTTTTATAACTTTAGTCAGTTAGCTACTTCGTTTTTAACTCATTTTCAGTTGCCAGTCAGATATGACAATGGCACAGAATTATTAACTTCATTAAAGCAGTCAACGTCCACTTACATTTCAGATCACATTCATGAATGGAGACGTCGACGACGTTTAGTGAAAGTTTTTATTCCGGATCAGATCTTAGCTGAATGGTTTGTAAAATCTTTATTACTGAAGATCACTGAGGATGTAGCTAAGGCAGGAGTCATTACTGAGGAGCAAGTAATTGCTTAAGCTCAGTACCTTGACTTAGTTTATACATAGTCAGGTACGTTACACGAGAAAATCCCCGACCTTCCTAAACAAAATCAAATAACTGCAGCTCCTTTAGGGTCTCATGCTGCTGATGGTATGATTGGTACGGTTAATACCAAAAGTAAGAAGAAATCTTCCAAGAATTATTCTCCTATCATAACTTTTCCAGATTCCTCGACATGAGATTCTTCTGCGGAAATTTCCGCCGATATTCACGTTGTAGAGTCATCTACAACCAAATCAAAATCCGGTGGTAAAAAGAAAGGGAAGAAGAAAAATAAAACAGATAAAAATTCGAAAGAGAAACCAGAAAAAATGGAATCAACTGATGAGAAACGCAAACCTCGTTATCCTTGTCTCATTTGTGACAAAGAGCATTTTACAAGAGACTGCCCTCATTGTGTAGAGGTTGCGAAAATCGTCAAAGGTTCCCAAGCGCCTGTTGTCTTGAAGGATCCTTTTCCTAGTCAAGACAGTAAGATGATAGGTTCTTCCTCAAATGCCTCTGAAGAACCCATAATGATGATGTCCCATGTTAGGATTGCGACTCGATCGCATGATTATGGAAGTAAAAGTCCTGTTGATGGTAAGGAAGCAGAATCTTCTCATTCGAACCCATCAACTTCAACTCTTGGTTCCAATCCACTACAGATCGAGAAACCTAACCCAGACTTAGTAATCAAACTGCCCGCCAAGGGTATACTTCGAAAGTCAGCTTTCAATCCACATGCGAGAGCGGCTCAGAACTATAACATTGTTGAAGATTTGGCTATTTCACCTTCAGCAATGTCGGCTTTGGAAGTGTTGCAATCATGTCCAGCACAACGTAAATTGCTATTGTCGGCTATAGGAGCTGTTGACGTTCAGGACTCGAACCTTATAATTTTCGATCTAGAAAATAGTACACCGCGCTTACCTCATCAAATGGCTTTCCAGATTCCAGTGTTAGTAAAAAATAGACCTTGTTATAGGACTGTGATTGATGAGGGAGCCTCGACGTGTATTATGTTGATACAGTGTTGGAGATCGCTTGGTTCTCCTATGCTAAATCAATCCCCGACGATTCTAAAGGCCTTTGATGGCCGTGGGTTTCATCCTTTTGGCATTCTATAGGATTTACCTATAGGGGTTGAAGGAAAAACTGTTAATCTAGATGTGGAGGTGGTTGATGCCCCTCTAGATTACAACCTTCTCTTGGGTCGTAGTTGGTCTTACGCTATGACAGCTGTCGTTTCATCGGTCTTTCGGCTTATAAAGTTCCCTCATAATGGAAAGATCGTAACTATAGACCAACTGACTTACTTTTCATCCGATGCAATGAGTGCTAAGTGAACTATTCAAAAATCATGAGAAATTAGTCAGTTACGACTACCTCTCATGGAAATGGTCATACATGAATGACTTACTTAACGCAGTTGAATCCCAAAATGATATCTAGTATTCAGCATGTCGGCAAAACAACTATCCCGTATAAGGATGTTGGAGTAGGACTAGTTAAAGATTCTGCTTTACTAGGAACTTTTCCTTTTCCTCCTATCAACGCATCGTCTTCTACTGCAACCATTCATATGATTTCGTCAGACACTATTGTTTATGATGATCCTTGGATCGTACCTTCTGAATTTGAGATAGATTCATTTGGTGATGTTATGCCTTTGAGTCCATATGAAATTGCGTATAAGGCCGTGTAGTCGTTTTCCGACCCTTCTTCAACCGAAATTGACTTAATAAATGTGGTCCATGAAGAATCATTTTCAACATAAAAGTCAGATTCAACAACATTTTCCGAACTTGTCCACACTGATGAGTGAATTCGTGAAATCCTATGTGTCGATGATTTACCATGGGAAGATCTTCGTCATAGATCTTCGTTTTTACCTGAGATTGATCGCTTTGAAAATGATTTTTCATCTACTTTTACGACTGAATATCTCAAGGAACCTCAGAATCCCATGAAAAACCCTGATTTTGAGTTAAATTTGGGAAACATTTCTCGAACTATTCCTATTGATATTTCGGTTAAGCCTGGAATTGTTGAAAACATTCATATAGGTGCCTCTTGTACGGAAGATGAAATTCAAACATATAAGGCCCTATTTCAAGAATTCCGCGATGTGTTTGCCTGGTCATATGAGGAAATGCCAGGAATTGACCCAGCAATTGTTGTTCATGAAATCAAAACTTATCCGGATGCTAAACCCGTTCGACAACGTTTGCGTTGGATCCACGCGCGAAAAGCTGCTGCTATCAAAGCAGAAGTTGAAAAATTACTCAAAGCAGGTTTCATTTATCCGATTCCGTTAACGGATTGGGTATCGAATATTGTTCCTGTTAACAAAAAGCAAGGGATATTAATCGAGCCTGTCCAAAAGACAATTACCCAACTCCCTATATCGATCAAATCATTGATGATTGTGCCGGCAGTGAAATATTCTCCTTCATGGATGGTTTTTCCGGATACAATCAAATAAATATTCTACCTGCTGATCAACCAAAAACGACTTTCATTTGTCCATGGGGGACATTTGCTTATTGCAAATTACCTTTTGGGCTCAAGAACGCCGGGGAAACTTTTCAAAGAGCCATGTCTTACGCGTTTCATGACATCAAGCACATTGTGCAACCCTATCTCGATGATTTACCTGCTCATTCATTACATCGAGCTAATCATCTCATCCATTTACGAACAATCTTTATGAGGTGTAGGCATTATCGAATTAGGTTGAATCCACACAAGTGTGTTTTCTTTATAGAAATGGGTCAGTTACTGGGGTTTGTTGTTTCGAAAGCCGACATTTGCGTCGATCCCTTGAAGGTTGAAGCTATTGTCAAATTGCCTCCTCCTTCGAGTCTTCGCTAACTCCAAAGTTTACAAGGGAAAGCAAACTTTTTACGTCGATTCATTCCTAACTACGTCGAAATCACAAAGGGTTTTACCCGGTTGTTGAAACAGAATACTCCGTTCTTTTGGGATGAGATAGCTGATAAATCTTTTGATGCACTAAAACACGCGTTGACCCATGCACCGTTACTGCATCCTCCCAACTACAACCAGGACTACTTCTTATATCTCGCCGCCTCGCATTCCACCATTGGAATGGTGTTAGTTCAGGAAGATGAATTCGGTAGTGAACATGTGATATATTACCTTAGTCGCACTTTAAATCCAACTGAGCTAAAATACTCACATGTGGAGAAATTGGCATTGGCAGCTGTTCAAGCTGTCCAACGTTTTTGTCATTACATTTTACTACGCAAAACTACAGTAATTTCCGATTGCAACCCTATGATCTATATTTTGACCAAACAATTGCTAGGGGGCAAGTACTCCAAATGGATTGTAATCCTGCAGGAGTTTGACTTGGAATTTGAAAAGTCTAAGTCAAAGAAATCTTTAGTTTTTGCGGAGTTAATGTGTGACTTCCCACGTGCTGACACGGAAACTGTGGCGGAGGATCCCATTGCAGACGAATCCTTGTTTCTAATCAGCACTTTAGATCCATGGTATGGGGATATCATAGTTTATCTCGAAACCCAATCCTTTCGACCAGAAATTTCAAGATCAGAGCCTCGAAAAATACGATTCCAGTCCCAAGAATTCAAAATTATTGGAGATACACTTTATCGTCGTGGGGCGGACTCTGTTTTTCGATGTTGTTTAACTCATGAGGAAGCTGAAAGGGTTCTAAATGACTGTCACTCTGGAGCGTGTGGCGGTCATATGTCTGGGTTTGCCACAGCCCAAAAGATATTGCGCGCTGGCTATTTCTGGCCGTCTTTGTTTAAAGATTGTATTAACGCGGTCCGAAAATGCCACAACTGCTAAATTTTTGATCGAAAGATGTGTGCTCCACCTGCTCCTCTCCACCCTATAATTGTCGTCGGTCCTTTTGCGAAATGGGGTATCGATTTTATTACATGTAACCCTCACTCGGCCGGGGGGCATGCATATATCATCCTTGCGGTAGATTATTTTACCAAGTGGGCCGAGGCGATGCCTACATTTGAGGCAGACGGCAAAACTGCTGCGATTTTCGTGTTCAATCATATAATTGCTAGGTTTGGTGTTCCACAAGTGATTATCACTGATCATGGGCGTCATTTTCGAAACATTATGATGACTGAACTTACAGACCAACTTGGCTTGCGTCATGACAGTTCAACTCCATATTATCCACATGCTAATGGTCTGGTTGAAGCCATCAACAAAGTTCTAATCATCATGATTCGACGAATCATTGGGATTCATAGGTCGAATTGGCATAACATGCTATTTTCAACGCTTTGGGCGTATCAAACCTCAGTAAAAACGTCAACCGGGTTCACTCCTTTCCAACTAGTTTATGGTCTGGAAGCTGTGTTACCCATTGAATGCGAAATCTCGTCATTGCAAATGGCCATTGAATTACTTCCAGCCACTTCCGAAGAGGAAAAACGTTTATTATACTTGGCTCAGCTAGATGAGAATCGACGTGATGCTGCATTAGCAATCAAAACTCATGCCAAACGTATTAAAGCTCAGTATGATCAAAATATTACCCCTCAAAATTTTTCGGAAGGAGACCTAGTCTTATTGTACGATCAAGTGTTTTAGTTTAAAAAGTGTGCTTAGCTTAGAGAGTGTTTTTTTGTCATTATTCTTGCTTATCTTGATTTTGCTCTTGATATTGCAGATGATGATGCCTCTCCAAACATACATCTGTTTTGCTGATGGTGCTTGTCGTAATACACGGAACATTTCTTCCGCAGCTTGGGTTATCTATTCGCCCTCTGACGAGTTGGTATCTATGCATGGGGTAAGCCTCGGTCAAACAACGAACAACATTGCCAAGTATAGTGCAGTGATTGAGTTATTATCTGAATCTATTTCATTTGGGATGCGGCGTTTGATAATGAGGTTAGATTCTGAACTCGTTGTATTACAGCTTAATAGAGTATATGCCATTATAAATACAGTGTTATTGAGATTATTTTTGAGAGTTCGTCTCTTGGAACGTGAATTTGACTATATTGAATATCCGCATATTCCAAGATATTTAAATACATTAGCAGATGCAATTGCTTCTCGAATGTTAAGTAGACATTTGCAATAATCATACAAGTAAATTTAAAAACATTTCATAACATGTTTTACAAGGTAAGCCGGTAATAGTGATATAGTATAGCATAGAAGTGTGTCAAATATACATTGTCTTCGATTATAGGTTGAAAAACACCTTATGATCGACAAAAATGATAGTACAAAAAGTAAAAAATGTCATATGTGTCTACAACACGCGGTCATCCTATCACTGGTGATGATCACGATAAGAAACCACTGTATGGGCCACCTTACAAAGGAACCTCCTGAAAGGTCCTGGGACCCCAATCACATAGCGCTGTAGCCTAATAGGAATGTCATCTATGCTAGTCTCTGGAATGTCTATTTCCAAATGCTCTAGATGGCTCTCCAATTCGGCCAAGGTCTCTGTGGATTCGTCCTGTGGGGCTGGTGCTGCTGCAGCTGGTTGTTTCCTCTCATAGGGTCGGAGAGTGGCTGGTCGCCGTGGACCTACATCTGCATTTAAAACTTTTACTATCAATTTTGGGACGCAATAAAAACAAAAAAAAATATTAAATTAGAAAATGTTGAAAATGATTTTACCTAAGTCATCCCATTGCTCTCCTGGTGGAAAAGCCATGTCTGGGTCACCACGATAATCTACCCCAGCATAAGGAAAGTCCTGAATAGCAAAAAATTTGGTTCTCCAACCAATGAAAATACTCAGGAGTGAATCGAACGACTTCTGTCCCCTCCTCAAGATGACGAGCCATAACTGCAACCCAACGCATCAGTTTGGGCTCTTGGGGAAGTCCAGCTCCAATAGTGAGATGCTGTGGGACCAACATTGGGACCCTCTCCAGACCAAAGCTCATGACTAAAGCACCATATCCAAAGGTCTTCAGTTGTCCGTTCTTTGCTCTAGTCAGTTGGCCTTTTATATTATCCAACACAGCATCACACCAGTTGAATATGGTGCCTCGAAAGCAGTCTACTGCCATCCGCATTTGGGATCCAGTGGCTATATGTAGTGTTGCGCTTTCGCAGAGCCTGGTAACAGTAAATGCAATCACTTTCAGTTCAGGAAGGGATATGGTTTTGATATCTATCCCTTTGTCTCTAGTCTGGTCGTTGCAAAACTCTAGCCGGAGGCTATCGACAGACTGGCCACCTGGCCTAGTCCCGAATAGAGTCAAGTGTTCACCTCTCTTAGGCAAACCAGTCAAGAAGTAAATGTCTTCCGGCTCCATTTCGAGTTGGTGACCACCAATAAAGAAGCATTGGTCCTGTATGCTCCACCTGTCTACCAACCACTGCAAAAAGTCCACCTGGGCCCTCATGCCAGGTATGGCCCAGAATTTGTATAAGCCGCATGCCTTCAATGCATCAATCGAAGGTTGATGATTTATCGCGGCGAGATCTACATCCTCGTGCTCCCGTTCTCGCCAATCAAGCATGATGTATACCCTACATTCAATAAAAAGGCGAATTAGAATATCTAAAAGCAAAAATTTTGGGTGGAATTTGAGAAATTTAGGTTTAAAAACCCTTGCTGCGGGGACCGCACCCTCTCTGTTAGAGACAGTGCGTGGGTCCGCACTTTGCCTTCACGGCAGGTGTGGACCCCTGACTTTTTTCCTTTTACGAAAAAGTCGGGGTCCGCAGGTTACCTGTGCTATGCCTGCGGACCCCCGCGCATGGGTTTCTAACCTAAAAATTCCTTAAAAAATGAAATCAAAGCCTAAAAACAAATTTGAAATGGATGAAATGAAAGAGTAGGATGATGTAGATTACCTGGAGGAGACGACGTTCGATTCCAACGGATGGATTTTCCGCAATCTTCATGGGAAGTTTCTGACCAAAAGCTCTCTTTTCTCACTATGAAGTCAAACGGTAAAAATGAATTTACAAAAGCCCTTTTTATAAGCTTTTTTGAATAAATGAGTTTTAATTTGTTTATTTTTCACTTTAAAGAGGTAACTTTTGCAGCATTTTTGTCTATTTTAAACAGGTATGAGTAATGTTTGAGTTTTTGTGCAGGATAACGGATTTTTTAGGCAAAATTGGTCATTTTCGACAAAAAATATTAGAGTCACTTTTAAGCTCTTTTCTGACTCCTAAAAACATGAAAAGTTTGCCGAGTTTTTTCTTTTTAAACTCGTTAAAACAGAACTAAAAAGACGGTCCACTTACAGCCCTTTTCTGACCGTAAAAAGATGAAAAGATTGCCGGGTTTTTGTCGTTTCAAATTCGATATTGGTTATAAAACGACGTGTGATTGATCGCTTTTTTAATTTTTCAGATCAGAGGCACTAATTATGAAAATTACTCCTTGGTCGTAATGATCAAGCGGTTCTCTCAAGTATTATTTTATACTTTTTCGGGCTTGGGAGACACAAATTTACGAAAAAGGACAACCATAGAGTTTTCTTAAGTTTTTTCAGACTCTGTAAAATTGAAAAACGCTGAGTTTCTCCTATACTGGACTCGTTAAAATTTAACAGTAAAGGACCTGTTCAATTACAAACAGGAATGGACCACTCCTTCTTAGGGTTCGAATTTAAACTAAGTTGGACTCATTCAAAGGATGAGCTTATAATCAAGCAAATGTTATCCTCCTCAAGCTTATCAAAAATAAAGAGGTACTTGCCAGAAATGGTGGGGGAAAAGAGAGAAAAATGAGCCTGTTTGTCATACTTTGTAACCACTCTTGAACACTACACTTTTATTCACTTGGGTTGGGAAATCCTTTGCCTAACAGTTGATCAAACCATATTGAAAGTCTTCAGCCGGTTTCTGGGTATTAACTTTGGGTCAATTGTCACCAAACCATCTGTTGTGTCGTTATGTGTTCAAGAGGCCAGTGCAAATAAACCATTCATCTGCAAAATATTTGTCATCCATCTTGACCATCCCTGAGTCAGTCCTTGCAACTAAATTTCTTCAAACTTGATCTATGATTTCGTGTTGTGGGCTTGCCTACGATGGATCGCTTTCTATCGACTTCAGCTCATTATCTAGAAAGATGATCTAGAAATCGTCAGTACCTTGGGATCTGCATGCCTCAATGGCAGGTTTCTCGCCTTCGACGATAGGTTGCATCATTGACCTTCGATCAAAGGATTCTGTGACATGTTCGACATCAACACATCTATTCACATCTCATGGATTGTACTGAGTACTTTAACAGCCATTGAAATTACTGGTGGTTTCTCTCACACTTGTTAATAGTTTACATCATTGACTGGTAATCAAGTGGTTTCTACCATGTTCGACTTCGACACATTCATTCACATGGTTAGAATCGTACTATTTCGGGAAGTAGAAATCAAGACCCTGGATCTAGTTTCCACCATCCAGGCTGCGAGGAATTTTGTATTCATTATATAGTGGACTATTCATAAACAGATGGCTGCGTCCATACTATGTCTACATGTGTCTATACTTGTGATGTATTACAAGATCATTCCTATATCAGAGCAGTAGTTAGTTTTCTAGTCAGTTTTGATTTGAGTATGGGAATGCCTACCTCAGCGATGATATGATCTCATATATATATTTTGCATTGAATGTTTTTACAGGTTCCAACCGGGCTCTCCACAAGATGATCCTCGAAATGATAAAGTACTTCACTCTTCTTAGATGATAAATGAAATCCTCATCTACTATAGACTTCGCACTTTAGGGGGCAATCTGTTACACAAAATATTGTCACCATGACTATTTGCAGTCAGTATGGGTCTATCATCATTCATACTGTCCTCCTAAGCAAGTCTCAAACCTCAGCTCTTCATGTCAAGCTTTGAAAATGAGAGAAAGACCTTAAAAATCAATAAAGCTCTGGTTCCACACTTTCTCTCACTATTGCCTGCGGTCCCGCACCCCCTGTTCATGTTACCTGCGGACCTGCCCGCTCTGTCTCTAAAGGAGTGGGTGCGGACCCCTGTGAAAGTAAAAAAGGCGCAAGTTTATTCTTAAAAACTCACTTTGGGTTAATTCTAGATGATTCTAGAAGGAATCTTGACATGGATGGTTCGCTCCTAGGTGGTTCATGCATCCCAAAAGTGAAGGAGCTAATCCCTTGATGAGAGGAGCTTATCCCTTTGAAGGAGGACCTAGTAACTTCCCTCCATTGCACTATAAATTAAGGCATTGGGCTAGTTGCTGGAGAGGTTAGAAGTTGAACATTTTTGAGGGTAAATGCTGTTGGAATTGAGACTTCCTAGTTAAGCTTGAGAGGAGAGATCACATACCTTTTGGCTTCATTGGGAAGAGAGTGAAACTTGTCAAAATAGAGGAGACTTCTTGCTGGACCCTGGGAGGAGTTTGTCTAACATCAAGGCATAAGGTTGTAAAGTTCTTCTTTGATTTGAGCTAATACAATCAGATTCATTTTTCTCAACAAATTGTCTTATGTGATTTGTTTCATGAATTCCTTGATCATCATGATAAGTATGCTTTATTATATTGGCTTTTCAGGTGCTATTTAATTTGTGTGCTTGTTTGTGTTTGCAGATTCTCTACAAGGGAGCTCATTTGGATCAACGGAGCGAGGCTTCCACAAACTTGCATTGGACCCAAGGTAGGCCTAAATCACTTGTTTGCCTTTACTTATAAATTGCATATTTAGAGAAAGATAGAATTTGTTTGGTTTGCTTGTCGCTAGATATCATTAGATACCAGGGAGGTCGGTCTTGTCCGCAAGAACGACTTATTCGGGCCGACATTTCCAATCGGGAAAATATTACTTTTTCACTTCTCAAAGTCACCCCACATGTCAAGGACTGGTCGAAAACCTACTGTGAACAAAAGGATGAGAGTGAACCCTCGTTGTTTTCAGTTGCACCCACTTGGAATTCTTTCTGAGACGCCATCAAGGAATAGTATTACCCTTTCAGGATCTATGAAGATAAATACATAAAGTGCACCACACTACGACAGGGAAGGGACCAAGATGTGCCAGAGTTCACAAATTCTTTCCATACGCTTTGCACGAAGCTGGGTATCAAGGATACTGAGCGGAATTTGGTGCTCAAGTATCGTAACTGTCTACCCAAGTACATCTAGGATGAGATAGAGTTCCTAGACATCTCCTCACTTGACACGACGTATTGGTACGCTGTAAAGATTGAGCAGAAGTTTAAACAAAAGAAGCAGGACTTTGGATCTCCGAATCCAAAGCAAGGAAAAGCTGCCCCCAAACCACAGAACAAAGGACCAAGCCAAGGCGGGGACACCTAGGACAACCTATAGAAGCCGCAAGCAAAGAACACCACCACGAAGACGAAGAAGGACATGGGAAAACGGTGTGAGTTCAATAAGAGCTGCACTCGCAATACAAGTGAGTTTCGGGCCAAGAAGTCACTGGTGGCCGAGATGAAGGCTTCCAAATCAGACGCAAGTTCTGACTCTGAATCAGAACTCGATAAGGGAACTGACAAATGGAAGCAAATCATTGATGCAGAGCCCAGTGCCACCGTGGCCACCATAAAGATCCAGAAAATTGAGCTTGAAGATCTAGAGGAGGGGGAACGCCTCTTCCACTCATAGATGTGGGTGAAGGGTTCTCCACTATAGTTCATTGTCGACAGCGGGAGCCAAAAGAACCTAATTTCAGTAGAGGTCGTGAAGTGGATGGGCCTAAAGACTACAACACATCTATAGTCATACACCATCGAGTGGCTTCACCAAGGACGAGATCTTCGTGTCAGCCAACAGTTCCGTGTTCCCTACAACATCAAGCCCTTCACGGATGAGGCACTTTAGTGACGTTGCTCCTCTTGAAGTTTCCTATGTATTGTTAAAGACAACCATACTTGTGGAAGAGACATGTTGTATATGAGTCTAGACCTTGTTCTATGATTATTACTTTGGCTAATAAGTTGTACAGGATACCGGAGGTAGCCCTGTTTACCACCATCTCTTTGATCACTGTAAAAAAATGCAGTACGATCATTTCCCAGACCAGGAAATTTGTTTTTCTTATGATTTGTCCCCAAGGAAAGAATAAGGTTGCGGCCACAACTTCCAGGCAGGGCTCCTCTGCACAACAACAACAGATGGACAAGGTCATGGAGGAGTACAAGGATATTTTTGCCTCACCCACATGGGTACCTCTGCACTGTCAGGTCAAGCACTCCATCAATCTGACCCCAGGCGCATCGCTGCTCAATGGACCGATCTATCGACACTCTGTTATGGAGAACGATGAGATCAAGAGCAAGATTCAGGAACTATTGCAGAAAGGGCACATCAGGCCAAGCTCATCATCCTGTGTGAGCCATAATGGGGTTCACATGGTGGGGGGTGGTAGCCCCCATGGTGAAAAATCATTGATAGGTTTTTATTGAGAGGTTTTCATCGAGTATTTTTCTCAGTATGATTCTCTCCTTCTAGTGGTTTCATGGTACACAATTTTGTGGTCCATGGTAATGTAATTTTGATTAACGAAGTATGGTAGTATTATAATCTAGGGTTAATGGATTGAGATTTTATTTATATTGTAACATTATAAAGAAGTATAATACAAGGAAAAATAGGAGGTGCAACCTCTGCACATTCTTTCTGGTTTTCTTGGTTTGAGTTTATAGGGTGAAATCTCTATGTTAAATGTGTATATGTGCCATTGCATTAAAAAAAAATTGGTATTAGAGAAGTTTGGCATCAAGGGGATTCCTTTGTAGCTAACGATTTTGGCTCAGGCCTAAGGAAAACCTTGTTACAATGGGAGTTATGCAGTATTAATTCTTGTGATGAAATAAAATGGTGAACAATTTAATGATAGAGATTGAGAAACTCAATGGATGGAGTTTTGAGTTGTTGAATATCAAAATGGAAGATCTTTAGGTGGAAAATGATTAGTGGATCATGGTTGATTTGGGCACTACACCAATGGGAATGTTGATAGAATATTGGACCAACTTAGATTGGTAGGAAAAGAGCACAATACAATTGTGTCTCTTAGATTTGATATTACCGAATGTTTTGGGAGAAGCTATAATGAAGGCCTTATGGAGCAATTTGGGGGATTTATATCAATATAAGTCCCTGATGAACAAATTGTTCTCATGGAAGAGGATGTATGACCTGAGGATGAAGGATGGAGACTCGGTGATAAACCATATAAACACCTTCAATATTGTGGTAAGTTAATTATTATTTCTTGATATTAAATTTTTAGACGAAGATATGTGTATCAATTTGTTGTGTTCTTTACTAGACTTGTTGGGTGGTCTGGTTGTCGCCATACGTAGTATTGATACTTTCATTTTTTGATGAAATAGTCTCATTCTTGTTATCAGAGGAGATGAGATGGAAAAATATGGAAAGTTAGAGCACGAGTGCATTATTGATAAGAGGAGGCTACCATGATATAAATAAAATAAGTCCTCAAGCAGGAGATCTAAATATAGAGGAAGTTTTAAATCTCTAGGAAAATGCGTAAAAGTATGCTGAAAATGTGGAAAATTAGGGCATTACAGAAAACATTGTAGATCCAAAAGTTTTGAGAGAGGGAAGGGATCTAATGATGATCCTTCTACAGAAGCAAAAACCTCTTCGAATCAAGGAGGGGATGTGTACTGGTCTTCTTCAAGCACACACATAGATCATGAGGCATGGCTAGTTGGCTAAGATACATATTTTTGATATGACTCTGTTGTGGCCACCAACAACCCCCCTCCTTATTTAGTATTAGCAATAACACTAGATAAGTGGGGACCCTTAGTAAAAAATTCAAAAAATTTAATTAAAACTCATGTATTATACTCCTTAAGAAAATATCGCATCGCGCGAAAAAGATAGGACAATTCCTTGTGAGTAGAATGATAAACTGCGAGAATGCGACGCGAAATCCATCGCATCGCATGCATTAAGAAACGCTCATAAACGAAAATTTTAAGAAATCGCCGACGGCCGATATGCGACATCGCATATCGCAACATCGCAAAAAACAACACATAACTATTTAACAAATTGTAACGAATTGCGATCTTGCGATAATGCGATAATGCGATCGGCGATCTTGCGATCGCGCGAAACAGAAACCTGCAATCCTGCGATCGACATGATCGGCTAACCCTGCGATAACACATATTGATAAAATGCGATAACGCGATGATGCGATGCTGCGAGGTGAATCGCAGAAATCGTCCATCGCAGATTTTCCCCGGCTCAACATTCAAGAAAAATTGAATACGTGCGTTAATAAAAATTAATGAATGTACGCCAAGTGTTAATGAAAGACAGTTTTGTGTTTTTCAAAGAGTTAATTCACGTCAGGTGGCATGTTTTTGTACATCTGTAGAGCTCAGAGCTTTCTTATCAATTTTTATTATCATTACGCTCTCCTTATGTGTGAACTGCAGGAAGGAAAGACAGAAACAATATGAAGCAATGTGCAGGTAGCAATTAAGGAAAAAGGTAAAGCTCCGATGCTCGGAAGCAGAGAAAAAATGCCCTCATGAACGGATGCTACATGCAACAGAGCCACAAATTTCAGAGCGCTACTGAGCTATTCATTGCAGATCTATCAGTCAGAGCCATGGTTCAATGAATGGTTGAACAATGCTGATATCAACAGGCGATTTAACACTCAAGGGTAGAAGTTCACAAAAGTAGTATGTTTGCAAAATTTTAAAGCTTATACCAGATGAAGGAAAGGCACTAAAGGCGAAAAATGCACTAGAAAGGCCCGTATAAAAAAATGGAGGCAGTTTTCGATGTGCATCGCTGAGAAAATTGCTCAAAAAGCAAAGTCCTTAACTGCTTAGTCACTCGTAAGCCCGGAAACGCAAGAAAGCAAAGGCAGAGGCAATTTAAGGGTTAACCAAGTGGAATTTGGGTTGTTACTGAGCATACACAATAAATCCACATAGCCAGAGATGATTCTAAAGCATATCTGCTATTTTGCTGGAAAAAATAGTGCCAACACTTTCCATTTCTGTTTGTTTAGCTCAACCAAAAGTGGAAGACAGTCAACCGACTCTACCCAGGCAAATATTGAATGCTTGCAACATTAAGGAGCAAATACAGAAATAGTTAGATATTAGATTTAATTTTTAGAAATAATTTTGCTTAGAAAAGGGCGGTCATTTAAACTGTATCCTGAATATGTGTAATTAAGTTAGTTAGTTAGTAGTATTTAAACCCTTCTCATGCATTTAGAGAAGGGTCCAGAAATTTATCAAGAACTTGTCCTCAGAACATGCACTTTTTCACCCTCCGAGGAGGTTTTGGTGAATGAATGGATCAAGATTTGTTGATGTTTGCATTTGATATCTACTACTGATGTTGCACTTCTATACTCTTAGTAGATGTTAGAGCAAGGAGAAATAAATCATTATTGCTTGAAGCCTATGAGTAGGACCAGTCATAAATGGTACTTTTATCTCTTGACCATTTCTGCTTATATGTTAAAGTGATATACAGATTTCAGTTGTTTATACGTTATTGCATGAATGCTTGAGTTACCATTTGGCACTTTTGTATGGTGGAACTATTTAATGTATGAATAGCTTATTATGCGATATGCTGTTCACAACTGTTTTGCCTAACTTCTTATGCGAAATAGTTCATCTTAATTGATTTCCTTTCTTATAATCGTTGAATGATCTTTATTACCAGTTGTTATATGAAATCTCTTTAGATCGCATAATAGAAGAGTTACATCCCGGGTTAGCATAGATTAGATGTGCTGTTTTTATTAGATTACCATAGCATAGAATTAGATTAAAGTTTGAATTAGAATAGCTTAGATAGTTATTGTTAGATCAACAACATCCAATTCTACACACACACACCCAGTCGGAAACTGGTCCCACTATCCCCAGTCGGACCCGCTATACCAAACAGATAAGGAGCTGCTAACCAAGGTCCGGACCGGGCGGGTATCCCCCTTGTTGTCGACCCGATTTTCGGGGCTTCAACATATTTGGCGCTAGAAGGAGGGCCTGAACTATGAATGGCAAGTAAATCCAAATCTGAATACCATTCTGAGAGTAAATCACCCTCATCATCTCCCCCGACTTCCCCATTATATTTAAATCCAGAGTTAGAAGTCGCTCGAGTATCAACCGCTGCTACTCACCCTGATATTTCGGACGAATCTACCATTGAACCTCCTGAATTCGAATCCCTGATTCACAAACTTCAGCGATTTTCCATCTCCCCTCAGAGGTCTGATAAATCTCAAGGCAGCATGACTTCGCAGTACAACCCTGCTCATCCCCTGACCAGGTTAAAGAGTGAAAAGTTTAGCGTTAAGCCAACCGAACTACCTCTTCCCACCAGGAAAAGAGCAAGGAAATCACCGCAAGAGTCTGACAGTGAGACTCTTTCGTCCGCATCATCCATCTCAAATAATTCACCGCGAAGTCAACCATCCATACCTCCACTCCAGATCATCGTTCATCCTTCCACTGGAACTCCCACAACCCCTCTTCAATCATCTACGATCATAGCATCCTCATCCTCCCAACCACAGGCATCATCTTCTGCACTTTCCTCTGTTAGCAGTTCAATGATGGCCCAGTCTCCATGGAACAACCCTGGGGCAGTCTTAATGCCTACACCCTTGAGTCAAATACCGGCCCATCCTGAGAAATGGCTGCCCAAATTCAATCCCGAGGCAGGTATGCTAGTAGAAGAGCACATAAATAACTTCATGCTTTCCATTAATCTCAACGGGTTACTAATGAAGATGCTGTTGTTCGGCTTTTTCCCTATACACTGCAAGGGACAGCCGGGTCATGGTACTTTTCATTACCCTCCGGATCCATTACAAGTTGGGAAATCTTCCAGGATCAATTCCTAACCAAGTTTGGTGATGACAGATCAATGACAACGTTAATCAATGACCTATCCAATCTTAAAGCCGAAGCTAGAGAACCTATTAAGGATTTCAATTTACGGTTCAACAAAATTTTCAACAAAATTCCTACTGATTCTCAGCCCAGCGAAGAAGTACGATGCGAATGATACATTACCGCTCTGCCATCGAACATAGCCATCTTCGTGGACAGGGCAAATAAAACAACCTTAGCTGAAAACATGAAAGAGGCGATAACAGTAGAAAAACGAATAATAGCCCTGGAAAAGAGATCCGCGATAGAGGAACGTAAGTCTAAAAAAGTCACCTTCAAGGAAGACTCCAAGAAGAAACAGCCAAAAGATCCTTTTGATTTAGAAGGATTGCAGAAAGTTCTAAAGACCATGTCCAATGAGATGGTCGACATAAAAAAGCAAGTAGCGGATACTTCTTCGAAAAGGCCCTACAGAGCTTTTAAAAGAGGTCCTTCAACGGATGCAAAGCCACCCAATGCCATATCAAAAGATGAATCCGAGGAAGAGGAAGAGGAAATTGCCACTGAAGGGCAGACCGATGACGAAGAAGTTGTGGAATTACAAGGAATGTGGGACTTCATCCTCCCACAAGAGGAAGATCAAGAAGTATTTCCAGTTTGCACACGAAGTAAAAATCAGCTTGATCCTCCCCAAACTACCCCTAAGAAAAAGAGTGCAAGCTTTGCAACAAAAGATAAAGTCGCAACAAAGAAAACGACATCTAAAGCGACTCAAACTAGCCCAGTCCAAGCAGATGAAACGACTCCATAGAAAACACTGATGGTGTCGGATGAAATGGAGTACAATATTATTGATGACATGAAAAAGACTAGGGCTAATATCACCCTTTACGAACTGAGCAAATTGAAACATCAACAGAAGATAATGATGAAAGAATTACATGCCGTGCCAATTGCACCTTTGCCTACCGCTGTACTTTCTCAAGATTCCCACAACATGGGAAGACCTCCAACGAACGCGATCAGTAAGATTGATCCAAATGACATTGCCTTGATTGGAGGAAGATCAAGATCTCACACTCCCTCGTTTCTCCTTACTTATGAAATCTTCAATAAAAATGTGCACAATTGTTTAGTAGATTCCGGTGCTTCATCGAATATTTTACCCAAATCTATATGTGCCAAATTAAATGTTCAACCACAGAAATCCGCAGTGCGCATAGTTCAGCTCGATCGATCTCAAGTCGAAGTGATCGGCGAACTAAATCAAGTAACCATAAGATTGTCATCCAACCCGAAGGTATGTCAGGTTATTGATATTCTAGTTGCTGACATCCCAGAATTCTATGGCTTAATTCTTAGCAGGGATTGGCTAGAGAAACTCCATGGATACTTCGCAACTGATTGGTCGCACATGTGGCTTCCCTACAACAGTAAACCGAATCAAATAAAACTCGAACGAGAGCTACACCAGAAGTACATAGTAATGGAGTTAGAGGGAGAAAATGAACCGGTAGTATAACAACAGTATCATTGGCAATTACTCGGTAGATTCCTTCCTCGGCAATTTTAATGCTCATGCGTCGCCTTATTTAGAAAATTCTGTTTTGTCCCAAGTTGAGAATTTTTCCCGAACTGATAGTTCGAAATGTATTATTTTTTTAGATAAAACTGTAAATACATCTTTGTTTTGGAAATTATTTTTTGATGGCTCTAGATCTAACGAAGGAGCAGGAGCAGGATGCGTTCTGATTAGTCCAGAAGGAGAAAAGATCATGCTCACATGCAGACTCGAATTTGATTGCACAAACAATACAACAGAATACGAGGCTTTGGTTCAAGGCCTGTACAAGGCAATTGGGTTAGATGTCAAGTATCTTCAAGTTTTTGGAGACTCTGAGATTGTGGTTAAGCAGGTACGTAACACTATACATTGCTTATCAGGTCACTTAAAACACTATCAATCTTTAGTACAAGATCTGACTGAGCATTTCATAGCGTTTAATATTTCTTCAATCCCCAGACTCCAAAACGCAAGTGCAGACCTTTTGGCTAACGTAGCCTCTAAGCTTATTCCCTCCGAATATTTTAGTCCAGATAGATTTTCAATAGAATTAATCTTTAGACCGTCCATTCCTGACAACATCACAAATTGGAGAGTATTTAATGATGATCCTGATATTGTAAATTTCCTCACATCTAAAGGATCCTACTCCAATCAAATAATCAACGAAGACCAGCACGATCGACAATTGCAACAAAATAGCACTAATAATGCTATACCAAAGTCGGTGGTTAAGTTAGAAGACTTATACGATTTGAAATATCGGTTTAAGAGGTCTACCAATTCAAAACTCTATAGCTCAACTTTGAACTACGAATTAGTAAACCTAGGGACCGATGCTAAACCACAAAACATTAATCTAGGCCTCGGCCTAGCCCCTGAAGAGAAACTAGCGTATATTCGTCTTTTGAGACAATATAAATTTTTTTTTTCCTTATGATGAGCTGAAAACATACGACACTTCTATCATCCAACATACTATTCCTATGATTGATAACAAAAAACTTGTCCAACAAAAACTAAGAAAGATCCACCCCAATTTAGAAAATCAGATAAAAACTGAGCTCAACAAGTTACTGAAAGCCAGGATAATCTTTCCCGTCAGACATTCCAAATGGGTCTCCAATATGGTACCCGTTAGAAAGAAAAACGGAGACATTAGGATTTGCATTGACTTTCGGAATCTTAACAAAGCCTGTCAAAAAGACAATTTTCCTCTTCCACCTATGGAGCAAATACTGCAGGCGGTGGCAGGTTCAGAACTAATGTCTTTCTTGGATGGATTTTCAGGGTACAATCAAGTGTTGGTACATCCTGATGATTAGTTGAAAACCACATTCAGAACTAAATGGGGCACATATGCATATCGGAAGATGCCATTTGGTTTGATTAATGCTGGTGCTACATTTCAGAGAGCCATGGACATTGCATTCAAAGGTTTAGTCAATAAATCTGTAGTAATTTATTTGGATGATATAACAGTGTACTCCAAGAAGCGAAGCGACCATCTCAAAGACCTGAAACAAATCTTTCAACGCTGTCTAAGGTATGGAATTTCACTTAACCCAAAGAAATCTTTTTTCGCATTAAGTGAAGGGAAACTTCTGGGATTCATAGTGTCCAAATCCGATATTCACATTGATCCCGACAGAATCAAAGAAATTTATGAAATATCCCTACCTCATAACAAAAAAGCCATGCAATCTTTCCTTGGTCAAATCAATTTTGTAAAGAGATTCGTTCCGGATTTTTCGCGAATCGTGTCTCCTTTGTAGACCATGATTAAAAAGAATTCAAATTTTAAATGGGGTCAAGATGAACATGAAACATTCAACCTGATTAAGCAGGCTATTATTAATGCTCCATCTTTAGCAACCCCGAATTTTTCAGAATCTTTTATTTTATACACATTTGCCTTAGATAAGTCATATGCCGCGATACTAACTCAAGCGAATCAAGAAAAAGCGGATGCTCCAATTGCGTTTTTTAGCTCAAATTTACAAGGTGCTGAACTCAATTATTCTGACGTGGAGAAACATGCTTATGCTGTTTTCAAAGCGGTCAAATACTTCAGAACTTTCTTACTTAAAACCCATACTAAGATCATAGTACCGTTTCCAGCGGTAAGGAATCTTCTAGTGTAGAAGGATGTGGGTGAAAAAAGGGCCAATTGGGTTACTGCCTTACAGGAATACGACCTTGAGATAAAACCAGCAAACATTGTAAGAGGTCAAGGCTTTTGCAAAAAGCTGGCCGGAGCATCGCAAATTTCTGAAACTCCATCTGAAGAGGTACAAATGGGTGAGGTAAGCCTAAACGAAGTATAATCATTATATGCTGATATCATTTATTATATTAGGAACTGTATGCTCCTTCACACCTTGATCATACTAAGAAAAGAGCTCTAAGGTTGAAAGCTAAACAATATCAGCTCATAAATGATATTCTTTTCAGAAAAAATTATGATTCTGTTCTTCTTAGGTGTCTTGAAAAAACTGAAGCTGAAAAAGTTTTGCAGGAACTCCATGATGGGCCAGCAGGCGGACACTATGCTGGAGATGCTATTGCGCATAAAATCTTACGCGCAAGATATTACTGGCCCATGCTGTTCAAATACTCACACAGTTACGTGAGAAGATGTCAAGTCTGCCAAACTATTACTGGGAGACAAAAGAAGCCGTCCCTGCCACTACAACCGGTAAACATCGAGCTACCTTTCAGTCAGTGGGGCTTGGACATAATAGGTGAGATTGTTCCTCACTCTTCTAAGCAGCATAGATACATCCTCATGGAAACAGATTATTTCAAAAAATGGGTAGAAGCAGTTCCGCTCAAGACAGCTAATTCTGAAAATATTATTGAGTTCATAGATCAATTTATAATCACTAGGTTTGGATTGCCATCTGCTTTAATGTTTGACAATGCATCATAATTTTCTGGAAATGAAATGACTGATTTTGCACTTAAAAGAGGATTCAAACTTAAATATTTGGCCAATTACTATCCGCAAGGTAATTGTTTAGCTGAGTCAACAAATAAAAACCTAATTAGGATTATTAAAAGAACAGTTGACCAGAATCAAAAGAATTGGCACAAAGCTTTGGTATATGCTTTATGGGCAGATAGGATAACGCAAAAAGCTTCAATCGACACTTCTCCCTTTAATTTAGTTTATGGGAAAGAAGTGGTTCTTCCAACTCACTTAGCCATTCCCTCTTTGTCTTTATTACAGTAAATTGATGAAGTACCAACTTCCTCCTTACAGCTAAGACAAATGGAAATAATTAAATTAGAAGAACAGCGAGAACAAGCTAAGAAAACACATGCTCATCATCAAGCGCTTGTAAAAAGCTCTTTTGATTCAAACATAATGACCAGAAAAGATTTTTAGATGGGAAACTTAGTTTTAAAGTGGGATAAGGCTCATGAAGAAAAGGGAAAACACACAAAATTTCAAAGGATGTGGCTTGGTCCTTTTCAGATTGTTGAAGTCATAGGTCCATCAACATTTGTGTTACAGGATTTAGCAGGTAGGAGGGATCCTTTGCCTGTTAATGGACAAATTCTCAAGAAATATTTTCCATAGAAGATTATTCTTCTATTTTTTGTAGAATAATTTTTCTTTTCATAATAAAACCAGTTGTGAGTGGTTACATTAGGAATTTACGAAAAAGACACCAATTCTCTTTCAGATTTTGAGCTTTTCGCTTGTATAAATAGCAAATCTTTTGGAAAATTGGTCTTTATTATTGACAGATACAGTTAAAAACTTTAGCCTAGATATGATATGAGTTTCAGCTTCAAGGAATTTGATGAAAGCAACCTTTAGTGAAGAAATTGTTTTATATCAGCATAATGAAAGGTATCAATAACAAAATGAAGATTCTCTGTAGAACAGCTGTTTCCAAAAACTCTATTATTGTCGTCCAGAGCCATCTTAAGGAAACAATGACTTCCTCCCTGCTAAAGGAAAATCGCAGCTTTCAGAGGGATAATCCAAGGATACACTATATCTTGAAGAATAAGAGGTCTCATCACGGGCCGACTTATCATGATCATAGATATCATAACTTGCTGACTTTGCCAATACTGTCTACCACAACAGGGCAATGACTCAAGATTGTTGCAATCAAAAGACAAGGGGTCTCATCATGAGCCTGCTTTTTCAACAAAGTTATGAATTAAGTGAGTGACTGTGTTATAATTTGGCTACCAAACCAAGACATTGTTCTTTAAGAATAAAAATAAAATCAAAGCAATAAGTGTAAATATGGATTTTTCTTTGAAAGTTGTAAGTCACCTTAAGTAGGATACATGATCATTGCTGGGTAACAGGTAACCCTGTCGAGGCTATAAACGCCTGCTGGCAGCAGAGGCTCTACCTACGACAAATGAGCATATTTAAAAACTGGTTTACAGAGGAGACTTTATTTTATCTTTACAAGACCAAGTAATGACTGATGTAAATACAAGGACTAGCCTAAGGAAGCAAATAATTAGAATAAAAAGAGGTTGAAACAAAATATCATTGACAGTTTAAAAGCATAATGTACTCTATCTGTCCATAACAAAGTTTAATTTTCTAAAAAATTTTCTGTTTTGGAAGTTTGAAAAATTCAATAAGAAAACAGAGATAACTGGTTCTTCCAAGTGAATCGCCAATTGTTGTGGCCACCAACAACCCCCCTCCTTATTTAGTATTAGCAATAACACTAGATAAGTGGGGACCCTTAGTAAAAAATTCAAAAAATTTAATTAAAACTCATGTATTATACTCCTTAAGAAAATATCGCATCGCGCGAAAAAGATAGGACAATTCCTTGTGAGTAGAATGACAAACTACGAGAATGCGACGCGAAATCCATCGCATCGCATGCATTAAGAAACGCTCATAAACGAAAATTTTAAGAAATCACCGACGGCTGATATGCGACATCGCATATCGCAACATCACAAAGAACAACACATAACTGTTTAACAAATTGTAACGAATTGCGATCTTGCGATAATGCGATCGGCGATCTTGCGATCGCGCAAAACAGCAACCTGCAATCATGCGATCAGCATGATCGGCCAACCTTGCGATAACACATATTGATAAAATGCGATAACGCGATGATGCGATGCTGTGAGGTGAATCGCAGAAATCGTCCATCACAGATTTTCCCCGGCTCAACATTCAAGAAAAATTGAATACGCGCGTTAATAAAAATTAATGAATGTACACCAAGTGTTAATGAAAGACAGTTTTGTGTTTTTAAAAGAGTTAATTCACGTCAGGTGGCATGTTTTTGTACATCCGTAGAGCTCAGAGCTTTCTTATCAATTTTTATTATCATTACGCTCTCCTTATGTGTGAACTGTAGGAAGGAAAGACAGAAACAATATGAAGCAATGTGCAGGTAGCAATTAAGGAAAAAGGTAAAGCTCTGATGTTCGGAAGTAGAGAAAAAATGCCCTCATGAACAGATGCTGCATGCAACAGAGCCGCAAATTTCAGAGCGCTACTGAGCTATTCATTGTAGATCTATCAGTCAGAGCCATGGTTCAATGAATGGTTGAACAATGCTGATATCAACAGGTGATTTAACACTCAAGGGTAGAAGTTCACAAAAGCAGTATGTTTGCAAAATTTTAAAGCTTATACCCGATGAAGGAAAGGCGCTAAAGGCGAAAAACGCACCAGAAAGGCCCGGATCAAAAAACGGAGGCAGTTTTCGATGCGCGATTAGCGCTATCGCTAAGAAAATTGCTCAAAAAGCAAAATCCTTAACTGCTTAGTCACTTGTAAGCCCGAAAACGCAAGAAAGCAAAGGCAGAGGCAATTTAAGGGTTAACCAAGTGGAATTTGGGTTATTACTGAGCATACACAGTAAATCCACATAGCCAGAGATGATTCTAAAGCATATCTGCTATTTTGCTGGAAAAAATGGTGCCAACACTTGCCATTTCTGTTTGTTTAGCTCAACCAAAAGTGGAAGACAGTCAACCGACTCTACCCAGGCAAATATTGAATGCTCGCAACATTAAGGAGCAAATACAGAAATAGTTAGATATTAGATTTAATTTTTAGAAATAATTTTGCTTAGAAAAAGGGCGGTCATTTAAACCGTATCCTGAATATGTGTAATTAAGTTAGTTAGTTAGTAGTATTTAAATCCTTCTCATGCATTTAGAGAAGGGTCTAGAAATTTATCAAAAACTTGTCCTCAGAACATGCACTTTTGCACCCTTCGAGGAGGTTTTGGTGAATGAATGGATCAAGATTTGTTGATGTTTGCATTTGATATCTGCTACTGATGTTGCACTTCTGTACTCTTAGTAGATGTTAGAGCAAGGAGAAATAAATCATTATTTCTTGAAGCCTATGAGTAAGACTAGTCATAAATGGTACTTTTATCTCTTGACCATTTCTGCTTATATGTTAAAGTGATATACAGATTTCAGTTGTTTATATGTTATTGCATGAATGCTTGAGTTACCATTTGGCACTTTTGTACGGTGGAACTATTTATCTATGTTTAATGTATGAATAGCTTATTATGCAATATGCTGTTCACAACTGTTTTGCCTAACTTCTTATGCGAAATAGTTCATCTTAATTGATTTCCTTTCTTATAATCGCTGAATGATCTTTATTACCAGTTGTTATATGAAATCTCTTTAGATCGCATAATAGAAGAGTTACATCCCTGGTTAGCATAGATTAGAGGTGCTGTTTTTATTAGATTACCATAGCATAGAATTAGATAAAAGTTTGAATTAGAATAGCTTAGATAGTTACTGTTAGATCAACAACATCCAATTCTACACACACACCCCCATAGATTGGGAAACTGGTCCCATTATCCCTAGTTGGACCCGCTATACCAAACGGATAAGGAGCTGCCAACCAAGGTCCGGACCGGGCGGGTATCCCCTTGTTGTCGACCCGATTTTCGGGGCTTCAATAGACTCCTTATAAGGAGTGGTTTTGCAATATGAAAGGTATGATGAAAGTTGTGTTTTGCTAGGAGATCACTTGCTAGCTAGAATCGTAGGATGAGGAAAAGTCAAGTTGAAGCTCATGGATGGAAGGATTAGAACACTCGGTGTTCTACACGTCTTAGGATTTGCCAGATATTTGATTTCTATAAGTAAGGTGGGTGATGCAAGCGTGAAAACAATGTTTGAAAATGAAACTTGCAGGATTGTTCAAGGAGCAATGGAATCGTAGAGTGGAATTAGGATTGGAACTCTATATAAGATGCTCGAAAGCACTATTAGTGACGGGTGTAAAAATTCCAGTATTCTTAAAGGTTGATTTGAAAAAGGAAATACTCTTACAATCTTTGGAAACAATACTATGCGATGGGATAAAATACTATGACATATCACATAGAAGGGCCTTCGATACTACATAGAAAATGTATGGTTGAAGTTATGTTTAATTTCTATTTGGATTTTAAAAACTGTGAAAATTTCTTATATGGAAAGTATAATCAAGTAATATTCTTGTTTGGTGCTACAAGGGCAGAGGGAATATTATAGTTGGTGCACTGTGATGTGTTTAGAGTTGTACCAATTTTGTCACTTTGTAAATGTGTACTATGTCTCATTTATAGATGACTTCTAGAGGAATACATGGATATATTTCCTCGAAAATAGATACAAAGTCCTTGAAAAATTTAAGGAGTTTAAGACTCTTATGGAGAATCAAATAGAGAAGAAAATTAAGGTGTTGAGGATGAATATTGGTGGAGAATTCTATATGAAGTGCAATATACCAAGGCAAAGGACTACTCCATACATACCTCAAAAATATTGGATTGTAAAAAAAAATGAGCATGATGTTGACGGAAAAAGAAAGTAGTATTCTTAGCAGAGTTGGATTAGGACATAAATTCTATGTGAAAAATCAACAATAGGTTTTTATCGAGCAATTTTTCTGGTTACAGTTTTTGCCTTTTGGTCATTTCATATCATGACTTTATGGTCCATGTTAATGCAATTTTTCTTAAGGAACTAAAATTGTATTCTAATTCATGGTTAATGGATTGCGGGCTTATATTATATTGTAACATTGTAAAGAAATACAGTACAAGGAAAAATATGAGGTGTTGACTCTAAACATTCTTTCTAGTTTTCCAAGTTTGGGTTTCTAAGGTAAAATATCTATGATAAATATGTGAATGTGCACAATTGCATCTTTTATATCTTGTTATTAAGAATATGTTTCCAACATGTATATGGTTAAAACCAATGGTTTGAAGGTTGTCCCATTTTTGAAACTTTGAACAAGTGTATGGTTGTAATTAGTTAATATATGTCAAATGACAACATTATACATATTAAATTAATTATTTGGAAAGTCCAAGTGATTGACTCAATTAATTGTTTTCAATGTTGTTAGATAATTGGCTAGTTCTATGCAAGAAAATACCCAATTTGAATCCCCATGTGTTAGGCACACTCGTCTACACCAATTAAAAGTTCTTAACATTTTCGACACCAATTACAAATTCTTACCACTAAAAGGGATAAAAATAAAATTAAGATTTAATATAACATCTTATAGACATTAATGATTTTATCTTAATAAGGAAAATCTCATCATGTTTCAAATGATGATAACATGTGATGGTCTTATCTATGATAAAATACTTGATATTGAGGTAGTAAAATACATTACATAGTCATCATAGTGTTTTTCTTTATAAAAATACAAAAATTGTCAAATCTTGAGAACTCGTGATTAAAATTTTCAAATCTACAAATTTAGTTGTCACAAATAAGTTTTTAAAATATTCATGTAACAATATATTGTTTTAATTATATATACAATGTTTTCACAAATTTTTAAACATTAATTTGTAATTTTTTTCTAAAATAAAAAATTACAATTTTTTTTTTTTACTTTAAAAATATTTTTTTCCTAAATGTTGTTGTAACCAAATTAAAACACAAATATATGTAATAGGATTTTGAAAGAGCTAATATTATTAAATTCAAAACCAAGAAACAATAAGCATATTTACTTAAGGCCCGACATGCAAGTGTATTACCTTTCAGAATTGGAAAGGATACAACCAATCATGCATTTATGTTTCCATGGTTTGGAGTGGAGGGTTCAAAGTGTGCTCACTAAGAGGTAGATATCCATTAAGAAAGGTCTACTTCCCTCTCTACTTATTTTTGTCTAAAGAGAACATATAAAACACTTAGAATTATTCTAAAACCTACAGAGTAAGAAAAGGAACAAAATATTAATTTTGTAACATTCCAATGATAAATACATCAAAATTTGTCAATTGGGCATATATCAGGTGGTTGGGAAGTAGGAATGGAATCCTCCCCACCCAAGTTCAATTCCCACAAGTGACATGATGGATGTATACAACATTTATAGAATACATGTGTTCCTCTAATGGAATATACAAGGTTGGACTTCCTGAAAAAAATAAAAATACATACATATATATATATATATATATATATATATATATATATATATATATATATTTGGATAATACATTAGAATTAATGTTGCACAATAGAAGCTCACTATTCCTTCAAGGTATGAATAACATAGACAATTTTCATATTTACAAATTTAAGTTATAAGCAAAAACAAAACATGGTTTGACATATATTTGTAAGAATAAACATATTACTAAACCTTTTCAACACTAAGAAAACTCTATTACTATCATATAACATAAAAATATTTCCTTTTGTTTCCTCGAGAGAAATAATTAGTTGGAAGCCATAATAAATTGTACATCAGTTTCACAACTGGTTTTGTTATACTCCTATACCGATAGGTGTCATATTTCATGATTGATTTGATGAGCTCTGTAATATGTTCATCCCTTTCCTTGTTGCAAACGGTTTCCATATTATCAAAAAATCAAAAAATGTAAAAAATGTAAAGAGGGTATACCCTAAAAGAAAAATCAAAGGGTAAAAAGAATAAAATGGTCAAAAAAGTGAAAGAAATGAACCCCAAATAAATATAGACCAGGAAAGTGTGCAAGTCCAAAATGCCACTACTTTTTCATTTTCTGTAATAAGTATTGTGTGCAGCTTGTTAAATTATGCCACAATTGATGAATGGCCAAACAACTCAATCTTGGCTAGTTCATGTTTGAATTTCCTGTTTTAGAGATAAAGGATAAAAATCTAACCAAACTGTTTAATCTTGGCAGATAAGTAGATAGGTAGAGTAAATAAAAAGGAGCTCAACTGTTTAATCTGAGCCCTTGGATGTAATAAGTGTAGACTTAAGTAGGCTTGCCATGCAAAGAAAAGAAAAGTTGATGACAGTTTGCCAGTCTAAGTGCACCTAAAGGAAGAAGAAAAAATGTTAGGCAAAGTAGGCAGGGTAGTTAGATTGGTGTTGTAGAATGATACCTGTGATGGATTATATTTCTAAAAATGTGTTAACTTTAACTTCTATCACAAGTGTGAGGCAGACATTATACTTGATGCAGCTCAAGCGAGGCAAAGTTTCATAACTAACTCCCCTTCATACTTCTCCCTAAAAAATTCACTAATTCTCCCTAAAGTATTAAGATGTGTTCTTAATATCACTAAAATCACTCATCTCATTTCATAAACATTGCCTAAGTAAAACCCTATTTTACTTAGGGAAATGGCAATTTTTTTTTCCCATAAACCCCTTTTTCCCCCCTTTAGCCTAAGTTTATAACTTAATGCTTTCATTTACATTTTTTTCATATTAACGATTAAAACTTATTATATAAATCCCATGCAAACATTTTCCTTCCCCGTATTATGAAAAATATATAAAAACCCCAAAAATATTAAATATCCCCGCCCCGGTTGAAATATAACCATAAACGTGTTTTTCGGGAATTAATAAGTTTATTTGAAACTTATTAACAACCCTCCCGCGTGCACAAAGGGTTAATTAACCTCCGGCTAATTAATAACCATCCATTTCCTGCGAGCCAATAAAATTGCGCCTGAAATGTTTAAAAATCACAGTTTATTATTGGGCCCGCAAGTTAACCTCCTGCCATCTCCATGCACCGTCCACCGTCCGATCTCCGTCTCACCATCCGACGGTTGATAACCATTTCGCGACCCCCCTAACCACCAAGTGTTAACGTGTGATCGACCGGCGATTTTGCGCCCGTACTTTGCCACGCGTCGCTCTCCCGGTATGCTCGCTCGCCCTTCGCCCGAAACCACTTGGCCCCAAAAGCAGTGCGGGGAAAAACTGTTTACCACCCCCCCCGCTGACGTCATCTGCTGACGTCCTCCGTCCTGCGCTGACATCACCCGCCACGTCGTTCGCCACGTCATCTTCCCTCGTACTCCCACTGATGTCATCCGTACTGCTCACGTCATCCGGCCAATCAAATCAAAAATTCTGCCAAAACTTCATTATGTCAAATAAAAAGGATAAAATATCATTTTTGCTATATTTCACTGCAAACTGGGCTCCGGGCATAACAACGACTTAGGTTGCATTTTCAGTTTTCCGACCAGAAAGGCTACATCAATGACCTCACAGACTCAACCAACCTGCCATTTCACAGTTTCCTCCTACTTTTGACACAGGTACCTTTAAAAACTTTCTCGATAAATGGCTGTCAGTGCATCAATTGCCAGGGCTTCTCAACAATCTCCATGGGAAGTTAGCGTACCAGCCACAGAAAGGTCTAAAGGAAAGGAATTGGAAGGCGTAGAACAACCTCCAGTGTCCCAAACAACAGATTTTTATCCATAGCTGCGCTGTTACCCTTGGAAAGAGGGAAATTTTGGGCTAAATATCAGACGGAGATGAACATAGATCAACATCAGCATTGAAGAAGATCAGATCAGAATTAAAGAGCATCAAAACAAGTTAAAGAGTATCAAATCAGCATTAAATTATGTTGGAGAAGAATTAAAGAGTAGCAGATCAGAATTAAAGAGTATCAGTTAAGACATGCAACCAACGCAGAGTTACTGAAGAAGACTATTTGTTTCTATTTTACTTGTAAATTATTATTACTTATCCTAGATATTATCTCACAGCTGTTATGAGATATTTGTTTTACAAATTTGTAGCATAAATACCCCCTCCATTGGAGTAGTGGGGGTGGATTCCTAGACTCTGCTGTAATATTGAAATTTTGGAATAAAGAGTTGTTGGAATCAACTATTGTATGGCCTACTGGATGAAGAATTGAAGCAGAGGACTTGTCACAGATTTCTTGAATCAACCTCTGGACCAATAAGTCCTCTATATCCTGTGTTTTACAGTTTTCTTGTTTATTATATCATCTGTGTTTCATAATCTGAATGATAAAGAAAAGGTTAATTTCAGAATATGCTTGATTGCACTCCGTTTTCAGTCTTTATGGTTCTTTGTGTTTTATTCAGAATTAGAATAAGCAGTGAAATCTTAATTGCTCCTGTTTCCTAATTCTTTCATGTTGATTATTTGCTAAAGAATACTTAACTTCTCCTTACCAGTAATCATCCATTTTCCCTCTTTCAAAAGGTTGAAGGATTCTTAACTGCCCTTCACCCAATTTGAGCCCATTCCATCTGTTTCAAGTCTCTATTTGTCCCCTGTTTGACTACCTTGCTCTATGAAGCCATAATGTGCTAAGAAACCCAATCCAAAAAGCCATCTTCTTTGAATCCATTAGTCCAATGGACTGAACTACTATGTTTTACCTCTCCGTTCTATCGAATCTCACCACCCAAACTCAAACAAAACCCTTGAACTTCATAACTAGCCTACTACCTTTAAAAACAAAGCTAAATCATAAAGTGAGAGCCCTCTCTGGATAAAGATTGGCTAGATTCTATATCTAAAAGATTGGTCTGTGGTTACCTTGGCCTCCTTTCCCCTTCTAACAACTTCTGGGAAAACTTGAGTGATAACATCATTGGCGACCATACTGGGGACCTGAATAATTGTTTGTTACTATTGTTTATTTCATAAGCTACAGATGGAGCCTGAAGTTAGCCAGGTAGCCTTTGAAATGCTTCTGCTTTGCAATTACAGAAGTAAATGAATGCTACTTCAGTCTATCTATGGTCTAGTTTATGGACTGAACATCTAGTTTCAAATACTTGATCAGTTCCTCTTTCCAAAAAAATGTCTCTAGGAAAGTTCAAAAATCCCTCATCTAAAACCTCTTGTTAAAGTTGTATTGTCAAATCTATTTCAAGAAAAAACCAAAAAACACACCTAAGAAACTGGCCTCAGAAAAGATTCGTTACACCATATCAAATCCTGATCCTAATCCCCCACTTGTGTTTGAAAATCCTAATCTGATTCCTAGGATTCTTAGAAGACAAGATAGCGAAGAAAATTCTGCTAGTTCTCGGCCTCTATACAGATCAAAATCCTGTCCTGTGAGGTGGATCTACCCTGAGAATGAACCTTTTGATAAGTACTATGAAAAATATTTATTTGAGACCTTTTAAGAATCTGGGTTGATCCACACAGTTCAAAATCCAATATTCATTGAAAATTTGCAGACTGAAGTTGTTACTTCACACCTTGACAGACATTTGCAGAACTCCATTCAATCTGAGCTTACCTCTGAAAGAACACCAAACCTTTCTGTGATTACTACAACTTCTCCAAGCTCACCATCAAAACCTTAGACTACCCTTTCCACTCCATCTACAACACACATTCCCATTGTTATCCCTACTCCTTTAGTTGTCACATCTATTTCTGCAACCATGGCAGACCAATATACTCCCCTAAACTTACCTGCCAATCCAGGAGCTATGCCCCAAGAATATCAAAGTAAAACCCCTTCTTTTGAAGGTACTGGCACTTACACAACTCAATAACATACCAATAAAATGACCGACTATTTTGAAAAATATGAGGTTGATGATGATGATGTTAGAATGAAAGTATTTGTTCAAAGTTTAACTGGAGATGTTAGAACCTAGTTTAGAGCCCTCCCTACAAACAGTATCAATGACCCAGAAGCTCTTTATCAGACCTTTTTGAACAGATGGGAAAAGAAGAAAGATCCTCTCCACATTTTATCAGAGTATGAAAACCTAAGAAGAGGCACACATGAGACTGTCCAAGATTACTGTACCAGATTCAATAATGTCTACAATGTTATTCCTCAAAATCCCAGACCTCCTCCAGATTTGGCCTTGATCAAATTCCCTGATGCATTTGATTCTGATATGGCATACCAACTTAGGGAAAGAGCTCCTCGAAACTTAGAAGAGATGCAGAGTATAGTTGTCAGTGTTGAGGCCAACCCGATATCTAAACGATCTAGAGCCAAAGCTAAAAGGAGGACATCTTTCAAAGAATAACCTTTTGCCTTTGAACAGAAATTAGATGCTATTATTAAAGGAATGGATAGACTTGGAGATATAGTAGAAACAATCGAGAGAAAATCCCCTTGGGATGGCCAACCAAGCAATACTGGGAGAAATCCAAATTTCAAGAAGAACCAAAATCCTAACACTGGAAAGACAGGGCCTGACCAAAATATCAGGCCCCCATTTCAAGAAAATTATGCTGAAGCCTAAACTTCCAATGAACCAACAGAGGACACTCAAATTAATGTGATGGGACTCAACAATGAACAACAAGTTTTTTTAACCCAAGAGGATCAAGAAGCTCACATCCTTAAACAAGTCCAAACTCAGTCAAGTGAATCATTTGACTTTAGGGAGGGATATGGTACAACCATTTATGAAGTCCATAAACAATACAATCTGAGGAGCAGAAGAATAGATGTCCCTGAAACCAGTAAACATAAAGATACCAAGCAGCCTAAAAAAGGTAAGATCAGTGCCCCCCCTGTACATATTCTTTCTAAAACAGATCCTAACCCCAATAACCCAATTGTTGAAAATGTATCAGATAATCAACCACCCAACAGACAACCTTCCACTTCTATTCCTTCTAAAGGAAAAGTAGGAGAGCCTCTAGAACTTGATTTGGAAACAACTTTAGCCCATAATCCCACTCCTGAAGAGGAAAAAAACGCAGAAAAGCCAATTGTCCAAAATACAAGACCTCAGACAGAAAAACCTTTTAATATTGAGACAGAAGTAGGAAAACTAAAGACAGCCGTTCCATTATCATAATTGGCTAAACATGATGTCTACAGAAGTCAAATCAGCAGATCACTCAAAATTTCTGTGAATGAAGATTCAGTAAATGTTTTTGATGACTAGCTTGAATTGATATTTGGCCCTGGAGTAAATGGAAAATAGTAGAGGGAGAAGTTCCTCCTTTCTATATAGGTTTAAACATACATGATAAAATACTTCATAATGCCATGTTTGATTCTGGTGCTTCTCATAACTTAATGCCTAAATCTGTAATGGAGAGACTAGACCTTCACATCACCAGGCCATATAAAGGCCTTTTCTCTTTTGATTCAAGTCAGGTCAAATGTTTAGGTTTAATCAAAGACTTATGTGTGTCACTAGTCCAATATCCTGCCAAAACCATCTTAATGGACATAGTAGTAGCTGATATTCCACCAAAGTATGGCATGTTATTGTCTAGATCTTGGGGTGCAAAACTTCAAGGATCTCTATAGTTAGACATGTCTTACGCTACTATTTCAGTGTTTGGTCAACCCAAGAGACTATATAGAGAAACCTTAATGAAGTATGTAGTAAGTAGTCAAGAGAAACCTCAAAATTTCCCTATCTGCTCAGTACATTCAGATATGGATTCTTTTATCCTTTACAATGCTGAAATTGATCCCCCACATACAATAAAAGTTCTAACAGATGAAACAGAAAAAATTGTAGATGAGAGGTCTAGTGTTCAAATCCAAGAAATTTCTGAAAATCATGAAACATTAGATAAACCAGAAGAAACTGAAAAACCAGGTCTCCCTATTAAACAGGTCCCTGAAACTTCGGATACTAATTGTGAACATGAAATCTTGTGGTACTTAGAATTTGATGGTTCTATGAACAAATTAGGAGCAGGAGCAGGATTCTGGGTGCACAATCTTGAAAACAATCATGCTGAACATGTTAAACTTTAGGTGCACTAATAATATGGCTGAATATGAGGCTCTATTGCTAGGTCTTAAAATGGTCAAGAAATTGGGAGAAACAAGAGTGCCAGTCCTAGGAGATTCTGATTTAATCATTCAACAGATAAAAGGGAATTTCTTAACAAATGATCCCAGATTAAGAGAGTACAGAGGAACAACTATAGAGATCCTCAATACATTCCTAGAAACTCATCTTACCAAAATCCCGAGAAAACGCAACATGCAATCTCATAGCCTAGCAATGTTTGCCAGCACCTGTAAATTACCATTTGAACCAAATCATCAATTCACAGCTGAAATTAGACACATGCCAACCATACCTGATAATGTAAAGAACTGGCAAGTGTTTGACAGTGATAATCAGATCAACAATTTTTTAACCCTATAAGAAGAATTTTCTAGCACTAACATAGATGTAGATACGGTTAGTGAGTTTGATCCAACAAATCAGATAGAAACAAACATTTTAGCAGAAAATGCAACTCAAATGCTTCATCCAACGAATTTACCAAAAAGGAAATACAGGATCTTAAAGAAATAGATGTTGATTGGATTATTGAAGGAGAATATGAAGTTATCAATTTTAAAGACAATCATTTACCCAAAGGATTAACTCCTTTGGAAGATCTCTTTGATTTCAATGATATTCCAAAGAAACCCAAGATGGAACCTCCAAAAGCAGACATTGAAGACTACAACATAGGAAATGAAGAGAATCCAAAAAGGGTAAAATTATCCAAGTCTTTGCCCCTTGATAAAAAAATTAAGTATATTGAAATGATCAAAGAATTCCAGGATGTTTTTCCCTGGAGCTATTAAGACTTGAAATCTTATGACACTTCTATAATTCAACATACAATACCCCTCAAGGAAAATAAAAAACCATTTAAACAAAAGCTTAGAAGAATCAACCCTGTACTGCTTCCTTTAATTGAAAAAGAAATCAAACGGATGCATGATGCAGGGATAATTGCTCCAATCAGATTTTTAGACTGGGTGTCTAATTTAGTGCCTACAAGGAAGAAAACAGGAGAAATTAGATTATGTGTTGACTTAAGAAATGTAAACAAGGTTTCTTCGAAAGACAATTACCCTTTACCTAATATGGATCATATTTTACAAAGGGTAGTAGGTGCTTCTAGGATTTCACTTTTGGATGGGTTTTTAGGTTATAATCAGATTTTGGTTCATCCTAATGACCAGGAAAAGACTGCATTTACAACACCATGGGGCACATTTAAATATGTTAAAATGCCATTCGGACTTAAGAATGCAGGGGCAACCTTTTAACGAGCAATGGACATAGCTTTTGCAAAAGAAATTCACGATTTTCTGGTTATATATCTAGATGACCTCACTGTGTTTTCTAGATCAGATCAACAACATTTAGATCATTTGAGACAAGTGTTTTTGAAATGCAGAAAGTATGGTATTTCGTTAAATCCTAAAAAGTCTTTGTTTCGTCTAGAGGAAGGCAAACTGTTAGGCCATATCATCTCCAAAGATGGCATCAGAATTGATCCTGCCAGAATAGAAGCTATTCTGCGAATACCCCACCCCAGAAATGTCAAAGAACTTCAAGATTTCCTAGGAAAGATTAACTTTTTGAGAAGATTCATATCTAATTTGGCTGAATTAATTAGATTGCTGAACAATATGTTAAAAAAGGATTCAAAGGTTAAATGGACAGTAGAAGCCAAACAAGCATTTGAAGAAATTAAAATGGCTTTGACCAGAACACCAGTCCTTACAAGTCCAAAGTTCGATAGAGACTTCATAATTTTCTCATTTGCATCAGAACACACTATAGCAACTGTTTTACTGCAAAAAGATGATCAAGGATGTGAAAAGCCCATAACCTTTTTCAGTAAAGCACTCAGAGATGCACCTCTAAATTAAAAAATCATGGAAAAACAGGCTTTTGCAATTGTGAAAGCTATTAAAGACTTCAGAGTCTATATACTGTACTCCCATGTAATAGCTTATGTACCAAATGTTGTTGTCAAAGACATCCTGACTCAGGATGGAATTGAAGGCAAACGAGGTAAATGGATAGCTAATATATTGGAGTATGATATTGAGATAAAACCTACAAAGCTTATAAAAGGACAGGGATTGGCTAAACTCATGACTGAAACAAACTTTCAAGCCCTGGATATTAATGAACTGGATAATGAACAGGAGATGGCGACTCCACAAATCAGCCAGGCCTTCTTAGAATCACCTTGGTATGCTGATATAATTCATGTATTATTAAACCTGCAGGCTCCTCCAGGGTTATCCAGAACAAAGAAAAGGTTTTTAAAAATGAAAGCTTCAAAATTCTGTATTTTAGATAATGCTCTTTTTTGGAAAAATCATGAAGGTATTTTATTGAATTGTTTAATAAAAGAAGAAGCTGACAAGGTTCTCAAAGAATTTCATGCAGGGGACTGCGGTGGACACCTTTACTGGAAATCAACTGCAGACAAAATCCTAAGGGCTAGATTTTACTGGCCAACCTTGTTCGCTGATGTAAAGAAGTTTGTCACTGCTTGCCACAAATGCCAAATTTTTGAAGGCAAAAGGAAATTGTTACCCTTACCCTTGAGACCAATTTCCACTGAAAGGCCCTTTCAACAATGGGGTTTGGACTTCATTGGAGAAATACACCCTCCCTCTTCTGGCCAACATAAATGGATCCTCACTGCCACAGACTATTTCACCAAATGGATAGAAGCCATTCCTTCTAGACAAGCCAATGATACAATGATTATAGGATTCTTAGAAACCAACATATTGTCTAGATTTGGCTGTTCTGAAAAGATAATAACCGATAATGCTGTTGCCTTCAAATCCAAGAAAATGATAAATTTCTGTAACAAATACCATATCACTTTAGGCCATTCCACAGCCTATTACCCTCAAGGTAATGGTCTAGCTGAGTCTTCCAATAAAAGACTGATTAATATTATTAATAAATTGTTGGAAGAGAACAAGAAAAACTGGCACAATAAACTTACAAATGCACTATGGGCAGACAGACTTACTACAAAGAGATCTATTGGAACTAGCCCATATGAGCTAGTTTATGGCATGGAGGCTGTGTTTCCTTCATCTCTAGGAGTTCATGTAATGAAATTACTGCAAGAATCTCAGGTGGAACCCAATGACATTCAAAGGAGAATAAATAAGACCATCCATTTGCAGCAGACCAAGGAGGAAGTGTACCAAAGATCCCAAGTGTTACAAGAAAAACTCAAGAAGATATTTGATAAAAGGACCAAAGAAGAAGACTTCTACCTTGGGAACAAAGTTCTAAGGTGGGATTCCAGGAGAGAAGACAAAGGAAAACATGGGAAGTTTGAATTCCTGTAGAAAGGGCCATTTATCATCCAAGAATTACAAGGGAACAATACTTACTTTCTGAAGAACTTGGATGGCACAAAAACAGAAGAAGGACCAGTGAATGGTCGAATGCTGAAACATTACTTTGATCTAGTTTTTTAATGTATTTTGACTCTAACATGTACATACTATATTCTTAATAATGTCATAGTTTGGATTGGATAGTAACTTGCTGTAGTTGAAGCTCGAAGAGAAGGCCCTAAGCTTCACAAAGTGTGCTGTCATATATACAATAAAAAAACCAGCAAAGCGAGACTTCAGAACACAGTAAAAGTTACTCATAAGGCCATTTCTCCTGCTGTTCTTGTCTTTCCACCAGGGAAAGCCATCCCTAAGTGGAGCCACTGTTATACTCCTATACCAATAGGTGTCATATTTCATGATTGACTTGATGAGCTCTATAATATGTTCATCCCTTTCCTTGTTGCAAAGGGTTTCCATATTATCAAAAAATAAAAAATTGTAAAAAATGTAAAGAGGGTATACCCTAAAAGAAAAATCAAAGGGTAAAAAGAATAAAATGGTAAAAAAAGTGAAAGAAATGAACCCCAAATAAAGATAGACCAAGAAAGTGTGCAAGTCCAAAATGCCACTACTTTTTCATTTTATGTAATAAGTATTGTGTGCAGCTTGTTAAATTATGCCACAATTGATGAATGGCCAAACAACTCAATCTTGGCTAGTTCATGTTTGAATTTCTTGTTTTAGAGATAGAGGATAAAAATCTGACCAAACTGTTTAATCTTGGCAGATAAGTAGATAGGTAGAGTAAATAAAAAGGAGCTCAACTGTTTAATCTGAGCCCTTGGATGTAATAAGTGCAGACTTAAGTAGGCTTGCCATGCAAAGAAAAGAAAAGAAAAGTTGATGAGGGTTTGCCAGTCTAAGTGCACCCAAAGGAAGAAGAAAAAATGCTAGGCAAAGTAGGCAGGGTAGGTAGATTGGTGTTGCAGAATGATACCTGTGATGGATTATGTTTCTAAAAATGTGTTAACTTTCACTTCTATCACAAGTGCAAGGCAGACATTATACTTGATGCAGCTCAAGCGAGGCAAGGTTTCATAACTAACTCCCCTTCATACTTCTCCCTAAAACATTCACTAATTCCCCCTAAAGTATTAAGATCTGTTCTTAATATCACTAAAATCACTCATCTCATTTCATAAACATTGCCTAAGTAAAACCCTATTTTACTTAGGGAAATGGCAAAATTTTTTCCCATAAACCCCTTTTTCCCCCCTTTAGCCTATGTTTATAACTTAGCGCTTTCATTTACATTTTTTCATATTAACGATTAATACTTATTATATAGATCCCATGCAAACATTTCCCTTTCTCGTATTATGAAAAATATATAAAAAACCCCAAAAATATTAAATATCCCTGCCCCGGTTGAAATATAATCATAAACGTGTTTTTCGGGAATTAATAAGTTTATTTGAAACTTATTAAGAGCCCTCCCCGCGTGCACAAAGGGTTAATTAACCTCTGGTTGATTAATAACCATCCATTTCCCGCGAGCCAATAAAATTGCGCCCGAAAGTTTATTATTGGGCTCGTAAGTTAACCTCCCGCCATCTCCATGCACCGTCCACCGTCCGATCTCCGTCTCACCATCCGACGGTTGATAACCATTTCGCGACCCCCCTAACCGCTGAGCGTTAATGCGCGATCGGCTGGCGGTTTTGCGCCCGTACTTTTCCACGCATCACGCTCCCGGTATGCTCGCTCACCCTCCGCCCGAAACCACTTGGCCCCAAAAGCGGTGCAGGGCAAAATTGTTTACCATCCCCCCCACTGACGTCATCTGTTGACGTCCTCCGTCCTGTGCTGACATCAGCCGCCACATCATCCGCCACGTCATCTGCCCCCGTACTCCCATTGACGTCATTCGTACTGCTCACGTCATCCACCCAATCAAATCAAAAATTCCTGCCAAAACTTCATTTTGTCAAATAAAAAGGATAAAATATCATTTTTGCTATATTTCGCTGCAAACTGGGCTCCAGGCATAACAACGACTGAGGTTGCATTTTCAGTTTTCCAACCAGAAAGGCTACATCGATGAGCTCGCAGACTCAACCGACCTGCCATTTCACAGTTTCCTCCTCTTTTTGACACAGGTACCTTTAAAAACTTTCTCAATAAATGGCTGTCAGTGCATCAATTGCCAGGACTTCTCAGCAATCTCCGCAGGAAGTTAGCATACCAGCCACAGAAAGGTCTAAAGGAAAGGAATTGGAAGGCGCAGAACAACCTCTAGTGTCCCAAACAACAGGTGTTTATCCATAGCTGCGCTGTTACCCTTGGAAAAAGGGAAATTTTGGGCTAAATATCAGACGGAGATGAACAGAGATCAACATCAGCATTAAAGAAGATCAGATCAGAATTAAAGAGCATCAAAACAAGTCAAAGAGTATCAGATCAACATTAAAGTATGTCAGAGCAGAATTAAAGAGCAACAGATCAGAATTAAAGAGTATCAGTTAAGATAGGCAGCCAACGCAGAGTTACTGAAGAAAACTAGTTGTTTCTATTTTACTTGTAAATTATTATTACTTATCCTAGATATTATCTCACAACTATTATGAGATATTTGTTTTACAAATTTGTAGCATAAATACCCCCTCCATTGGAGTAGTGGGGGTGGATTCCTAGACTCTGCTGTAATATTGAAATGTTCGAATAAAGAGCTGTTGGAATCAACTATTGTATGGCCTACTAGATGAAGAATTGAAGCAGAGGACTTGTCACAGATTTCTTGAATCAACCTCCGGACCAATAAGTCCTCTATATCCTGTGTTTTACAATTTTCTATTTTATTATATCATCTGTGTTTCATAATCTGAATGATAAAGAAAAGGTTAATTTCAGAATATGCTTGATTGCACTCTGTTTTCAGTCTTTATGGTTCTTTGTGTTTTATTCAGAATTAGAATAAGAAGTGAAATCTTAATTGCTCCTGTTTCCTAATTATTTCATGTTGATTATTTGCTAAAGAATACTTAACTTCTCCTTACCAGTAATCATCCATTTTCCCTCTTTCAAAAGGTTGAAGGATTCTTAACTGCCCTTCACCCAATTTGAGCCCATTCCATCTGTTTCAAGTCTCTATTTGTCCCCTGTTTGACTACCTTGCTATGTGAAGCCGTCCTCTGCTAAGAAACCCAATCCAGAAAGCCATCTTTTTTGACTCCATTAGCCCAATGGACTGAACTACTCTGTTTTACCTCTCTGTTCTATCGAATCTCACCACCAAAACTCAAACAAAACCCTTGAACTTCATAACTAGCCTAATACCTTTAAAAACAAAGCTAAATCATAAAGAGAGAGCCCTCTCTGGATACAGATTGATTAGATTCTGTATCTAAAAGATTGGTCTGTGGTTACCTCGAACTCCTTTCCCCTTCTAACAACTTCTGGGAAAACCTGAGTGATAACAGGTTTCATTACTAGAAAATGATATTATAGGATCTTAAGAATGATTGTAAGAAAATATATAATAGATCTAATATAATATAATTGTTGTAGTACCAATACCCTCTATGCTCTATTGAGGATATGAGATACTTCTTTAAACCACCAATTTTCAGCAACTTCTTTCTGTAACACTACATCATAATGTACAAATTACATGATCGTGTTGTAACCAACATCCCTGCATATAATTTACATAAAATATTTTTTTTCAATGTAAATACATTGCTCATATAAAATATATCTACAACCCATGAGCACATTTAGCGATCTTATCACATAAACATATTTTTGTTTATATGCTGAATAATAATAGCTAGTACATGGGAAATTACGACAACATTCATATACAATGCTTTCACATACATATAAGTACATTACATGCATGATTATGGTCCCTTCTAGCCTAACCAAAAGGTCATTAACCTCAAATTGACATGGATGGAAATTGATATATAGGATAGAGGCAGATTTAAACTCTTGGCATTACCATGTCTGGTTGTGATAGCCTCCCAATTGTACATATGGATCACTACCAGGTAGCTCAACAAGCACTCGTGAGCCCTAATGCTCATTCCCAAACTTGTAGTGTCCATAGTGATCATATAATTGCCAACATGATACTCACCACAAGCAATAGTATCCAAAATATAAAAAATACAAATCAATAGTTTAACTATTATTAATGGAACTTGGAGCAGTTCCATGGGAGCATTTTCCCACCCAACCATAAGCACCAACTCAAGTCGGTTCCATTCCCATGCCAAGCAATGAAATAATGGGAAATTCACTAAGGCTATGGTTACCTCACTCACCCCAATCATTTACTAAAGCCATGGAATTACACCTCATAGGCCATGGTTATAACAATGTTTATAGCTATGGAACTTCCTTTCAAACCATTAATTCTACACAATGCTATTTTCCACCCTCTCTTTCACGCTGAACCTTGCACACCATAAGGAATGGAATAACTATTAAAGAGTGCAACTAGGGGCTAATTCCCCTTCCTAGAATCCTATTATGAATAATCTCTCTCTCTCTCTCTCTCTCTCTCTCTCTATATATATATATATATATTAAATAATTAACTAATAATTAATGTTGAAGAGTCATGCCTCCAAGTATGTGACCATTCGTGAATGGGTACCTACCTAGGTATATAATTGGGACCCTCAGTTGTAATCAAATGATCTCATATCTTCTTGTACGTATTGTTGATGTTCTATCTACAATTACTGTCAATGATGATAAGACATTGAAGTAATTATTGCAAGCATAGAACATACCATAAAAACTAACATGGTATCATAGTTTTGGTGGAGAAAGGCCTTGAGGTTGTTACAATCTTTATGTACAACATATTTATTTTTTTAATCCTACCTAAAGAATGCAAAGAATTCCATAAAATATGGCGGACAATCTAATTACCGAAATATAAAGAATGCAAAGAATTCCTTGAATTATGGTGGGCAGTAACTACTAGTAAATATGTCTAATTACTGAAATATAAAGTATGTATCTATTGATAGTAATTTTTGTTTGAACGCTCTTGAAGACTATATATGTCAATATGGAATAAGGCATAATTGAAAGTCTATGATTCAAGCATATGTATTTTGAAGTCAATTTGCTCAAATAAGATTGGTTAAGACCCTCTTTCATAAACCTTAAGTGGCATTGACAAGCAAGAGGTGACAAGATTGAAGATCTTTCAACTTAACATATTGCTTGCTTCCTAACCGATAAAGGTTTCCATGCACAACATACTATAATGTGAGAACTAAGTTTAAAGATTGATGACTTCTCGAATCATTGGAATGAGAGCTATGCATAATCACTACAATCTTGTTTGAAGTATTATTAGATAATATCTTATCATCATAAGAGAAGCTGTGTCAGAAGTATGAAGAGTTGCATCATAATATTATGATATACAAAGGTGTGATCCTGGATTGACTGGAACAACAAGTACACCAGAGAGATGAAAAAATTCAAATTTTCATTGAGTAGGAGGTATTTGAATTCTCCCTGATTGATGAAGAGGCTTTAGAGGGAAGATAATATCCTTGCATGAATTGTTGATGTTTATAATTAAGAAGAACATACTGTGAATATACCTTCGGGTCTTGAAGAAGATGAGTAGGAATCATGGTTACAAATTGAAGAATGTTTTATCTCATCAGTCTCAGAGGGAGTTGTCTGTTGAACCCTCCCAATAATTATAATAAAGGACTTCCCTATGGAAGTGCATGTTGATTGGAAATACTTCGGGTTATTGGATCCCATGATGAGGAGGTTGCCAGGTGGATCCTTTATGTTACACATGCACTTTAAACTAGAGAGAGTCTGGTCGTATGAAAGAAAATTGTGTAAAACTAGCACTGGGGCACCTTCATAAATTGGATAAGCCTAGGTTTGTGGCCTCCCTGAGTGAGAGGGAGTAAGGTTAGTTAAATATGTTCTTTAACATGATTTTTTATTTGGTATCCTAGATTTACAAGAAACAAAGGATTGCTAAAATCAAAGTTACTAGAATGGATAGTTGTAAGACAATGTATTTTGAATAATATTTTAGTGAGTTGTGTGCCATCATCTATATGATGCTAGGAGGAGAAATGAGGCTCCCATGGATGGATGGTCAAGTTGTTGATATCCTGACAAAGCCTTTGGGAAGGAAAATTTCTTAGCCTTTAGAGAGAAACATTCCTTATATGGAGGGACTTTATTGGGTTAAACATATAACTATGGGAGTTCCTGGGGGCATAGGGTACTTCTTGGAGTATATGAGCATATGGTGAATGGTTCACCTTCCCCTGTGGACCCAACATGTGAACACAGGGTGAGCGGTTCACCTTCCCACATGGAGTACATACCCAGGTATGTGAACATAGGGTGAGTGGTTCACCTTCCCCTATGGAGTACGCTATATGAGAAAAAATTGAGTGGTTCACCTTCCCCTATGGATACCCCATCATACATCCTACCCTTTTAGTCTAAGACTCTTGGGAAGTGCCTCTCATCTTGCCAATGAGTTGGGAAAAGTGGTTAGGGTTAATTAGTACTATTGACAGACGCGTCAGGTACTACTGTATTCCCTATGACTAGGATGCATGATGTTCAACAACTTGATCACTAAAGCATAAAGCATGGTAGGGGTTTTATCCCTGGACATGAGGACTTGCCTTTTCCATTTTGGTGAGGATGGCAGGGTCTTGTGACCCACCCTCTTTCAATCCTTTCTTAGTCGACTATGATTTCAATCTTTAGCAGAGACGAGACAAGTTGCAGAGATGGCACATGATGGAAACAATGGCATAACAATGGATGTATGTTGAGAGGTGGAATTCCTCCCTAGTTGAGAGGGAGTGTTAAAGAGTGCAACTAAGGGCTAATTCCCCTTCCTAGAAGTGTGTTATGAATAATATATATATATATATATATATATATATATATATACACACACACACACACATACTATATACACATACACATACACATACACATACACATACACATACATACATATATATATATATATATATATATATATATATATATATAACAATCATAAATAATTAATAATTAACTAATAATTAGTGTTGAAGAGTTGTGTCTCCAAGGGCATAACCATTCGTGAATGGGTACCTATCTAGGTATATAATTGAGACCCTTAGTTGTAATACAATGATCTCATATATTCTTTTAAGTATTGTTGATGTTCTATCTATAATTACTGTCAATGGTGATAAGACATTGAAGTAATTGTTGCAAGCATAAAACATACCATAAAAATCAACAATCCCTTTTACTACTAAGTAGCCCCTCTGGCTATCCCACTCCCCTTCAATGTTGCAATGCAAGTTGGCTAGGAAAATCTCAAATGTTGGAACCCAATAAATATTAGTTGTAATACTTACAAACACTCATAACCAATTTCCTTATACATGCATAATAACTAGAATTACCATAGCAACATACTTCCAGGAACAATGTATTCTTAACACTAATAAACAACATATCAACACCATCTTAATGTATGTGAATGGTCTCACAACATACCAACATTGTAGCATTATCCCCCATGATTTAGCATACTAGTGTCTTGGCCTTCTGTAGAAATTCCTTGTGGATTCAAACAACTTATGTAATTTGCTAAAAGAAAAGACTTGAATCTATTTTACTCATCAGCAGAAACAATTAATCGATCGAGAAATCACAACATAAACATGAGACAAGATTCAATCACATATGCTCAGAGATTTATCTAAGGGGAGAGAAACTACTCAAAACCCCTTCCTATATGTATTGCATTAGTCATAAAATAGAGAAGAAATACAATGTTTTTTCAAGCCTGAACAATATCTGCACAAGTATAATCTATTTGACTGCCTCACAAGTTGACTCTAGCCAACACATAGCCAATTATGTTGCCTTCCAAGCTCCTATTTCCTTGCGTTGTTTCCTTGGGAATTAGACCCCCTATTAATTAGGGAAATTCCCAATTAGAATTGGGCAATCCCTATAGGCCCTTCTCTGATTGCATGCACCACCTGTACAACTCAAAAAATTATACAACTAATAGTACACTGCCCTTGAACTCCAATCTCAAATAAGTAACTCGAATTTCATGCATGCATGAGTTAATTATGGTTGATTTATCAGTTAATTGGTTGAATACTGAAGCTACACCCTACTGCTAGACCTCCTACTAGCTCCTCCAACATTTGGAACTAGTTTAACTGACTTTAAATCAATTTAGTTGAATTAAATTATTGCAACTCAAATTAAACTCAACCTAGGCTCCTAAAATTTAGGAACCACTCAACATGTCTCAAGTAGGCCCTCAACTTGAATGAACTGAGCCAACTAAGTGAAATTAACTCAGCTAACACATTCTTGTTGTCTTGTGATGTGGAATTACAATTTTCTCCTAATTCATGGGAAATTAAATTAGGATTTTCTTGTTGCCATTTACAACACCTACCAATGCCCCTCTCAACGCACCAAATTACAACATCCTCCATGGTTCTCGACTCCAAGGAGAGAACAAATAACTTATTTTTCCCAAAGGATGAATGAATCCTTTCCCATGTCTTGTATGCATATATGACATGCATGGAGACCACATGCTCCATAAAACTTGGTAATTAAACATAAGATAAATAATATAAAGAGTTGTGAAGGATGTTAAAGCTAGACACCTTAATAAAATATTATTTTAATAAACACCTCTATTTCCCCTCACATTGTTTCAGTGCCCCATGGTGCTCCTAGGAATATATAACCCCAAGTTTAGTGTTTTATACTATTATTATTATTTCATATAAATTCCAAAGTAATCAAATGTAAACCACTTACCCACTTACCACATACTTACTCTTTATCTTCATGCACATAGGGGGTATTATATTCCACCTCTTGAATTAACGCCACCCTTGATGTTCTTCTTTTCATCAATAAAACCATGTCTTACTACTCATATAACAACCCTTAAGAAAAAATATGCTTGTTATAGCGTATTTTATGCAACAATTGCCCCTTTCACATGAATTTTCAACTCCACAAAGAAAACATGTCTATTTATAATGCAAAAGTGAGTATGCAATTTTAATTCAATACTTTTTGGTATGAATATTCCTTTACTTCACAAGTCTATCATATGCAAAATTTCAATTCATTGTCGTTTCTAACACACCCTCGATTCCAACAATAATGCCACATGAGTTTCTCATAGTAAATTCTTTTAAGATCCTTCTTGTTGCACTCATCCTATTAGGCTCAAGCATCTCCTTCTCTACTAAACAATCCCTAAGGTGATCCATCTCGCTAAGGCTTTCACATACAAGAAGAGTGTCAACTTATAGAGTATTATTGATAGGCATCCTATAATTGGCAATGCCCACTCAATCAATAATTTATGGTAATCAAAGGGTTCTAGTGTCATCAGAGTGGACTTCTTCTCGGGATTTCCAACTTTAAAATATTAATCATTTTCCCTTACTAGGTAGATCCACCATCCACCTATATCATATCATAAACATACAAATGTTATGATTCATCTCTCTATATTTCCATAAAATTTTAAAATAGTTATTACTGTACAATTAGCTTTTAGCTTTCACTTGTGTAGACAATAGTCCATATCTTCACTATAAGTTGCTTTTAGTACTTATCCAAGGCATCTCTTAATGTAACTTTGTTCTCCTAACAAAAAATTCTTGTGTTCCATCAAAACATGACTACTTTCCCATACTATCTTTTCACTATAACATTCACAACTCCTTAAATACGTTCAAAATTCATTAATGAGTCCCAAACTTGCATCTTCCCTATACACCTTTTCAGCCTTCTTTTCCATTTACTTGACCCACCAAGCTGTCAAATCATTGCATATTAGTTTAAAAAGAGCTTATAAAATGGTTTCCTAACTATGTTTGTGACTGCTGTTTGATTTAGATTTTTGTTCAATCAGCTGCGGAAACTTGTCACTTTCCGCAACCATTTTGTTGAAGACTATGTTACAGGTGTCCAATGGAGAATCCGGCCACATGGGCAAGCTGCAAATAACATGTACATAGAGCGTGTCCCCTTGGTTCAGCCGAATTACTCACAAACAACCATGGTCAAGGACGCTCAAAGGAGTGGTCAAACCAAGAGTTTTGCGGTGGCACGACTCTGTTTTGCCCACGTGAAGTTTTGCGTGGCAAGTTCCTCAATCTCCGGAGGTGTGCTAACACCTGTGGATCAATCCGTGAACCAAATCGAACAGCCACCACTCCATAGATTTATTTGTCACAGCTACCATACTGCTAGATCTCAGGACGTGGAGATTTACGTGTCTGTTTGGCAGCGTAGAATTTAGGAATCAGTTATAGCATCTTCAGTTATAAATAACGCATTATCATACGCTTGATAGCTAGCTTTTACATGTAATCTTGACTGTGTTTACGAGCCCACTGTGCCATGCTCTATCTTTATGTTTTGACTGCACTTTAATATATGAGAAGACAACATTCTTAAGTTCAATTTGTGACTGAGTATTGATTGGCCGAGGTTGCAGAGGGCCCCTGTACACCAAGGCTCTGTATCTACTGTATAGTTTCTCGCTTTCTTTCATTATGTCACTTCTTTCATAATCGTTTACTTGTATATTATTCATGTTAACTACTGTCCATATTTCCTTTTATGCTTTCTCATGATTGTTAGTTGATCAGTGTTTTTCTTTCAGGTTCTTGTAGGAAACCCGAGAAATTTATATAGTTTTAATGACTAATGACATGAGATCATCTTGTCCTTTCTGCTGATTCATTTTCTGAGTTTTAATTCCAGCATTGTCATTTCTTTCAGTTCTGCTTTGCTTATTTACTTTTATGCAATTTAGATATCATATTACTCATTTGTTTATGATTTCCTTCCTATAGCCAAGCGACTCAAATAGTGAGGAATCAGAATATTACTTGATGTAGTATGATTTAGTTTACTTTCCTGCAAGTTAGTGATTAAATTACTTATGTTATTTTCAGGGATTGAAGTATGAATGAGTAGTTTAAATCTTAGTTTCATTTTATGCAATTTCATTTCCTGCAATTTAGATATCATATTACTCAATTTGTTTATGATTACTTCCTATAGCCATAGCGAGTCGAAAGGTGAAGGGTCAAAATATGAGTTGAAGTAGTGCGATTTAGTTTGCTTTGTTTACAGTCTTTGAATTGCTTTGAGTTCAGTTTTTATTTTATTTTTATACAACAGTAAGGATACTGGGCTTCATTGTCACTAGTTCACTGTTTTGGTACATTTTTAATTTCTTTTGAGAATTGATTTCATCACAGCCAGTTTGAAACCTTTTTGAGAACTTTAAAGTTTGGAAAATCATTGTAGAAATCACCATTACCATCCATACTTGAATTTCAATTCTGCCATCTCACATTAGGGAATCAACAGAAGATAAACCCAAAAACAAACCAAAAACTCAAAAACGACAAAGAGCTAAGAAATCAGTTATCTTGCATATATAGTGCACTTCACTTTAGCAGTTTACGACTCTCGGATTGACATTTTAAATAGAAATTTAGGACACACTAAATTGACCAAACATTTTGGTGCCATTGCCGGGGAAGAGAAACTAGGTAGCCAATTTATTAAAAAAAAAAAACAAGAAAATTTCAAGGAAGGTAAAAATTGATAACTTCTCAAAGTATGCTCTCCTCTTGCACCTAGTGTGATCTGGAGGATCAGAAAATAGAGTTATTGGTTTAATAATTGCTTGAGTATGCTCTCTTCTTGCACCTAGAGTGACTTGGAAGATCAGAAAGAGAATTATTAGCCCGACTTGAAGAAAAATAAAAAAAATGACATGCATAGAGCAAGCGATTCTAGGGGAAGGTTTTTAGCTAGGGCCAAGAGTTCGATTTTTACAACTCCATCTACTTCAAGGAATAGACAAGAAACACCTCCATCATCTCCAACTCACACTCCTAGCCTTAGGATTCCTGGAATTCAAGAGGCAGTAGTTGAATTAGGAGACTCTCCCACACCATCCACCGAATCTGAATTAGGAAAAGACCCTTTCTTTACTTCTACAGGAAGACACATTGTAATTGAAGAAGAAGAATCACTTGAAGAAGAAGAGGGAGAAATTCCTCCTCGTTCGCCATTAGTAGAGGAACCAGAGGACTCTGAAGTCTCTGAGGAAACTATCATGACAGAGGAAGTAGTAAACGGATTTGGTAGAGGTAGAGGTAGAGGAGGAGGAGGAAACAATGGAGGAGGTAGAGGTAACAATGGGGGAAATAGGGATGGAGATAACTCATTCGGATTTCCTATAGTTGATGAGGATTCTCGAGCAACAATGAAAAACATCTCACCATCTGTCCTCCCAAACTTTCATGGGTTAAGAAATGAGGATCCTGAAACATTTCTATTTGAGTTTGAAGTCGTGTGTCGAACTTATGATTATCTGGAAGACTCTCAAAAACTCAAATTGTTTCCTTCAACATTGAAAGGAGCTGCTTTGAAATGGTTCATGGGATTAGTCACTCAATCCATTAGGACTTGGAATGATATGAAACACACATTTTTGGATAGATACCTGGACTATTGTATGCCCACCAATCACAAGGATGAGGTATTCAAAATGGTGCAAAGAGAAGATGAAAACTTGGAGGATTTACTTGAAAGATTTCAATACAACCTGAAAAGAGCAAAAATAAATAACTTAGATGAGGAAACCTTGAAAGCCCTTCTATTAAAAGCCATTAGAGATGAATGGATAGATATTTTGAACATGATGGGAAAATGAGATATATCTCAACTTCCACTTCATGATATAGCAGAGCTATGTGTCCATCTCTAAAGGGGAAAATCTAAAACTGGAAAAGGGCCTAGAGATCTGTCTCACATTAGAGCAAACAAATTTGCAACTGGATCAGTAAGTAGGGCTGAGATTGGCAACGTGCTTGATGAATTCAAAACTGATATCTTAGGGGGTCTTAGTGAGCAACTAGACACCCTTAAGATACAAAACAAGCAGAAAGCAGAAGTTGAAGCTTTGGCCATCTTTTGCCCAAAATGTAGAAAGAAACATGCTCTAAGGGAATGTCCCTTGGATGCAAAAGTTGTAGAAACATGTGTGATTTGTTCAGAAAGCCATGAGACCAAGGATTATCCTTCAATCCCTGGGCTCAAAGCTGTCTTTCAAGAAGATCCAAATTCAATTGAGTCTCTCTGTTTTGTTGCAAGGAGACCTTGGCAGGGGCAACAAAATCAAGGGTTTAACAACTCTATGAACTTTCAACCCCCACCAAATTGGAATCCCTGGCAACAACCTTGGTCCCAACCTCAAAATCCTTTTCAAACATGGGTACAAGGTATGCAAAATCCTTATGGGAGATTTGCTCAATTTTATCAATATCCTCCATCTTTTCAAAATCAACAAGCTCCACAACTTCCAAATCAAAATCCACAACTATCATTGCCATTTCCACAACAACAACAACCTTCTCAATAGAATCCAAATTCTCAACTCTTGCTTCCATTCCAACAGAAGACAAATCAACTACCTTCCCAGCCATTTCCGAACCCCAACAATAAAAACCCTCAAAATTCTTACATGGTAGAAGGACAACAATTTCCTACCTATATGATTGTTCCTCTCAATGATGTACAACTCAAATCTAGTAGAGTTTTAGATAAGCCTTCTATAGATGCTCAAAAGCAAAGCATTTCTGAGGAGGATTCTCTTGAAGCCAATAAAGGTTCTAAAGCATCTCTTCAAAACCCAAGCACTCAAAAAGAAAAAGAAAAAGAGTCAACCCCTACAACTCCTATAGTTGAGCAACCTACATCTTCATCCACACCTCCTTTTCTTGAAAGATTACAAATTGACAAAGGGGTGGAAAAACAAATCTTGTTGCCTGACTATGATTTTTTAGATGAATTAAAGAATGGTCTGTATCAAGATTCCCTTGTTACAAGCCATTAGAGAGATTCCTATTCTAGCAAAAACAATAAAGGAGTTGAGTCTTAAAAGACCAGGAAGGAAACCAAGAGATACAAGAAGAATCCACCTGGTAGGAAAAATTGCAGATATCATGATGGAACTATGCAGAAGTATGTAGATCCCGGTAGTCCAATTGTCAAAACACATATCAATGGGGTAGAAATTCCAAATACTTTGATTGATTTAGGAGCTGCTATCAACATTATGAGTAGACAGACTATGGAACAGCTAAAACTTCCTAATCTTCTTTTTACACCTACTTTACTGCAACTTGCAGATCGATCAATTATCAAACCAGATGGTGTATTAGAAGACATTTCGGTCTCCTTAGATTCTTGGGAATATCTAGTAGATTTCATGTTTTTAACTCCCAAGAGTAATTTAGGAGGACACCCTCTCATCTTAGGAAGACCTTGGCTAGCCACAACTGATGCTTTTATCAGTTGTAGATATGGGGGTATGTATATTTCTGATGGTAATTCAACAAAGAAATTCAATCTGTATCCTCCAGCAAAAGCAATTACAGAAATAGGAGATAATGAGTGGGTTGATGATGATGATACTATACAGCCTATCTTTACCATTTCTGAAATCAGTGAAGATAGTCAAATTCTGAACACATTAGAAAACTTTGAAACATCTTCAGAATATGACCACACACAATTTCAGTTAGATTCTGACATTGAGTATCTATCATCTAGACAAATGTCTCTTTTCTCTATGGAAGAGTTTGGTAGTTCCGCCATTAAGATCTTTCTAGGTAAAACATTGAATATCAACAAAAACTTGGAAAAATCACAACAGGGAGAGCTAACCAAAATCTTGCAAAAACATTCTACTGCATTTGCATGGGAGTATACTGATATGAAAGGTATTGACCCTAAGACTTGCATTCATCACATCTACATCGAGGAAAACAGTAGTCCAATTAGACAACCTCAGAGAAGGATGAATCCAAACCTTAGGGAGATAGTGAAAGAAGAGCTCCAAAAACTACTCAAAGTAAACTTTATTTATCCAATTTCAGATAGCCGATGGGTTTCTCCTTTGGTTATAGTACCTAAAAGTAATGGTAAATGGAGGGTATGCATTGATTACAGGGAATTGAACAAAGCAACTTTGAAGGATCACTTTCCTTTACCCTTTATCGATCAGGTATTAGATACTCTAGCAGGCAAGAAGTACTTTTCATTCTTGGATGGTTTTAGTGGCTATAATCAGATTCAGGTAGCACCTGAAGATCAAGATAAGACCACATTTACCTGTCCATGGGGAAATTTTGGTTACGGAGTAAAACCCGGTGGACCACCGAGCTACAAGCGACACAGGAGCAGGATTCCCTAAAAAGCCATTCCTTTTGGATTATGTAATGCACCCGTAACATTTCAAAGGGCAGTACTAGGAATCTTTTCTGATCTAATCCATGATTGTGTAGAGGTTTATATGGATGATTTTACACTTTATGGTGATTCATTTGAAGAGGCATTAAAGAATTTGGAAAAATTCCTTATAAGGTGTAAAGAAGCAAATATTTCATTGAGTCATGAAAAATGCTTTATGATGTTTACTGAAGGTATTGTTTTGGGACATCATATTTTAGGGGATGGGATTAAAGTTGATAGATCAAAAGTTGAAGTCATCTCCAAGTTGCCTATTCCAAATTGTCAAAAAGATGTTAGAAGTTTTCTGGGATTTACTGGATACTATAGAAGATTTATATAAAACTTCACCAAAATAGCATCTCCACTCTTCAAATTACTTACAAAAGACTGTGAATTCAAATGGGAACCTGATTGTCAATCTGCATTTGAAACTTTGAAAACAAGAATATCTGAAGCACCCATTTTGAGAGGGCCAAATTGGAAACTTCCTTTCCATATTTCTACAGATGCTTCAGATACAGCTCTAGGAGTTGTGTTGGGTCAAAAGGACTTAGCTCCTTATGCCATTTACTACACCAGTAAAAATTTGACTCCCACTGAGTTGAACTATACTGTGACTGAAAAAGAGTTCTTAGCTGTTGTTCATGCAATCAATAAGTTTAGACATTATATAATAGGCTATGAAACTTTCGTCCATACTAATCATTCTGCAATTATATATCTAATGAACAAACCTGTTACTAATGGCAGAGTTACAAGATGGCTCTTACTTTTACAAGAATTCAATATTACTGTGTTGGATAGACCAAGGAAACAAAATACAGTAGCTGATTTCTTGTCTAGGATCCAAAATACTAACGAAGATTCTCCTGTAGAGGATAAGTTTCCAGATGAATATTTATTTGCAGTAACTACTAAAACTCCTTGGTATGCAAATATTGCTAACTATTTGGTTACAGGGAAGCTACCTCCACATTTATTTCCCAGTGAAAAAAGAAGAATTATTCAGGAGAGTTCGAATTATTCATGGATTTCTAACGAATTGTTTAAAACAGGGCTAGATTGCGTGATCAGAAGATGTGTTCGGGAAGATGAAATGCCTGACATCCTCAAGGCATGTCATGATGAACCATGCGGTGGACACTTTGCTGACAAAAGGACGGCCTATAAAATCCTTTCTTTAGGATATTATTGGCCTTCCCTCTTCAAAGATACAAAACAATATGTCAGAAAGTGTGACATCTGCCAAAGAGTGGGGAGACCGACTCTTTCAAATGAAATGCCATTACAACCACAGGTACTCATCGAACCCTTTGAAAATTGGGCTTTAGATTTCATTGGACCCATTAATCCACCATCTAAACAGAAGAAGTATATATTGGTATGCACTGATTATGTCACTAAATGGGTAGAAGCCAAAGAATTGCCTTCTGCCACTGAAAATTTAGTTGTTAATTTTCTTTATGAGGATATTTTTACTCGTTTTGGTGTCCCAAGAGAAATTTTGACAGATCAGGGAAGTCAATTTACATTTAACTTGATGGAGAAGCTGATGGAAGAATACAAAATCAAGCACAGAAAATCTACTCCTTACCATCCGCAAGCAAATGGCCAAGTGGAGTCTACAAACAAATTTCTTGAGAGCATCGTCACCAAAACTGTCCATCTACACAGAAGAGATTGGGCAGAAAGGCTTCCTAAAGCCTTGTGGGCCTACAGAACTACATGGAGGAATACAACAGGACATTCTCCCTATGAACTTGTTTATGGGAAAGAAGTCCTGCTCCTCATTGAGTTTCAAGTCAAGACTTTCAAGATGGTAGTTTAGTTGGGGATGAATCTATCAAAAGCCCAAAAGCACAGAATGGAGCAGCTGAATGAGCTAGATGAGATCAGACAAGAAGCAATCTTAAGAACTGATCTAGTTCAACATCAAAGAGCTAAGTGGCATGACAGATACATCAAAGAAAATTTTTTTCAAGAGGGAGATTGGGCACTACTGTTTGATTCCAAGTTTAAAGACTTCAAAGGTAAATTTCAGACCCATTGGCTTGGGCCATATGAAATTGACAAAGTCTTTAGCAATGGAGCGGTAAGAATCAAGACCATTGATGAATTTCGAACTCCTCTTATTGTGAATGGCCACAGATTGAAAATTTATCATAAGCCACTCTCAAAAGAGGAATTTGTCAAAATATTTCAAGAGAATTCTGCATCAGTTAAAAAAAAAATAAAAAAAAAAATAATTATATAAGCCTAAAAACCAATCACAGATTGGCGATCTTATACAGAAAATATAGAGTGAAAATTAGGGACACCTGACACTCTATATTTTCCAAAAAAATTCTTCTCTCCTTCTTTTTCCATCTTCACTCCACTTCATTTGCCATTCCACTCCATCTCCATCTCATTTTCATTTCACTTCACTCCGCTTCATCTCACTCCATTTCATTCCATTTCATCAATAAATGTCCCTTTCAGGACCATTTTCACTCAGTTAGTTATTATCTAACTATCTCTGTTCGGCTAAGTGGGTGTTGTGTCAGTTTCCGTAGCCAGAAGCAGTTTCCGCACCCACCACTCTATTTTTCAAAATTTACAGTCAAAATGTTAGTGCAATAATCATGAAAATGCAGGTGTGATTGAGCATATGCTATGAAGATATGGAGCATCTCTAGACATCAATAAAGAGCAGTTGGTTAAAAGCTAATGGACAACAAATGACAAGGTTCCCAAAGGTATGAGCAAAAATTTCTTTCAAATAGCAATTAAAGTCACGATTTTTCATAGTTGTCAAACCATAAAAGCTCTACTATGTGCAATGATCGTCACGATAGCTCCATTACCCATTACCATCCCACGATATTATTCCGCACACCATGCATTCATTTCTTAACGGTCTCATGATTTATTTTTGGGTTTAAACTCATAGTCGACTACACTTTCATACACCACCTGTAATCATGAGATGTGACCTATCTCATTACGACTCCTCTCCACCGCATTTTCTGCAGCCATTCATTAAACGTGTAACATTTCATACGCAGCTGTTCAATTCAAAATCCCGACCCTCTTCATTTCCTTACCATTCTATTAAGACCATCTTCTTCACATACGTCTGCACTTCATCTTGTGAACTCACCACGACTGCTCATCCTCTTCCAAAACACTCCCGTTACCTGCTATCCATCTACCGATTGTAGCCATTGTATTTTTTCCATAAACCTTGTAACCGAGCCACCTTCCCTCTGCTAAAATCTCACACGCAATTGAATTTTCAGTTGAAATTCAAAACAGAGGAAAGAATGGGATGATTACTAAGGGCAGAACCAGAAGGACCTAAATATTTAGAAGGTTACCCTCAAGCAAAAGATTTGCTGAAGAAAGCAAAATGGTTACACTTCATCCAAAAATTCAAGGGCCATAATAAAGAGGTAACCAAAGCCTTTTCACGGTCTTTCGATGGCCAGATGGTGGAAATTGGAGACTTAAAGCTCACGGTCACTGAAACAATAGTAGCAGCTGCCACAGGCTTACCCCAGGAAGGTGAGCGATGGTTTAAAAACAAAAGCGGGACGAACAAGCATGGAGAATTATGCTACGAAACCCAGGTATGGAAATCACTGTGTTTACAAAAGGAATTCTTGTTCATGCATTGAAAGAAGAATGGGCCAGCTTACTGTTAGTTATCCAAAAGTTTATCACTTGCGAAGGACGCTTTGGTTCAATGTACATGTACCATGCTAGGTTGTTGATGAACTTCTTAGAGAGTCAAACTCTTAATTTTCCTTATTTCTTACTGCTGAGTTTGAAAAAGATGAGTACCACAGTCCAAAAGCACATAGGAAATATAGAACCTCATCTATATCATCATGGACTTGTAAATATTCTCATTGAAGACCAACTGAAGAAAAACAAAGATACCTGGGAACAATTCTTAGTAAGAAATTACTTCCAAGAGCCATCTGAGGCACCTGAAAGTAGTACACCAAAGACACCGAGAAGGAGTAGGAGAAAAGAAAAGAGTGCCATAGTCCAAGACTCTCCTACTACCGAAACTCATGAAGTTGGTCAAAAAGAAAAGGAGAAAATAACTAAGGACAAAAAACATAGAAAATTGAAAGGCAAAAGAAACATAGAAGAAGTCTACCAATCACCAGAGCCATCTATAGAGGAGGACTATCAAACATTGTCTGAGATATTAGTGCATCTTCAAGAACAGACTGCTATAGCAAAGAAGAAGGAAAAAGGAAAACAGAGCATAGAAGAAGGGAGTACTAGTCCACCGTATTTAAGAAGAAGCAACAGGCTTAGAGGAAGGGGGAGTAAAACACAAGTAAAACAACCCCACTTCATTGACTTGGGTGAGGAAACACCCGAGAAACCTCCAGCTGGCCGTAGTCCACCTCGTCCTTAGCCAAGTATTGAAACTAGTCCTCCACATGTTGATGAAAGTCCTTCTCGGCTAGAGCTAGAAATTAGTCCTCCTCCTCCACAAGACTTTGAAGTCAGTCCAAGAAAAACACCCGAAATAGATCCCAGTCAACAGGAGGTGTATGACTACCTCGAATCTTTAGAAAAGACAGCTGCAGGCCTGAGTACCACTCTGCCCCACATGACACCAGATGCACAAGTCCAATCCTTAAAGCAAGAAGTGTTTGAATTAGAGGTTCTAAACAGGCATATTAAGCAAGAAAATAAAGCACTTAAGGAACAGAGCAAAGTGGATAAAATTATTCATGATAATACTATGCTTCATTTGGGACTATGGCAAAAGAAGAACAAGAAACTAAAAAGTGCAGAAAGTTGAGCAGAGAATTGATCAATCTCAAATTAAAATGTCTGATAAGGAAACTCAGGATGGTGGTAGCACCAAGAAAGAAGAAAAGAGGACTAGATGTCCTAGCAGAGGCTTCAGAACATATGGATTAAAGGGGAATGACTAAAACTTTGGTTGCATGAGGACATGCAACACCTTCACAGTGGGGGTATGTTGAGTCCCAAACTTGCATCTTCCCTATACACCTTTTCAGCCTTCTTTTCCATTTACTTGACCCACCAAGCTATCAAATCATTGCATATTAGTTTAAAAAGAGCTTATAAAATGGTTTCCTAACTATGTTTGTGACTGCTGTTTGATTAGATTTTTGTTCAATCAGCTGTGGAAACTTGTCACTTTCCGCAGCTAGCTCAAGTTTCCGCAGCCATTTTGTTGAAGACTATGTTACAGGTGTCCAATGGAGAATCCGACCACATGGGCAAGCTGCAAATAACATGTACATGGAGCATGTCCCCTTGGTTCAGCCGAATCACTCACAAACAGCCATGGTCAAGGACGGTCAAAGGAGTGGTCAAACCAAGAGTTTTGCGGTGGCACGGCTCTGTTTTGCCCATGTGAAGTTTTGCGTGGCAAGTTCCTCAATCTCCGGAGGTGTGCTAACACCTGTGGATCAATCCGTGAACCAAATCGAACAACCACCACTCCATAGATTTATTTGTCACGGCTACCATACTGCTAGATCTCAGGACGTGGAGATTTACGTGTCTATTTGGCAGCGTAGAATTTAGGAATCAGTTATAGCATCTTCAGTTATAAATAACGTGTTATCATACGCTTGATAGCTAGCTTTTACATGTAATCTTGACTGTGTTTACGAGCCCACTGTGTCGTGCTCTATCTTTATGTTTTGACTGCACTTTAATATATGAGAAGACAACATTCTTAAGTTCAATTTGTGACTGAGTATTGATTGGCCGAGGTTGCAAAGGGCCCCTGTACACCAAGGCTCTGTATCTACTGTATAGTTTCTCGCTTTCTTTCATTATGTCACTTCTTTCATAATCATTTACTTGTATATTATTCATGTTAACTGTTGTCCATATTTCCTTTTATGCTTTCTCATGATTGTTAGTTGATCAGTGTTTTTCTTTCAGGTTCTTGTAGGCAGCCCATGCAATTTACATAGTTTTAATGACTAATGAAATGAGATCATCTTGTCCTTTCTGCTGATTCATTTTCTGAGTTTTAATTCCAGCCTTGTCATTTCTTTCAGTTCTGCTTTTCTTATTTACTTTTATGCAATTTAGATATCATATTACTCATTTGTTTATGATTTCCTTCCTATAGCCAAGCGACTCAAATAGTGAGGAATCAGAATATTACTTGATGTAGTATGATTTAGTTTACTTTCCTGCAAGTTAGTGATTAAATTACTTATGTCATTTTCAGGGATTGAAGTATGAATGAGTAGTTTAAATCTTAGTTTCATTTTATGCAATTTCATTTCCTGCAATTTAGATATCATATTACTCAATTTGTTTATGATTACTTCCTATAGCCATAGCGAGTCGAAAGGTGAAGGGTCAGAATATGAGTTGAAGTAGTGTGATTTAGTTTGCTTTTCTTACAGTCTTTGAATTGCTTTGAGTTCAGTTTTTATTTTCTTTTTATACAGCAGTAAGGATACTAGGCTTCATTGTCACTAGTTCACTGTTTTGGTACATTTTTATTTTCTTTTGAGAATTGATTTCATCACATCCAGTTTGAAACATTTTTGAGAACTTTAAAGTTTGGAAAATCATTGTAGAAATCACCGTTACCATCCATACTTGACTTTCAATTCTGCCATCTCACATTAGGGAATCAACAGAAGATAAACCCAAAAACAAACCAAAAACTCAAAAACGACAAAGAACTAAGAAATCAGTTATCTTGCATATACAGTGCACTTCACTTCAGCAGTTTACGATTCTCAGATTGACATTTTAAATAGCAATTTAGGACACACTAAATTGACCAAACAACAAGCATGCACTCACATAATACATTCAAGCATCTATTACATGATATGTGTTTATAACCACAACTTGCACACTTATATAATTTATTCATGCACATATATTCAATGCATCCTTGCATTAATTCAATAATAATATATTCCTATGATATAATATTCCACTATGATGAGATGACATATTTAGCCAATGCCTCAACACATCATCCAAACAGCTCCCCAATGCTTTCTCAACAATATATACACCTTCCTCTTTATCCCAAAACAACACTGATATATAAAATTTCTTTGCTAAATAATCCCTTAAGTGTACTAAAGCACATTTGTGTTCTCTGCTCTGTAATCTCTTGGGAAATGCTTCCCCTCTAAAGGCGCTCTTAGTGTTGGAAAAAAAAGTTATAGTCCAAGACACCGATATAAGTAGGGAGACTATTGAACACTTGTGTAGTGCTAGAGGCTTTCCATATCCAACAACATTATTCCTTCACATATGGCTAGCTCTCCTAGCATTCACTTCTATAACATAATTATAACTCTTGATCTACCTTAGTTATTAACTCATAACCAACACAACTTGATATGCCATTTTATCTCATATGAATGCATTCAAAAGATTATATTACTTTTATATATAAAAAAATTTCTACTTGTACCACACCAAGTGGGATATCATTCGCCGTGCATTCACCTAAGTGAATTCAAATCACACGAGCATACAATTCAAGATATCAAGTCATGACTGAAAGATTTCTTACTTAAATTTCATTTAACATATATACAACATAGGCACACTAAATCCATACATGCATGGCTACTGTCAACTTATCTGAGTCTACTTGGTTGAATGGTGTGTTATAGAGGCTTACATATTCCTTTTCCAACCTCCTAATCAACAATCTATTCTCCTTATCTTTTCTTCATAATATTGATAGTCATATGCATCATCATCATCAACATTTTCAGACATGATGTAAACATTTTCTTGGTTGCATAATCGATTAATTATTAGCCACATCTAATTATTATGATATATTTACTACATATATATAAACAAACTACTTTTATTTTGTAAGCATATCATATATGTTCACACATTTCCATTTGCATTAGCTCTTAGCATGGCTACTAATGCATATGCATTATAATTATCTAATATTCTGCTTTCTTTACACTCTTATGCTTTGAAACTATCAATACTTAATGAAAATGAATCAATGCAATGGACGAAAATAAAATGTATTATCCCTCATTATCATGGTTGTGTTGCTTACCATCCTCACAATTTACTATTTCAATGCCTTCGTCAACATCATGTAGCCTTCTTTAAAATTTCCTAACAATCATTAACACTATTATTTTAACCATCCTTGCATTGCTACTCCATGGCCAAGGCCAAATTTGGCCACTCCACATCAGTGCAAATACCATAATGGTGTTACATTATCAACGTATTCTCTCCTTTTTAGTGAACTTACCCGATTTGACATTGCATGATATTTTTTCCACCACTCATAGTGTTTCCAATTATATCGCTCCAACTTTACATTGATATTATAGTCTTATTTATCGCTCTCTTCTTCATTGGTCAATTTAGCCTCTGCCTTGACTTCATTGATCAACGTTCCAACACTACAATGTTGCATTTATGTCTCTTTAGTTTCATGTAGACTCCTACAGAGTCCACAATGTTTTACATATACTAATCAACATAGATATGCTTTCCCCTTTCTCTTCTTTGGTTTATTACCCGTTTATACGGTTGGAGTGTAGTCAACACTGCCTACCTTCATCTCTCATCCAAAATTGCCATTTCCTTATTATAAGCATTACCATAGCACCACAATATCTTACAACAAACTCAAGTATTCAGATGATGACATCTACCACCCTTATTTTGAGTTGCCTATAGACTTGTTCCATTCTAGAATTTATCTTCACTTCATTGGATAATATTTGTGAAATTTGATACCCAAGACCAATCCATACACAATGGAGTGCTTTATTCCTCCATTGTCCCTTTAAAGTGAATGGGAACTCATTTTCACATTGTTATTTACACCTAAGTTGTTGATTCATAGCCTACAACTCTTCTAGGCATACATATAATTACCTATAGACATGGTTTACCCATCACCTCAAGAAGTCCTTGTTCTCTTTTGCCTCGACAAATTTCCTTTGGCATAGCAAATTTCCATCATTTTATTATTTGTAAGTGTGATTTCTAGTGATTATTACTTATTTTTTCTCTCTATATTAAAAAATGAGAAACTCTTATCCCCTTCTTAAGAATGTTGATATCCTTCTTTGCTTGCTCGTCCTCTTCTTCTTCTTTTTTTTTCCTAAAAAACTTTCTTGCTTGTTCTATGCTTATTGATTTGTCATTAATACTTAGCTACACAAAATAACCAATTGCAATGTTAATGAATCTTACAATGATTCTTTACATGTTTGTATCTTCCATGCTCTACTAATCATTCCCCTTTGGCATACAAATCCAATATCCAAGAGTTCTTATGGCTCCTTATATTTGTCATTGTTCTTTAATTTATATAATATTCAACTACCAAAGCCAAATCCTTCAATAACTCTTTTTTTGACAATTTAGATTTCCCTTAACACTTAAAATAAGTACTTAGATTCATCCTTAATTAAGATATCCATGTATTGGTCCCTTCATTATTCATGATTGATTCAGAATTGATATATAAAATGCCATAACAATATTCATTCTTCGCACTCATCCATCTTGATATTAAAATCATAGTATTGCCACTAACTAGATTATCCATGCTCCTTGCTCTAACATTCAACCTATGAATAAACAACCATTTTAATGTCATGATTTTGCACCTCCAAATGAGTCTTTACACCATTAAACAAGCACCATCATGGGGTATTGATAGTCTTCCTTGTCCAATCTTCATATCTAGTATGCAAATATATCATTTTGAGCTCCTTTTCCAAAATTAAAACTTGTTTGGAAATCTTTGGGACATTTCCAATTGCATTCCTCACTCAATCTCAAAGGCCCTATTCCTACAACTTTTTGAAACAACTAGCTACATTTTTTGAAAATATAAACCTTCTTTCATGTTCTCCTCTGAATTACCTTCCAACAACTATAACCATGCTCAATATTGAGCTCTAAGCTAAAAGTTAAGTCTCTCTAAATTTGCCACTTTTGTTCAATTTCTACACTTTCTCCAAGGTCATACATATACTTGATTAACATATGACCATCAAGAATTTAAACATGGCTTCTCTTATTTGACCCCCTATGCATTTATTTAATCCCAAAATCGAATTTGATATAAATTCTAATGAATTCAACCTTATTTCATCATTAGAATGTGGGCATTTTTATCAATTTTGATTTTTTTTTCCCAATTCTTCCATAATGTCAAAATCTGTAATCATAGTTCACCCAATTTCCCATGGCACTGAGCTTTTCCATTTAGGAGTTACACGAAGTGACATTAATAAAACTAGGTATTCTCAATTACATCTCTATACAATTCTTCCTCATGGACATTTTGTCAAACACATATCCTACTAGTCACATTTATATTCAGTTTGCCATGGAGTAAAACTCCACAACTAGGAATTGCACAAATTGCACCTCTGCAAATTTGAATAGGAATCCAATTTTGAAATTTGAGCCATCATACCAGCAACTATCATTTTCAAGAATACTTCCCCAATTATTCTTCTTGAGGTATTTGTCAAACATTTTACAAGCAAATTGTAACTTCTTCATATACAAGCTAACTTTTGGCCCATACAATCTCACGAATGTAACCAATAGATTTGTACAATATTGTAACTTACCCAACACTCGTTGAGTTTTGTTGAAGATGTGGGGTTCTTCTTGAAACCACCAAATTCCATCATTCCAACAACTTCCATATTCAATAATACTTCCATAATTATTCTTCCCGAGGTATCAAACACGACAAACAAACTCCAATTTCTTCATATACACACTAACTTCCAGCCCATACAACCCTAGCACTATAACAAATGTTGGAACATAGAGAAAAAAATGAAACTTTTGCTCCAATGGAAAGGTTAGAAGCAATTAGGATGTTTCTTTCCTTTACCTGTCACAAAGAATTCAAAGTATATCAAATGGATGTGAAGTTTGCCTTTCTTAATGGAGAGCTTGAAGAAGAAGTATATATAGAACAACTTGAGGGCATCCAACTATTAGATAGAACTAATGAACTTTGCAGATTAAAGAAGGAAATCTATGGTCTCAAACAAGCACCATGAGCATGGTATTCTTGTTTAGACAAATATCTTCAAAAGAAAGTTTTCAAGAGAGGGACAATTGAAAACAATTTGTACATAAAATATGATGATAAAGAACTCTTGATTGTAGTTGTATATGTTGATGACATAATATTTGGAAGCAACAAAAACTCTCTAGTCCAATGGTTTGCTAATGAAATGAAGTCAGAGTTTGAAATGTCAATGATTGGAGAGCTTTATTTCTTCCTTGGTCTGCAAATCATACAAAACTCAGAAGGCGTGTTCATCTCTCAAGGGAAATATTTAAAAGAAATGTTAAAAAAGTTCAGAATGGAGGATTGTTCCCCTGTCACCACTCCCATGGTTGTTGGATGCAAGCTATGCAAGGATGATGAATCACTGGAAGTTGATCAAAAGTTGTATAGATCTATGATTGTAAACCTATTATACCTAACGACTTCAAGACCTGACGTAATGCTAGTAGTTGGGTTAGTTGCAAGATATAAATTGGCTCCAAACAAAAGACATCTCTTAGCAACAAAAATAATCTTCAGATATATAAAAGGCACATTGCATTATGGATTGTGGTATTCAGAAGGAAAATAATTTTCATTGACAACTTACACAGATGCAGATTGGGCCAACTGAATAGATGATAGAAAAAGTACAAGTGGCAGAGTTTTTTCCTTAGGAGAATCATTGGTTTCTTGGCTACGTAAGAAGTAAACCTTAGTCTCATTATCTACTATTGAATTTGAATACATAACAACAACAACTTGTTGCACACAAGTACTTTAGATGAAACAAAATCTTCAAGACATGAAGGTAACATACAATGAACTAATCTCTATCAAATGTGATAATACAAGTGAAATAAGCATATCAAATAATACAGTCGTTCACTCTAAAACTATACAAATTTCTGTCAAGTATCATTTCCCTAGAGAGCAAGTTGCTGAATAGATTGCAAAGATGGAGTATATCTCAACTAAAGAACAAATATATGATATATTCACCAAGCCTTTCACAAGGGAACCCTTTGAATATCTAAGACAAAAATTGGGAATAGTACCTTCTCCTTCTCCTTCTTCTCATTAATTTAACTTTAAAAAGAGCATCTAAAGATTGTTGAATGATTGAAAAAAGAGAAGAATAATATTAAGGGGAGCTTCTATAGTTACACAGAAAAAAAAGAAGAATAGGGGGACAATGAAAAACATGAAGAAGCCATGAAGATCCAATCAAAAGATATTTATCCTTTGGCGAGTGATTTATATATAACCAATAGAAGGATGAAAAAGGGAAATCATATGTAATAAGTGCAATGGAAGCATTTACATGGTCTTTGGATATATGGATGATGCTCTGACAAATTGAGAGACCAAGAATGCACTTTAATGTTCCCTAGATTAAGTGTTACATGAACTACCTATTAATTGGGTAGCACTATTGTCATATCAACCACATTTTATGTCTAGACATCAAAGAATCTAATCTTCTGATTGATAATAATGGGATCCCAAAACTTATAGATTTTAGCATGGCAAGATCATTTTACAACAACCAGAATGGAAACCTGACCAATAGAGTAATAACATTGTGGTATAGGCCCTTAGAGTTGATGCCAGGCTCAACAAAGTGCGGTCCATTTGTTGACATGTGGTTAGTGGGATGCATATTTGTAGATATTTTATATGGAAAACCGATTTTACCAATAAAGAATGAACCAAAGCAACTCACTAATATTTTTGAGCTTTGTGGATCTCTGAATGAATCCAACTGGCCAGGTGTTTCAAAGCTTCCATGGTACAACAATTTCAAGCCACAAAGGCAAATGAAGAGGCATATTGAATAGATTGGAGAAGGCACATATGAGCAAGTTTACACGATGAAGGAGATCAAGATCGGGGAAATTGTTGCCACGAAGAAAATTTGTATGGACAATGAAAGAGAAGGGTTCCCAATGACCACAATTCAGGAAATTAAGCTTTTGAAGAAACTGGGACATGAAAATGTTATCAAGTTAAAGGAAATAGTGACCTTTCCAGGTCTTAAGAAGAAAAGGATAAGGACAACAACTACAATTCATACAGAGCTATATACAATGAACAATACAAAAATACAACAAATGAACAATATTGACAAAATATATTGTGCCTTCATGAGAATGAATGAGCAAACGGAGAGATATTGTATTCACAAGAAGTGATAAAATACTAAACCCTGGAACCTACTGGAGATGCAGGGGAAAAAAGAAGGATGTTACATCAAGCGTTACCTAGTCTGACTGCGGACCTGTGGTATGCTAGAGAAGTTATGTGTTACATAGTTTGGCATTACCATGATTGAAAACTAATACTGACAACGGTTATTAGATATTCATTAGAATTTAGTAGTATATATGTTAGAGTGAAGGATGAGAAAACATTATTTACAAGTAAGGGAATCTAGAGTGTACAAACCTGAGCATAAATAACCTTTGTCAGGGAATCAAAAATAGAAGATAGAGCCGAAGTCAGGGATGCCAGAGCAGATTACAGATCCAATGAAAGAGGAGTTACAAAGAGTAACGAGAGCTAAAATTTCAAACCTGAATATCAAACGGGGATAAAATATCAAACTTAGAAACCAACCCCTTTCCATTGATGTCAAAGGGGGAGGTAATATGGTGTGTCTGCCCAAAGGAGAAATAATTCTTAGGTCAAAAGGGGGAGGTAATATGGTGTGTCTGCCCAAAGGAGAAATAATTCTTAGGACAAAAGGGGGAGGACCAAATCAATGTTGCCATCAATGTCAAAGAGGGAGATTGTTAGTAGTATTGGCAATGATGTCAAAGGTAGCTTGATTTTATGGTAGTGAAAGCAGTTAGTTTGACAATGAATATCTTAGTTGATTTGCATTCATTGTTTACATAGAATACAAAACATGTATTTGTCTTTGTAGCAATAGAATACAAGACACGAAAACAAATGTATTGAATCAGGTGTCTCTGTGGGGTTCTATATGATACCCTCAAAAAAGCATGCCAAATCTTTGATCCCCACAACAAACAAATATGGCTTCGTTGATCAATGAAGTAATCTACATGGTCACGAATTCAATTTGAGAGTGCACTAGCATGTCATGCCAAAGATGGGTTATATGTATGATGACAAAAAAAAATATCGAGTTTCTGTCTGCCAGAGGAATACCAATAGTGTTGATTTACTCAATTGACTTCAATAGTTACTACTACTACTTGTTATGGCATACTTAATTTTGTGGAGGAAAATTCCCTATTCAAAATTCTCTGTTCAATTCTCTTTTCTTAGTGCTTCTTGTGCACTCATCCTCTTTAGGGTTCATACCTTTCTCTTGTATGAACGCTTCAAGCTCGACATTTGGAATAAGAGCCTTGACCATTCTGAGGAAGATAAAGAAAATTCAAGCTAACACTAGCATTGGTCTTTATCAAGTTTGTAGCTCCTTTATAGGAGTTCAACAAGGGAGAGTTTGTAGGTATTCTCAATGTTGCAGACTTCATCACAATCCTAAGAAAGCTTGGAAATTATGGAGAAATTATCTCAGAGGAAGAGTTTGAGACACATACCATCTTTGCTTGGAAGGATCAAAATATGTTTATTAAGAGACATCTTTCTTGTCAATTTAGATGAGGACATATATTGTGTTGAACCTCGTTTCTCCTTTCACACTACCAACAATTCGACCTATTAACAAATGAATTCAATTTTGGGAAAGAATGCTAAGGTATTATTGTTCCAAATCATAGCAATGTATGGTATTGTGACTAAGTTGTAGGGTGGTTGTGTAATTCATATGCAAGGGTGACAAAGTAAGTTGTTTAAAATAGAGGTTATATTCTTTCAAAACAAAGTATGTTTGTTGTCAAGCATGACGTCAAAAAATGGAGATGATGTTGCTTTTTAGGAGTGATTTTGCAAAATAAGGTTGAAACCAATCAAACTGGATTATAAGGAGCAAGAATATGGCATTGAAACAAGCATTAAATAAAATGTACACATTAGAATGAAGGGTTTGAGAGCCTTGTCTAAGGTTCCCTAGTTTTCCCAACAAGAAAACATATGAGTGGTGCAAGTTTGGGGTGAGCCAACATTTGTGACATATGAGTGTCACATTATTCTTCCTTCTTATCTTTACAAGCACACCTTCAATGCTGAGGGTAAGTTATGAGTGATGTTCCTGTAGCAGATCTAAGGACCCAATTTCTAAGCTAGTCAAACAACGTGACGCCCTCCAAATTATACCATGCAGGTCTCCCTGGGTGCCAAACAATGTATACCCGTTGAATTCATTAAGGAGTTTTTGTAACAACAACTCGGAAGTTGATTAAATCATACATCATAATCACATCACATTTGGATATATATAATTAAGGACATAGCTCAACATTCTGTTTAGACTTGCAAAGTGGTACCTATAGCAACATTCAGTATTATAGATAATATTCTGAAGAGGAGGTTCAGGTGATAATGTCATGTATTTTATTGAAAGAGGGTGCAACATGATTTGGAGGAGTTTTGAAATTTGATATGGAGCAATTGGCATAATTTTATGTATGGGTGATTTGAATTCCTACATCAAATAGGAGGTGATGATTTGCATAACATGAAAATATTCAACGTAATATTAAGGTCACTATAGGTGTGACTTGCCAAGTGTCTTATCCCTAATTTCAAAGGCTGAAGACTATTCATTTCCTTGCTAGGCATTTGTTTATGCAAATATCGATTCCAACTTTGAGAAGAACGTGAAACGAATGGGCGAACCACCTTTTCAATTTCAAATCCATGCATTGTAATACAAAGAGACAATGAGTTATAAAGATGGATTTTTGGAATGCATAACAACTAGTTGATTGAATTGTGGAGAGACTTGATTAAAATATTGTTTGAAAAGTGAGAGAAATATAGAGAGGAAGAGGAGCATAAGTGAAATAGAAGAGCAGAGAAGATAAAAGGGCAAAGACAGAGTACAAAACAGAGCCAAAGAAAAGAAAGAACTTAGAATTCAAAGAACAGGTAAACCAACAAAGTAAAGTTTTAATTTTATTAAAGGATTCGTGTCTTCTTTTAAGTAGTAGCTTAAAAAAGATCGGGTTGGATCCTGTAAGAAGGGGAAGTGGGTGCTTCCACCAAGTTGTAGCTTGCCAAAGAAGAGAGAGGTTAAAGCCTCTTGTAGGTGGGTACCTATAAAATTTGGTGTAAAAAGGGAGTGGGTGTTCGCATTTACATTACAAAAATAAAATTCATGGTTTTCTTCCTTTATGGGTTTCCACTTATATCTGGTGTCTACATGTGTTTCTTGTTTTAGTTTTCATGATTAATTGTTGAATATCTACATAACTCTGCTAATTTTTAAAGAAAAGGCTAAGTGATTGTTAAAAATAATTAAAATTGACTATTGTTAAAAAAACAATTATTGATTCAACCCACCCCCCCCCCCCCTAGTTATTGTCGAACTAGGTAATTATGTCTTTTGCACTAGCTCTCTTGGTTAGTAGTTATTTATTTAGTAAGAGATTTTGAGTTTAAATCTCCTTTATAAGTTACTTCTTAAAAAAAATTCATGCAAATTTAATTTATTTCATAATTTTATTATTATAAAATGCATTTTAATATATTATAAAAGTAATTCACTATAAAATAATTTTACTCTTATTTTTTAATTAATTTTTTGCATGCAACCCTCATTTATAAAGTAATTTCATTGTAAAAGTGATTCTTGTTTTATAAAAGTGGATCACTTTATAAAGTAACTTATTTGTAAAAGTGAACTCATAGGCAAAGCTATATATATATATATATATATATATATATATATATATATATATATATATATATATATTTCAGCGACATCCATCACCACGTGAGCCAACTTCTCCATGCCACGTGGCTCTTTGTTACTGTTAGTGCCTTTTTTATAAAAAGACATAACTTTCACATTCGAAGTTCATTTTCAGTGTCAATATATTTATTTATTTAAATTCCTATTTTTTGAGAGTTTCCATCTAGACAGTGAATTTCAACTTTACAAACCATATTATCTACATAATTTAATATGGCCACTCCAAATGAAATTTTGCTTACCAATACCAATTACTTCTCTTGGAAATCCCACATGGATGATGTATTAAGAAGTAAAAAGAAAAATCCTCCATCGATGCTGATAAGAGAGTTTTAGGAAGACATGGTACATGTATTAAACAAAATTCACATTTCTCTTGATTTATGATTCCATATTCAAGGAATTGATGCCTTAGATGAAGTCAGGGAAAAGTTGAAAAAGGTATTTGGTGAACATAATATTATTAAATCTCATCAGCTTGAAAATCATGTCATGACTTTAAGTCCTAATGATTTCTCTTGCATTGAATATTATTTGTCCAAGTTCAAAACACTTACGCATTTACTTAAACACTATGCAGTGGAACTAAAGTATGAATGTTGCATATATACTATTCTTTCCAAGCTTGGTTCTACATATTCTATTTTTGTATCTACACTTTATGCCACTGAAGGAGCTTTGGGACTACCTATTAAAAACTTTCTATTGAATCTTTTTGTGACTCTTTGATTAGACAATAAGACAAACTCTTGCATATTGGAGTGATTAACATCGCAGACACATCTAACAAGGACTTAATGGTCCAATAGAAAAATAAAACCAAACATCCAAAGAAGCAAGATATTTGCAACAAGAAAATTAAGAGTCCCAAACCCTCTCAACCAACTTTTATTCCTAATAGTGACAAAAGACCAAAATCAAAGAGTAAGGAGACTAACAAATATTGCAATTATTGTGGGAAAAATGGATATCTGGAGTCTGAATGTTTGAAAAGGACAAAGGTCTTGGAAGCAACAATTAAGAAGCACAACATCAATCTTGATTCTTCTTCTAACACTTCTCATGGACACACACTTTTTTCTTTCAATTTCTCCTTCAATGCAACCTCTACGTCTTCTGATGAGTGGCTTATTGATTTTGGAGCATCTTATTATGTGGCTAAGGATAAAGCCATTTTTATGCTCTTAATGATTATAATACCATACACATATTTGTTGGTGATGATAGATCTCCTAGTGTTGTGGGGTTTGGAACAATTCAAAAAAATAATGGTAATTTCAATGATGTATTATATGTTTCCAAGTCTTCCTTGCAACCTTCTATTAGTAATATTAGATCACTCATTGAGTTAGAGGTAAAACAACAAAGTTTTCACCTCACCTAGTTGTAATTAAGGATTTAAAATATCTTAGCATGTCCTTGCCACTAGAGTAGTTGATGATATCACCATGTTGTACAAGTTTGACGACTTTGGGTCATAACCTTTTCCCTTGGCTTTTTTTGCTCATAGTGATAACTAGAGCAAACTTTTGCATGAGCGATTTTGTCATTTAAACTATTTATCACTGCAACAACTATGTAAACAAAATATGGTAACTGGTATCCCTCTCGTTTCTTGTAGAGATGATGTTTGTGTTGGTTGTGTTCTCAACAAACATCATCAAGACAATTTTGACAAGCATGCCTCTTGGCATGTCTCAACCCCTTTGTAATTTGTCCAGGGTGAGTTGTGTGGTCCACTTTCTTCTCCTTCTTTCTCTAGGTTCAAATACTTTTTAACTTTCATTGATGACTTCTCTAGATGCACTTGGGTTTATTTCTTAAACTTAAGAGTGAAGTTTTTGACTTGTTCTTAACTTACAAAGCCCTTCTAAAAGGAAATTGCTAATTATATGATTCATTCTAAGGGATTAAGTCTTCATTATTAGGCAGAAGCAATCAATTGTGCAAATTACATAGTAAATCGCACTCCCACAAAAGATTTAAGCAATTTAACACCAAAAGAAGCATGGACTGACATTAAGCCAGATGTAATCTACTTTTGTATCTTTGGTAGTGTAGCATGGACTCACACTTCAGAAGAAAAAATGAATGTTTTCCAACCTAAAAGTGAGAAGTGTATTTTGTTGGATATTCTGAAGATGTAAAAGGTTATAGACTTCTTCACCTCACTCGAATGAACTAATCATTAGAAGAGACGTTAAATTTACTGAAAAATATCTTAGCTTGCAAGTCTAACTCGACGGTTAGGCCCTCTTCAACCTGCGAGCCATCTTTAGAATTTGTGCCATTATTCCTATTTTGATTTCTTCTTCAAAAGATGGAATTGAGGATGAAAATCCACTTTTGCTTGCTCACCTTCCTTCGGATAAGTCCATTGAACATGAACCTGCACTAATGCCACAACTTCTAAATGGGTTTGTTTAACACAAGAAGCCACTGATGACATTGTTGGTGATCCTATAGATCTATGTCATAATCATTCACAATTCAAGCAAGCCTCCTCTCTCTTGGCTCAAGTTTCAGAGACTCATGATTAAGAAACATTTATAAAAACTTCAAGCCATCCAAATTGGGAAACGACAATGAATGAAGAATATCATTCGTTTATGGAAAATAATATTTGGGAACTTGTACTTCTTCCAAAAGGAAGAAAACTTGTTAGATGTAAATGAGTATATGGAACTAAGTATGCATCAAATGGAAGTGTTGAAAGGCATACACTCGGTTAGTTTCCAAAGGATTCTCTCAAGTTGAAGGAACTGACTGTAATGAAACCTTTTCCCCTGTCGCCAAAATGAATTCCACTTGCCTTGCTCTAGCCCTTGCGGCCTCACATGGATGTTCAATCCACCTTCTTGCATGGGGATCTACAAGAAGAAATCTACATGGAATAACCTCCTGGCTATGTTTAGAGTGACTCTAGTCATGTTTGTCACCTTAAGAAATCTCTCTATGGTCTTAAACAAGTTCCTCGAGCTTGGTATGCAAAAATTGTAGCTTTCTTCTCGACATTGACTTCTCTAGATGTCATTCTGTCCCCAATGTCTACACTAACAAAGTAGGAATCCATCTCATAATCTTTGTTCTTTATGTTGATAACCTTATTGTCATTGGTAGTGACCCTAAACTTCTAAGTCAAGCCTTAAGAAGTTTGAAATGAAAAAATTAGGTTATTTGCATTATTTCTTTGGCTTCCAAGTATTGCAAACCAAGGGAAAAAATTCTCTTTCCCAAATTAAGTATGCATGTGACCACTGTTTTCACAAGGAAGAGAGTAAACCAACCTCTTCTCCCTTTCAGTTTGGAGTCAAACTTGCTGCCACCTACACTACAATCAAAATTGATGCCAAATTCATACCATTAGTTAGTTGGTAGCCTCTTATATTTGACTCATACTTGTCCTAATATTTCTTTTATTATTGGTCTTACTCCCTGGTATATGCAAACACCCCATGAAAGTCATTGGAAAGCGGCTAAAATGATACTTTGGTATATCTCAGGTACAATTTAGTTTGGGATACATTACAGTTCAAGAGGGACCCCTTTGTTGGTTGGTTTCATTGATTCATATTGGGCTTCCGAACTTTATGTTTGGAAGCCTATTGCAGGTTATGATTTCAGACTTGGTTCCAGACTTGTCACTTGTGCTTGTAAAATGCAGTAGGCTAGTTCTCTTTCTTTAGCATAAGTAGATCATCGAGTAGCGGTTAATGCAAGTCAAGAAGTCTTGTGGCTTCCACAAATCCTTTCAGAGTTTGAATTCTAGTAGCAACATCCAACCACCATTTGGTGCAACAATTAGAGTGCCATCAAACTCGCCAAATATCTAGTTCAACATCAGCATAGCAAACACAATGAGTTACAAATGCACTTCATTGGAAAGCTCATTCATAGTCGATTTATTGAAACACTCTTTTTCCCTACAAATTTTTAAGTTGCAAACATTTTAAAGTCTCTTACAAAAGCGAAGTTTTCTAAACTTCGATTTATGTTAGGTGTTAAGGAAGTTGTCATTAGGAGGGGATAAACCTTAATGCCTCATTCCTTTTATTGTTTCACCTTTGTAAATCCTTCAATTCTATCCCAAGTTGTTCTTAAGGGAGGAATGTTAGGATATTCACTTAAGACTTATTTAAGATCAACTTGGTCTATTGTTTCTATTAGGTAAAAGTGTGTTCCTTTAGAATGCATTAGTTGCAATGTAATTTGACGATCATGATATGTTCTAGACATAAAGTGATTCTATGGCTCATATTCTCCTCAACACTAATGATTATTGATTCGTGCCTTAACACCCAATTGGTCCATGATTTCTATTTAAAGAGCATGGAAGGTCATGCTTGATGATCAATTGTGAGAGCTCTCGTATGTAAAAAAATTAAATTACTTTAATAAATTTTCCTCAAGTGGCCACGTTGGCCAGGGCCATGGATTGTTTCCCTCTTAGATGGTTTTAACCATGTAAAAATAATAGTGTTACATGTTGATTTTTCTATAATAAACACAATAGAAACTAATCTTCTGATTTGATAATTATTACCTAATAATCTTCATACAGTTTATATTATACCACTGATATTATTGAGCAATTATACATAGAATATTTCAACAACAATGCGATGAAAACAATAAGATCATAAAGAGATAGCCATGCACAATAAAGACAACAAAAATTTCCCTAGGAAACCCAAACTTGGGAGACAACCCAACAAATATTATTCTAGGATAAATTCTTCTTCAACAAGGTTTACAATAAAATGTCTAGAAATCTGTGCCAAAAACCAAGTCCAAACTTTAGTCACTTCATCCTTTTTCTGCTCCCACAAGTGTCTTCTATAGAAGAGAGATAATGATAAGTGAGTAATCAAATGAAGTGTCACATCATGTGTATATATATAAGTCAAATGGGTGCATTTACCCCAAGGGACACACCCTTTCATGGTGGGGCTGACTTGTCCCTTTTGAGCCTACATGAAACCCAAAAATAAAATTTATTTTATTTTAATTTCCATAATTTTTCTAGGCCGACTTAGGAGGCCTCTTGGCATGTGGGAATACCTCTCAATGCTACACAAAAGTCAACACTCCCTCTTAGCGAGGGGGGTATTCTCCTTAGCTGCAATAGATTTCCTTTAAGATGGAATTTCTCCCTCCTTAAGAAACGTTTATGAGCTTGTTATGTTGATGCATGTCTATAGATAAATCCATCCTAGAGTGGGAAATGTAACTCATATGCACATGAGTATCTAGGGATTTTGACCAAAGTCCTTTATGGCTCCTTAGGCAAATGTATCAATCTCCTCTGGTCAAAGTCCTTGTCCTTTTGGCTTCATAATAGAGAACTTGCCTTTGGACTGTTCACCTTTTTGGTCAAAGTCCTTTATGACCTAGCCAAGTCCTTATAACTTCAAAGGTGAATTACATCTATCTCCTCTGGTCGACCTAGCCAAGTCCTTCTGGCTTCTTAGGAGAAGATCTATCCAATTTATAATTTCCCTGGGTCATTCATCTCTGGTCAAAGTCCTTTATGACCTAGCTAAGTCCTTCTGGAAGCGAAGTCCTTATGGGTTAAAAGGTGAATGCATCCATCTCCCTTGGTCAAAGTCCTTTATGACCCAACCAAAGTCCTTTATGGCTTCAGGATATGGTCAGCCCAATCCTGCAAAGACCTCATCATTCCCTTTTAATGAGGGAGACATTCAAATCATACTAAGTTCGTCTTTGAAATGTGTTTAAAATCTGCTCATTTATGGATATGTACTAGAGATCTCTTGCTCCTCTCTGTATCATGTCTTAGATGAAGTGGCTCAGCCATGTCCTTTTGGCTTTTGAAGCAGATCTTCCTATGGAAATCCTGGTCATTCTCTCTGTCATTGAAGCAAATCCTCCTGCCATTGTTGCTCCCTCTGTCACTTGAGCAAGTCTTGTTGTAGTTGCTATATATCACATAAGCAAGTCCTTATGCCACTGCTACTCCCTCTTACTGGGAGAACCCTCTTGTCACAAGTCTTGCTTTATTTTTCTCAACACTGCCATCTGTTGCTAGAATCACTGCCTTGGAAACCTTCACGATGCACCTGCAAACCTCATTTGAGAGGCCATGGAAAAAACAATTATAACCAAGCAAGTACAAAGACAAGAGGCTCACCATGGAAAAATAGAAATAGTTAAAGGAGAAAGGTATGAAGTATTTATCTACTGATTAAGGAAGAAATTGTAGAGGGTTGTTGGATTCCTTTGTTTGTTCATCTTGTGGATTAGGCTTAGCAAGCCATTCATCGAGCTATCTAGCCACACCAAGTATGCATCACACCAACTCCACTTCCATTCAACACTCCAAGTCTTTCTCTAGGGTTTCATCCCACAAACCCTAGGACTTTCTTGTCCAAGGCTTGAATATAAGTCATAACCTCCAAGTCTTCTCACTCTTGTATCAAGATGTCCTTTGCCTCACTCTAGTGCCCTACCTTCCTTGCTGTCCACCACAGTTTACTACATTGACTTTGGCCAACCTCTTCTAGCCTCATTGTTTTCTTGACATTCTTCTTTTATAGCTCGGTCTGCTTCAGATAATCCTAGGCCAACTCTCTCTTCTAATTTGTAATTTGGATCATTGTATTGAGGCCCAATTGCGGCTCTTTACTGGCAGCCTCAGCCTCCTCAAATCCTCTGTGGTTGGCCCTCTTTTACATGGGAAGACCCTCTGCTAGGTATTTCCTTGACTGCGTTAACACCTAATACTGATAGTCATCGTGTTCAAGCCTGTGAACTCAAACATGTAACCAATGTCATCTATCGAGTTTGCTACAACACATACATGGACTTCAATCCTCTTTTGTTGTGATACAACGAATGGGAGAGGACGTCATTCAAATCAACCACTGATTCTTTTCAACTCAGCCTCTGATTGCATAGTTGTACAAGAGAACATCACATTCCTCCTATAGACTGGAGCTAGCATTTTTGTCCACGTAACAATATAGCGACCAATGTAGAATAGTCAATTTGTCCATGCATCTGTATGAAAACCAATCATCAAATACATGAGTCAATCCATGTTACATAATATATGTAAGGCAATGGCATAGGAGTTGTGTCGATGGCAAGGCTCAACTACATATCCTCCTTCAATATAACCTCTTCCAGACTTCACTATATGTATGTATATAGATTACCCATATTCAAGTTTTTCCATTCCACTAGAATTGTTGTATGCTTCTGTCTAATCATGCTAAAACTCTCACCAACACTAGACTCGCCTCTAACCTTCAACCACTGCCTCTGCTACCTATAGTCGTCCTCTTCTTTTAATATATAGCCGCCCATATCATAACTTTGTCGAGATTTTGTTGTCAACAAAAACTACGCCATTTCAAGCCATGGCATATTTCAGTGTTCTCTCTATGTTCAAATGGTTCAACTAATCGAGTTAGTAATCCATGATATACAACCCATGTTTCAATTATAACTTAGTGTTCAAATGGTTCAACTAACCGAGTTAGTAATCCATGATATACAACCCATGTTTCAATTATAGCTTAGTCAAGAAACTTCCTACAAAAGAAATGGACAATCTCCACAACACTAAGAACGTGACCAGACTTTTATTAAGAATAGACTTCATTGTTAGTGACACTCCACAACAGATCAACCATATGGTGACCAAATCAAACCGAAACTCTTTGTCAAACTAGTGAACTAGATCCATTATTGGTCTTTAGATATTTACCTTGGCTCCATATATCTAGACAAGGTTCTCAAAGCAATAAGGTTGCAAACCATTCGAGCCAGGAGACATACCTTGAATATGAATTAATACAACAGATCTAACCTTCCATATAAAACTCAAACTTTATTTATCCATAGCAGAACCAGTTCAAAAGATAAAACTCTTTTATGTTCAATTTTAACAAATCAATTCACGGAAACACAGTTCATTCGTTTCTTGTTTTTCAAACTTCATCTGATGAAACCTAAGACTGTTTTATTTGTAATCCACGAAGAACGATCACAAATGGAAATGCCACCTCATCAATTTGCAATAAATCAAGCTCATTTATTGATTACAGAGGCTTGTCCAAAATCAATCATATGAACGATCAACATGAAATCAAGTCAATGAATCATAATTTCTAAGCAATGAGCCAAAAAGACAACAAATCATAACAATGAACTCAGATCAAATCATAATGATCCCTGGTTTTGATTGACCTTCTAAACTGACCCTCAGCTAGGTCTGTTATCTCTGCTCAATTTCGGTCTTGGGATTTTCTTTATTGCAATCGAGACTAGGGCTCAGACTAGCTCCGTGGTCCTTTTGTTCACCCTTAGACAAACCATAAAACAAACTCAGACTCCTCTCTGGCTTTGATACCATGTTGATTTTTCTACAATAAAAATAGTAGAAACTAATCCTTTGATATGATAATTACTACCTAATAATTTTCATACAATTTATATTATGTCATCGATATTATTGAGCAATTATACATAAAATATTTCAATAATAATGCAATGAAAACAATAAGGTCATAAAGAGACAACCATGCATAATAGAGACAACAAAACTTTCCCTGGGAAACCCAAACTTGGGAGAAAACCCAACAAATATTCTTCTAGGAGAAATTCTTCTTCAACAAGTTTTACAATAAAATGTCTAAAAATATGTGCTAGAAACCAAGTCCAAACTTCAGTCACTTCATCCTTTTTCTGCTCTCAAAAGTGTCTTCTACAAAAGAGAGACGATGATAAGTGAGTGATCAAATGAAGTGTCACATTATGTGTATATATACAAGTCAAATAGGTGTATTTACCCCCAAGGGACACATCCTTTCATGGTGGGGCTGACTTATTCCTTTTGAGCCTACATGAAAACCAAAAATAAGATTTATTTTGTTCTAATTTCCATAATTTTTCTAAGCTAACTTAGGAGGCCTCTTGGCATGCGAGATTACCTCCCGATACTACACAAAAATCAACATTAGGATCATTGATCTAATTGTCTGAATGACACTGAATGTTTTCATCCTATATGGAATCCCTTGTTTTCCCAAACATTTAGCCACCTCAAAGCATAAATATATTTATGCTTATGCATTGAATAGTAAACTACTGGGAAATGGGTAATTACAATATCATTTAATATATAGTTCTTTCACATACATATAATTACATTCCATGATTATGGTCACTTCTATCCTACAAGAAGGCCATTAACCTTAAATTGGCATCGATGATAATTAATAGAAAGGACACAGATAGAGTTAAATCCCTTACATTACAATATTTCACCATGACAAGCTCCTAATTCTACATATGAATCACTACTAGGCAACTCAACATGCACCTCTAAGCCTTAATGTCCACTCCTAGACTTGCAACTTCCGTAGTGAGAGAGCACATAATAATCAACAAAATCACTCATTGCAAACATTAATATCCAAAATATAAACAATACAAATCAATAATTTCATTGCCACTAGCTACATTTGGGGAAATAGCTCAATGGGATCGACACCTATCCATAAGTCGCAGTGTGAGTAGGTGCTAAGGAATGAAACAAGAGGGAATTTCACTATCTAAGGCTATGACTACCTCACTTGGCTCACATGATTACTCACGCAAAGGAATTCTACATTTCCTTGCCCCCCAATGTTGCTTAACACAAGAAAATGGGATCCCTTTTGTTGGAAAATCAAAGTAGTTATATTCGGGTTTGATTCTACTTTCTTGATAATTACTTGTGAGTGTGTTGGCTTCTTTTACTTATTTATTACCTTATCTTTCATCAAGCAATTACCATATTATGTGTGAAGATCACAAAACAAGAGACAAGATGTAGGCCATTAGGGGAATTTTGAGGTCTAAAATGGGCCTCCTAAGAAAAATGTACAACCAAAATAAACTTTATAAGAACCAATAGGATTTAAGATGATGATGTCAACCATGGAAGATGATTCACCATTTTTGGAGTAAAAAAGTAAAAAGATTAAAAAACAATAAAATAATAGAACTACTTTTTCAACTCATCTCCCTAAGGTTTTACTCAAATTTCAAGCGGGAGTACTCGTTGGATGCAAAATTTAATTCCTCATCCAAGGAGTACCCATGTTGTATACTTTCGATGGACCCTGCTACACGAAAAATGAGAAATACATGAAAAAACGTGATTGCAATCACGTTTTTCATGTATTTCTCATGTAGTAGGGTCCATCAAAATTATGCAACATGGGTACTCACTGGAGGAGGAATCAATTTTTTCATCTAATGAGTGTTTCCACTCGAAATTTGAGTAAACCCATCATAAAGTTGAAAATACGAGTTGAAAAAATCATTTTTTTCTTTTCTCCCTCTAAAATTTGATGATGTAATGGAATCTTATATGATTATTTCCACTATTATTTTATAATTTCCTTAGAAGGCCCATTTTAGACCTCAAAATTCCCCTAATGCACTATGCCAGGGCAAAACCCCCCTCGAGGGGAAAACCTAGTCAATAAATTCTTCCTTTCAATAGTATTCTTTGATACTCTTCACCCTAGACAAAGACCAGACCTCCCCTCCACACCAAGTCAGCCTCCCAGATCTTCGACCCCTTTCCAGGAACTTCGACTAGGAAGCAGCTTCCGACAATAGTCAAACTTGGAAGACTTCGATCTCCCAATCCAGGGCACGAAATAGAGAGAGGCACCAAAAGTTTGATTTTCTTCTTCTCCTTAGACTTCCCCAAACTCGCACTTCTTTTGGCTTCCCGACAACAAACTTTGCACTTCTCCAACTACTCTTGAGATATCAAACTAGCTTGAGATGATGGTGCTCCAAATGACTTCAACTAGCTTGTATTTGTAGGCTTCTTGTGGGTCGAATAAGTGTCCTTAGGTTGACTTAATCTCTTCTAGGCCAACTTGGTGTGGTGGATACATAAATCATATTTGACTCAATACTAAACCATTTTACATGATTCGAAAGCCCAAGAAGGGTATTTTTGAAGGTACAATGACTCTATAAACACAATATTAATCCTAGGAGTCCACAATGGGGACTTTGACTAATATAATGATGACCCAATCAAGAAACCCATGCTTTAATAAGTCATTGTTACAATAATAAAATTTATTTCTTTATTCTAAGTACATTTCACGATGACTCAAGCACATTAATGAAGACCGAACATAGTTACATTTTCCAACACTCCTTAACTAGGGAGGTATTCATAATGTACAAATACAATGGAATATCTCAAACTATATGAACCACGAAGAATTTTAGGCACATCAATGCCATGGATTAGATTCCTGACCAGGGCAATTTATCCATTGGTTTCTCAACAATTTAGGCATCGCAACGCCACAGACTAGATTCTTGACCAGGGAAATCTATCCCATGGTCTCTCAACAATTTAGGCACCGCAATGCCATGGACTAGATTCCTAACCAGGACAATCTATCCAAGTGGAAATAAGGTGGACTCAAGCTTTCAGCCCCTCTAGGTACCATCAGACTTGCTAACCACCAACCCAAAGATCCATATTTGTATCCAAAAACAGAGCTCAATAACCAATACCGCCTTTCCAACTTCGGGACCTAGACATTAACACAAAGTGTCAGAGAAATGTCTTCCTAGACAATGCTTCACTCGCAAAGGCTCAACAAATCTCTTCCACACTCTTATCATCAATACAATCAACAATATCTACCAAACCAAACAGGTTCCTCAGATATTCAAACTTCTTATTAGGAAAAGCCTTTGTTAGTATGTCTACTACATGTTCATCTGTCGAGACATACTCCAACTTCATGATCCCATCCTGCACCAAGTTCCTAATAAAGTGGAACTTATTGTTGATATGCTTCATCCTAGCATGAAACATGGGATCTCCAGACATCTTGATACAACTTTGATTGTCACAATTAATCACAGTAGGACCTAGAGACTTCTCGAACAAATCTATTAGAAGCTTCTTAAACCAAACAACCTCTTTTCCTACTTCACATGCAACCACATATTCTGCCTCAGCACTACTTAAAGCAACGAGATCTTGCTTCCTACTCATCCATGAGATCATAGCAGCTCCCAAACTAAAACATCCTCTGGTAGTGCTCCTTCCATCGGTCTCACTGCCACCCCAATCAAAGTCTGTGAAGCCAATTAGCTTGACTTCCTTACTATCATACTTTAGGCAGTGATGTATAGTGCCACGAAGATACCTCAATATATGTTTGGAAACTATCCAGTGATCATGACGAGGCTCCAACTGAAACTGACTAAGAATGTTCACTGCAAAACATATATCTGGCCTAGTATTTACCAGATACATTAGGGAACCCACCAACTGTCGATATGAGGTAGGATCCACGAGACTAGAGTCAGAGCCCCTCAATTTCTTGAGGTTGGTGATCATAGGAGTAGTCATCGGGTTGGAATCCATCATCCCAAATTTTTGCAATAACTTGATGATGTACTTTCCTTGCCCCAAATATATCTCCCCAGGTCTCTACCATACTTCTAGACCTAGGTAATAGTGCATCAGTCGTAGATCCTTCATTTCAAATTCAGCGGCCAACATCTTCTTGCATTCTTGAATTCTTCACTCTACACCTATGATGAATAGATCATCCACATATAGTAGAATAATGATGGGCTCATTATTCACGACCTTGACGTAGAGATCTGGATCAACAAAACTCTTCACGAACCCAATACTAAGTAAATATGCATCCATCCTTGCATACCATGCCCTAGGTGCTTGCTTCAAGCCATACAGGGCCTTCCTAAGTCTGTAAACATGAGAGTCCCTGCTATTAACTTCAAAGCCTTCATGTTGTTCGATATACACTTCCTCATCAATGGTCCCATTCAGAAATGCGGTCTTAACATCCATTTGATGGATATTCCACCCCATTATAGCAACCAATGAAACCAATGATCTAATGGTAGTGTACCTTGCTATGGGTGCAAAGGTTTCTTCATAATCAATGCCTTCCTTTTGAGAGAAACCCCTTGCAACGAATCTTGCTTTGTACTTGTCTATACTTCCATCAACAACATGTTTGATCTTATAGATCCACTTAGATGTGACAACCGATTTGTCACTAGGTCTAGGAACGATCTCCCAAACCCCATTCTTCATGATGGATTGATATTCTTCCTGCATTGCTTTCTTCCAAACCTCTTGATGCACAACTTCCTTGAATGTAGATGGTTCGGCTTCAATTAACTTTGTCATATATGCAGCGTAGCCAAAATATCTCTTTGGTCTCTTACTTTCCCCGAAGGAAACTTTCGCAACTTCACGTCCTTCAACATCTTCCAATGTAGCTTTCAACCAACTTGTCATCTTCTTTGTGGTTAGGATGACCACCGATTGAATAGGCTCACTTGGTCCTTCTTCTTTGAGATTCGTAGTAGAGTTTTCATGATGGGAACTTCTTCGCCATCATAATCAATAAGAATATCCCTTGATTTCCTGTATGCTTGATTCTCATCAAATATGAGATCCCTACTTACTTCAATGTGTCTTCCTTCCTTTATGTAGATTCTATATGCTTTTGATGAGAGACTATAACCAACAAATATTCCCTTGATACTTGTAGAGTCCAACTTCTTTCGCTTGTCTTTTGGAACATGGATATATGTTGGACTTCCAAAGATTCAGAGGTGATCCACACTCGACTTCTTTCCTATGAATACTTCTTCGAGTGTTGTATTATCAAGACTCTTATGAGGACTTCTATTTTGAATGTATACAGCTATCATCGCTGCTTCTCCCCATAAGAACTTTGGTAGATCTTGATCAAGGAGCATAGTTTGAATGCCTTCTTCAATTGACCTATTCTTCCTTTCAGTGAATCCATTTTGTTTGGGATAATAGGGAACAATGAGCTCCCTCTTAATACATGCTTCCTTACAATATGCAATTAATTCCTTAGAAGTGTATTCCCCACCATTGTCAAACCTCAGAGCTTTTATCTTTCTTTCGGTTAGGGTTTCAGCCCTAAACTCCTTGAACTTATCAAATACTTCATCTTTTGTTTTGAGGAGGTAGAGCCATGTCTTTCTAGAATGGTCATCAATGAATGTCACATAGTAGATATGGCCTCCAAGTGATTTGTCAGACATGGGCCCACACACATCGGAATGGATGAGGTCTAATATCTCTTTAGACCTAGTTTCACTATTATGAAATGGATTTCTTGTATGTTTTCCCAAAGAGCATCCCTTGCACACACCTTCATGATCTAACTTCATATTAGGAATACCATGAACCAGTTGACTGAGAGTAGAGATGACTTTATAATGTAGATGACCATACCTCCTATGCCATAGCTCAATGGGACTTATTTCCATATGAACCAGAGCTTGAGGAGGTGGTGTAATGACTCTAAAAAGACTTCCTTCACAAACTCCAATAAGCCTAGCTTTGTCAATGCTAGAGTCTTTTCCCCAAACTAATACTTTTCCATTACCAAAAGCAATTCTTTCCCCTTTATCTTCTAAACAAGAAATAAAAAGCATTTTTTTTCAAACCTAGAACATATAGAATGTTGTTGAGATGCAACTTCGATCCATTATCTAGCTTCAACGATGTTGATCCCAGGCCTCTAACAACATAGCTTTTGTTGTCACCCAATTCCATTGCATGAGAAGATGGCTCCTTTGATAGTGTATGAAGTTGTTTACTTTCACCTGTCATGTGTCTCGATGCTCCACTATCAATGATCCATGCATTGTCATCACTAAGAGAACCTGTAAGAGCAACCAAGAACCCTTGACTCTTGACCTTGTTGAATAAGTAGTAGATGACCTTCTTGATCCAACTTCCAACATTATTGATACCCATTCTTACATAGTTCATCAACGAGGGAGAATTCATGCCAACAAAGTGATCTTCGACTCTTCCTGACCTTAGCTTTGAAACCATGTTGGAAAATTAAAGTAGTTATATTAGGGTTTGATTCTCTTTTCTTGATAATTACTTGTGAGTGTGTTGGCTTCTTTTACTTCTTTATTATCTTATCTTTCATCAAGCAATTACCATATTATGTGTACATGAAAATCACAAAACAAGAGACACAAGATGTAGGCACTATGCCAAGGAAAAACCCCCCTCGAGGAGAAAACCCTGTCAAGAAATTCTTCCTTTCAATAGTAGACTCTTCACCCTAGACAAAGACCAGACCTTCCCTCCACACCAAGTTAACCTCCCAGATCTTCAACCCCTTTCTAGCAACTTCGACTAGGCAGTAGCTTCCAGCAACTTTGAAACTTGGAAGACTTCGATCTCCAATCCAGGGCACGAAACAGAGAGAAAGAGAGGCACCAAAAGTTCAATTTTCTTCTTCTCCTTAGACTTCCCCAAACTTGCACTTCTTTTGGCTTTCCGACAACAGAGTTCACACTTCTCCGGCTACTCTTGAGATATCGAACTGGCTTGAGATGATGATGCTCCAAATGACTTCGACTAGCTTGTATTTATAGGCTTCTTGTGGGTCGAATAAGTGTCTTTAGGCTGACTTGATCTCTTCTAGGCCGACTTAGTGTGGAGGATACATAAATCGTATTTGACTCAATACTAAACCTTTTTACATGATTCAAAATCCCAAGAAGGGTCTCTTTGAATGTACAAAGACTCTATAAACTCAATATTAATCCTAGGAGCCCACAATGAGGCCTTTGGCTAATATAATGATGACCCAAGTATGAAACCCATAAGTCATTGCTACAATAATAAAAAATATTTTCTTTATTCTAAGTACATTTCATTATGACTCGAGTACATTAATGAAGACCGAACATAGTTACATTTTCCAACACCTTTCACTACTAAGAAGTATCTCAGGATATCCCACTTCTCTTCAATGCTGCAATGCAAACTAACTAGGAAAATCTCCAATGTTTGAAGCCAATAAATCTCAATTGTAGCAATTATAAATGCTCACAATCATGGATTTTCTCATACAGGGATGATAACCAAACTTTCCGCAACTTTAAACAGTGCAACCTCAATGCTAACAAATCGCCTACTAGCGTCACCTCAATGTACACAAATGGTCTCACAATGTACCACCATGACAACATTCTTCTCCATGATTTAGCATACCAACATCTTGGGCTACCAACCCCTCTTTCAACTAATGTGTGGAGTCTCTCAACATACTTGACTAGCAACCTCCTCTATGGTTCCCTTACCCCACAAAGAGAATGAACCCTTTCCCAAGGCTTACATAAATATATAAATATATGACGTGCTTGGAGGCCACGTGCTCCTACATAAAGCTAGCTTAGGAAACAAACATAAAACAAATAATAAAAAGCGATATAAAAGCTATGGGAGCTAGACATTGTAATAAAAATTTATTTTATTAACCACCCTTACTTCCCATCTTGTTGTTTCATTGCCCCCATGATGCTGCCACGGAGACAGGACCCCAAGTGCAAAGTTTTATATTATTTTTATTATTTACACAAACTCCAAAGTAATCGAATGTAAACCACTTACCACTTAATTTTTAAGTTCATGCTCATAGGGGTCGTACAATGGCAATAAATGAATTTATCTATTTCTCAAATACTTCTACCAAGATCTTACCCTGTACACTCTAAAAGTAACAGTAAATACCAGGTAAGTTGTTTCCCATTGACCCAATTAGGTTAATAATAGTCTTATGCAATTTACAAGGGATTCTAACAGATAAGATTCTCCTTAGCAGAGGCTCCTTGGGCCAGAATGATTAGTTAAATGGTCTCAATGGAAACATGGATAGTAAACTTGTATAAATAATTTTAGGTGTTAAACTTGAGTGTAAATAGAGTTTCACTTCACAATAAAAACTTACATTCAGTATGGCCTGCAATTCCAAGCAGCATTCCTACCAAGATAGAAAGGTACATGGAATTTAACGGAATCGTGAACAAATGTTTTGTAATGGAAGACTAAACACATAACAATATCTAGTATAATAGATGAATTCTATAACAGCATTTCTTTGCCAAATAGCTTAAAGCAGATATAGCCGCAAACAGAACAAACCGTTTCTAAATATTAAATAAATAGATTGTTATTTCTGCTGTGAAACTATACATGAAGACATAAAATCCCAACTCGCTGCCATATGAGAAGGCAACGGTGCAACAAATTTAAGCACGTTGGGTTTTGATTGTTTCTGATCTACACTATCTGGTTGTTCCAGTGCCTCAGTGACATTGGGCAACGTTATTTGCCTGCAGTGAAGATGTAGCAAAGGTTCTTTCGATACCACACTGCCATTCTCCACACTGGCCTCGTGAGGTGCGTTATACTGTTTCTCAACCCCCTGATTAATATCCCTTTGGGATATCGGTCTCCAGCTTCTATGAACAGACCATCCATACTTATAATCTCCCACAATAGGTGTCCCCAAGGCTTCAGCACAATGAACTCGAACCTAGAAAATATAAGATCTAGCCTGTTAGATTGGATTATCATAAAGACTATGCAATTAAAGGAGCAAACATCAACTGAAAAAAGCATATAACAGAAAAGAAAAATAGGAAAATGTCTTATGCTTCAAGCACAGGTATTTACACATATCCAGTCTACCTGCAATATGTATAAAATGTGCCAGTTCTTGCTAACATGAGATGGTACAAAAGAAAGGGACTAATAACAGAGAACCAGATCTAGCTATGATAAGTAGAGTGCAGATTGCAAAGTTCAGTGTTCAGTATAGATCACAGAAAGCTGCAATAGAAATGTTACACAATTTCATTTGCGCAGGCAGGTAAAGCATATTTTGGTTTTTGATAGGCCGGTCACCATCAATAACATCCTTACTCTTGAGTTCAGAAGTTTCCCCTTGTCATGTTCGCTCTGTTATGAAATAATGCTCAATCTCACTCTCATTTTCCTGTCTAAACCCAGCTCTCACCAATGGTGCAGACTGACAATTTTCCTGCTTTTGACACTAAACTTCTACTTCTGATCCACAAAAAAACGAAAACAAAATGTTATTCCAAGAAAATCACACCTGATGTTTTCTCCCGGTAAATGTACACATCTCTAGCCATGTGCAACCTGCACAAGTATGTACCGCATAAATCTACTAAAAAGCATTATGGAGATCGGAAAAAGAAACTGCAAAAAAGGTTGCTTATAAGATATAACTGCCCAAAGACATATGAGGAAGAAATAAGTTATATTAATGTAAAATACCGAGCACAGACATGCATGTACAACAAAAGTCATTGACATGCCTTAAACTTTTTAAATGGAAAGTTTCATAAATTGAGAATGCTAACCAGAGCACATAAATCAAAATAATTTTTCAAAGGAGTTATCAGATCCATTTGTTTTCTGAAGACCAGTAGTAATTTTGGGCCCAAATTAAGAAAATTCATAAGAAAACTCCATGACAGGTTTTTGAGCTAAGAAGGCTAATAAACTGAATTAATTGGAGACCTCCTTGTCTCTATATCTCCTACTATATATCCTTGACTTGCACCACCCTAGCCACTCCCACTTGTAAATCACACGTACTTTTTCTTTATGATCCAAGTCATCGTCTTCTTTATCGACTTCTTCATTACTATCGTAGACTTAAATTCGCCTACAATAAGTGCACTCTAGTCTCTAGACCACCTTTCTAATTTTGAATCCCTTTCTTTGGTGTGACAGAAGTCTGATTCCATATTTTAACCCCCGGGGAGGAAGCTATGCAGCACTTCATCTCTTATAGAATCGATTCATGTAAAATTTATCATCCCTCAAGAACTAACCAATGAACAAGTTTTGTGGTAATGAGTGCAAATCCTTTCAGTGGAAACCCATATTTGTTCTTGCTACTATAAAGTCCCAAGGCCACGCAGCATTTGTTGATGCCTAATTGGATTAAAGAAACAAAAAATCATCCATGAAAAAACCTTCTAGAAGACAATAACACCTGAAAAGTCTCCTTGCGTGATCGAGGACCTGTTACCCACCAAAAAGTAGGTAACCCCATAGGAGAAATTTTTTCTCCTCCTTTGGACAGCCAGCTAGCCAGCAGCCCTACATTGCTCAAAATACGATGATATGCCATATTCCTCCACTATTTGCACTGGTCCGACACCTCTCATCATCTGACATCCTCTTGAAGGAAGGTGGGTCACTATTTGACAAGAACTGTAACTATTTTGCAAACATGTGCTTTTCCTAAATGTTTTGGGCATTCTAACGTAGATTAAGGGGTGATTTGGATGATTGATCAATCTGCTGAGTCCATTGGCAGTTGTTATTGATGTCAAGTTTTGTCACTGACATGTTATTGGCAATCTGTTAGTTTGATAGGCCTCTCAGAGAGCTTTCAAGTGGTATATGACACTTAGTTTAATTCCCCAGGAATGAAAAGAAACCTGAGTTTGAAGTGGAGTCTTAGGCTGTTAAGAAACCAATGCTTATATGAATTAGGGTTTGATTCTTCTTTCTTGATAATTACTTGTGATTTATGTTGGCTTCTTTTATCTTCATCAAACAATTACCAAATTATATGTATATAAAGACCACAAGTGTTAATCTAGGTTGTCATTGATGTCAATTTGGCATTGGCAAATATTCTTGACATGCCAGAGGATGACTATAACTCATGTTTGATAAAGATGTCAAGACACCTTGATGATCTAGAAACTCTTGATGACTTATGTGACATACACATGATGACATGTCCTACCTCCGATGATCTTGATGAAAAACACATGATGACATGACAAACCTCTGATAATGTGAAGCCATAATCCTTGATGACCTTACCTCTGGTGATCCTAATAATGGAAGACTACATGATGTAGCATATGTTTGACGACATATCATTTATGATATGGTGACCCTATGATGAAGAAGGCAAGGACATGTTGAAGAAGGCAAATGACCCTACCTCCAATTCTGCACCAATAAATGACCAGTCACATTAAAAAATATTTTTTACTACCTTAGAGGCAGAATTTCTCTATGAGACCTTCACCATCCTTTAGAGCATATTTTTAGCTTTCCAATGAGCTATTACTTGGCCTGAAACTCCAAATAGTTTGGGAGATATTAATTTTTTAAGTTAGGAATATTAATCTGGTCCTTGAGCCGACCTGTGCTAGGCCTCTCATGTCGGCCTCCTTCAAATAGACGTGTCCCTTCAGATTTTAAGCGAAATCACTATATATATACAGTTCGGACTACATTTCTTATCATCAGTTTCGGTGATCATTTCAGAGAAGGAGCACAAAACTCAGATTAGAAGCACAGAAGGCTGAGGAGGACGTTATAGAATACAGTTTTGGCAAATACTCTCTGTGATTGGGCTTCTTCATTACAGCAGTAGACAGGTGTGAGAACAGTTTTCTGTGCTGGTGTAGAACTCGACTACAGTCCAGATCACAATCCTGAGGACGCTCAAACCTTGGCAGCGACACCTGTGGTAGCTTGGTGAAGAACCTCGGATTAAACTCAGGAAGTAAGGAAGGATCTCAGACCAGGCATAAAAGTGAAAGACCAGACCTTAGAACAAGCTCAGGCGTGGAGATCAAGTCACAGACCAAGTACAGAAGTAAAGTATAGGCCTCAGACTTGTGGAACAAGCAAGTTTTTTGGACCTGTAATATCTTTCTGAAGATAAATTCGAACCTGTGCAGAATTCCTCAACTACAGAGAATTAGATTGTTGAAGATATTTGGTATTTTCTCTTGTGAACAAATCTGAGTTGAAAACACAGTCTTGGAATTGTTTGAGACACAGTGCTGGATTGTCTTACAGTAAAGTCTTCTAGCAGACCTTGGTTGGAGGGACATAATTCAGATTGTTTTTACAGTGAAAACTCTCTTGAAGACATTGGTTAGATGCACAGTATTGAATTTGTCTTGGAAGCACAATATTAGCTTTGTTTTTGCAGAACCATTGAAGGCTTGTTTAAGTCTTGACACAACCTGTTGAAAAACATTCTCTAGAGCAGTCTAAAAGATTTAAAGACAGTGTTTTGGCTCACTTGAAGACTTGGATGAAAAAGACCAACTGTGTTTGAAGACCTATTTGGATAGAAACGTTGAATTGTTGAGCTCTCTTGAAGCATATTTTGAAGGCTTATTGCAGCAGGCTGATAAAGCATTCTTGAAGGCATTGTTTGGACAGAACCTTAGAGCAGCATTGTGTAGACATCTTGAAACAGTCCTAGAAGCAGACTTGGGTTGGCAGTTACTTTGGAACATTGTCATGATGACAAATTGAAGGATTATCTTTGGAACTTGTGAAGCTTTGCTTTGAAGACTAATCTTGGTATAGCTGATTTGAATATTGTTTGAGAGCAGTCCATCAGACATTGTTTTGAAGATATTTTGAAGTAGTATATCTTGAAGTGGATTTGTAGCTTCCTTGGGGATATTCTTGAGCATACCTTGGAGAGTCATCTAGCAGCCCATTGAAGACACCTTGAGGGATTCTTGAAGACATTTGGAAGACTTGTAGAAGTTGTTCCTGAAGGCACCCTTGGAGATGATGATACATTGAAGCTGTCATGAGGTGACCTTGAAGAAGTTTTGTTTGGGTAACATGAAGAGCAATGGTGACACCTTCATGTGAAGAACAAGGTTGTCATTGATGATGTGACGTGGAGACTAAGTGAAGGCATCGCTGAAGATTGATAGGGCTCGGTGAAGAAGACATTGGGAGCCATGAAGTACAACTAAACACATCTTGATGAAGTAAAGCAAGGGTTGGAGCCCAAGAGGTTGGAGCCTCGAAAATACAAGGTTGGTGCCTTGGAAGGTAGGGTTGGAGCCCTAGAGGATCAGAATCCTCAAGAAACCAGGTTGGAGCCTGAACCAAATATAGGGTTGGAGCCCTTGAGGTTGGTGCCTTGGAAAGTCCAAGTCGGTGCTTGGCACATTATAGGTTGGAGCTTGGGGAATTGAAGATCAGTGTCTTCATCTAGGGTTGGAGCCCTACATATATTGTACTTGATTTATTGTAAAGAAGAAATTAATAAAAACATTTATTCTTTATTTTTCATTTTGTGTTCTAAATATAAGTGATCTAACTGGTAAAAGTAACAATTGAAAAGAAATACTGATTCACCCCCCCCCCCCCCCTCAGTATTTCCAACAATTGGTATCAGAGCTAGTACCTTCACTCAAAGCCTAGCAGCGTGAAGGTTGATCCTTAGAACACAAATGGCAAAGCTAAGGAAGAAAGTCTCCAATCCTCCTACAGATGTGTCTCCCTCAACCACCGAAATTGAAGTAAATCAATTAAGGCTCCATTGTTCAATGGAAACTTTGATATATGGGAGGCAAGAATGAAGAATTTCTTAAAGACTCAAGGCATTGAAGTTGTAAATCGGTGATTGTTGATAGCATGATGGATGGAGAATCTAAGGAACATAATACAAGAGCAATGAAAGCAATCTTGAATGGGCTACCTGATTCTATGAAGGCCAATTTTGAAAAATGTTCGTCAGCAAAAGGCATATGGGATAAACTTCATGATCTTCACTCAAAAGGAGCGTTGACAATGATCTCTAGTCAAGAAAATGATGGAAAACAAGAAGGAAATCTAGAGCCCATCAAGGAAGCTAAAGATAAGAGTGATAACATCAAGGCTAAAGAAGACCTAGAAGATGAAGAAAATGAAGAAGATCTCCTCACTAAACTTATGGCTGCCATAGAAGAGATTAACAATTTGAAAAACGAAAATGAGGAACTTAAGAAGAAAGCGCAAGTTGGTGACCAGGACAAGACAAGGAAGGAAGTTGACCTTGTCAAGCTTCAAGTACAAGAAAGAGATGAGGAGCTCGCCAAGATTAAGGAAGAATTTCATCAAAACAAGAGAAAGCATCATGAAGAAGTCATATCCATGACAAATCAATTGGATAAGGCAAAGAAACGGGAAGATACCTTGTCAAGCCACCTTGAACAAAGGCACAAGAGCTTGAACAAACTTGAAGCAAAGATTGGTCAATACAAGGAAGAGGTCTCCTCCCTTAGATCACAACTAGAAGAAGCAAGGAAACAAGCACAGGGAGCTGAGAAGGCAATGGAAGCATTGACATTCATAGAAGGACAAGTTGATAAAATAGAAAAGGAGAGAAACACCATGACATGCCAACTAGAAGAGAAGGATGATGACATCATCAAGTTAAGAGCATAAATCATCTCACTTAAGGCCCAATCATGTGAAGCAACCAAGATGAAGGAAGAAATGGAGATCATACTCTCAAAGAAGGATGAAGAATGCAAGAAAATGAAGGAAGAAATTGTCTTTCTTAAAGAGGAAGTTGATTTGTTGAATAAGAACTTGATGAGTTCTCAAACCCTAGATGACATCCTAAGTCATCAAAGGTCTCCCCTTGATAAATCAGGCCTTGGCTATGCAGGTGAATCCTCAAGCAAGAAGGAAAATGCTTCAAACAACAAGGATGTGAGGAAGCCAGGAAGAAATGTTGATGCTCCCAGCAAAGGCAAGAGTCAAGTTGACATTGGAAGAAATCCTACTCCAAGAAGAAATGTAGATGGTGTCAAGGATGCAAGAAGCAATGGTTATCATCAAAGGATCCCAAGGCAAAAAGACTTCAGAAGTACATCAAGGAAACCTTCTTCTCCTAGGTACCAAAGTATATTTCTTGGTTATTGCTATTCTTGTACAAACTTTGGGCACATGGCAAAAGATTGTAGGGCATATCACAAAGACATATTTAATGGTCCCCGTCAATCTTCGAGAAGCAATTTTGCAAGAAGTCATGAATTCTTATTCATGAACAACATAGAGTGCTTCAAGTGTCATAACATTGGACATATGGCACATGATTGTAACTTGACTTGGGCCCCTACACAAGCTAGAACCGTGCCAAAGAAGAAAGTTACACAAGTATGGAGAAGGAAGCAAATTGAATCCAGAAGTCTCTTGAACACTCCAGCCAACAACACATGTTGTTGACTTGATGAAGTTATCCTTGATATTCCAAGTATTTGATGGGGAGACTCTACCAAAAGGAAGACCATGCATACAGTTAGGGGGAGCTTATGATGATTAAGCATTCTTGTAGAAGCCATCCATGAATGGGCCTTATGAAATCCTTGATGAGCTATATTGACAATCATTCTTTGATAGATCATTTCTCAGGAACACTCCATTGAAGAACATGATCTCTTATCTATCCAATGGACTGTTGTTGAAGATGTCTTCCACTTGATCACTAAGCAGGTAATCTTTCCTGAGCTAGAGGAGGTTGTGCAGATAGGGGGAGTTGGTTCATCACATAAAGGAATGTAAGCACATCTATCATGAACCACATTGCTAGAAAGAAGAGCACCGTGACAGGGGGAGTAACATACCTATGAAGAACTACTATTCGTGAAGAAAAGAAGCAGCTTGATAGGGGGAGTATTTGGGCACCCTGTTTTCCATTAATGTCAAAGGGGGAAAGAATATTGGAAGGGCAAGATGTTGAAATTTCTAAGTCTAACCCGTTAGAATTTTTCCTGCACAATCTGGTTTATTTCACCTACTTGTTTAATTACGGAACAAGTTATTTAACCATATAAATACTGAAATAAACACAATGCAGTCTCAACCATCTATAGATCATCAACTGAAAGAAATAGACAAACACACAAGGGACACCGTTATTTTTGGATAATCGTCCCCAAAAAATCCCAACTTGGGAAAACTGGTGCAGCAATTCTGAGGGTTTTATTATTAAGCAAATTTTCTTGAGTACAACTAGGTGCCAAATTGGCTCACCTGATAGAGAAATCTACTTGGTAGTAATACCTCTCTTCGGAAGCAAATATTCTGAAAGTCTGCTCCATGAAACTCTCTCCAACGCCTCTATGAGGCTCTATGTCAACCCTCCTGGCCTCTACATTAGCCCTCTGATGCTCTGCGCAACCTTTCTGACACTTTGTGTCATCAATGATCGAGATTACATCTCTAATCAGCGACTAAGATTGGATTTGACTTGATCCATGTCATTTAGAACCTTCTAACCCAGTTTTATATTAATACCCATTAATATTTTTATTTTCCTAAGTTTAGACTTAAGAACCCATTAAAAATATTAATTATTTTAATACTCTCTCACCGGGTAGAATTTCCCCAAACCATTTCTGGGTCTTGGAGAATTCATGTGCTTTAGCCTCTCCACCAATTTTCATGGCTAGAGCACATCCGATGCTACCCCAAATCAACACAAGAATATTGCCATCAATGATAAAGGGGGAGATTGTTAATTTAGGTTGTCATTGATGTCAATTTGGCATTGGCAAATATTCTTGACATGCCAGAGGATGACTATAACTCATGTTTGATAAAGATTTCAAGACACCTTTGTAGTGACCCATCATTAATATAGAGAGCACGAGAATATTAGCATGCATACGATGCATGCATATTTCTAAATTACCTAAAATATTAAATATCCTGACACTCCCTCATATAGAAAAGTCGCATTCACCCATCAGCGCATATTACTTAATGCCTCATGATTAATGAGCGATTACCAATGATATTAAGTTTAAAAGTATAAAGTAAAAGGGTTATAAAGAAAATAAATGTAAAGAATTATGTAAAATCAGGTTATATAATTATCTATCTCAGAATTTTAATAAAGTATGTCAATAAATTATTAAAGGGATAAATTAAATCAAAGTAAAGTTCCTATGTACGAACTTAGGACATTTTAATTAAATAAATAAAATTTTAATCAAAGTAAAATCACACATGTCAAAATATCCTTAAAAGAAAGATACGACTCAGCATGTTGAGGAGGTGTCGCTGAGAAAGGAAGCGGTGGGCTCGTAGGTGGAGAGAGAGCAACCACCGTTAATGAACAGTACATAAGGAGATGGCGAGGAGGAGTTTAGGGGGCCCTGTGTTCTTTGCCTTTTGATGGGGGAGATTGTATTTGTTGTAAGTGGAAAAACTGATCCGGGCGCTGTTGCAGGAGGAAGGAAAGGAAATTTATACATACTGCTTATAATCCGGAACTATTGAGCCTTGCTTGTTTTGAAGTTTCTAGGCACGGGGGAACGGTATGCATCGGTTGAGAAGCATACTGGATTGAGTATCTAGGTATACTCGGTTTGGCTGGGTGGTTTTTGGTCATTCGGTAACGAGAGCGCTGGAGAAGTTCTGCAACATCCTCATCGCAACATCTGTAGCAGACCAGGTAAGTACTTCATCAAATCAATTAATATAATTTCAAACTCTTTCAGTAATCTTTACAGTTCAGTAATGACTCTTTAACTTAGTACGGTCATTACATATGGTATCAGAGCCAGTTCAACTTTCGGACCTGTTAAGTTGTTAAAGATTTAAATTTATCAAAATAAGGTGGTGGTAAAGCCATTTAAATCATGCATCCAATAATAAATCTGACTCATTGTCTGTTAGCACTCTGCAAAACGTTAGGTAACCAGAACTGTAAGCTATTAATTACAAAGTAATCCAGAAACTGCTGTTTTGCAATCATCTAGGCAATCTGTTCAACAATCACAGCAGTCTACTGGGCAGTCAGTCCCCTGTTTGCTTTTGATCAGTATCAGCAGCTTGTTACCAGGCAGCAGCAGTCAGTGCAACATTCTGTTATACAACAGCAACAGGTCGCATATCAACGGCTGAACCCCAACAATTGCGGCAACAGTCATTGTTGCAGCAACCGCATTCAAACGATCACCAGGCGCAGCACAGGCTTCAAACATTAGATAGCTTGTTACAGCAGCAGCACTCACCTGAATAGTATTATCAGCCTTCACAGAAAATAGGGCTTCAGAACGTTTCTTCAACTTCTATTGATTCAGTTGGTCAAACTGAACAGCGAACCATTGGTGCTGAGGACCAGCTAGAGATAATATATCAGAAATTGGTAAAATTTGTTGACTCCTTCACTCTTTAATGACAATCACAATAAAATAATCAAAGTCGTTTCAAAAATACATTCCATCTTCAAATAATACTACATCCATCAATAAGGAGGACAAAGATTTGGTCAAGAAGTTGGCCTCCTCCATTGCCGAGTCTCCGCCCCAATCACAGCCAGAGGCCGGTTGCGGAAATGGGAGCGGCACCATCACAGACGGCGCAGGCAGAGATACCCCTGTTCCAGAACCCGTCTTCTCCCTCGCCAGCCCCCGGAAAATCCAGGCGCTTGGCCACCGCCCCGTGGCAATGATGACGGTATCAGCGTCCACCTGCTTCGCATCTGTGTAAACCCTGAATGGTCTTATTGACAAATCGAGGCGGACCACTGTCTCCGTGAAAATCCGCGTCCCAAAACGGAGACTCTGCGCCTTGAATTTCTCCGTCAATTCCATCCCCATTATTCCCTGCAGGAACCCTGGGAAGTTTTCTACGTCAGTTGGCCACCGGGCGCGATTCCGTTGAACGAGAACTTTCAACAGCTACCGCGCAGATTCTGGTTTTCTTTGCTGGGCTTCCCGCCTCCCAGCGGCCTAGAGAAATAACCCATCGCTGAGGCAGACTCATGTTACAAATGCCTTCGAAGTCTACAAGATCATCAAAGTCACAAACCAGTCGAAGCTCAACAACGGGAGAAGGGAAGCATATGCACGCACTAGAGAATAATCCCATCAAAAGGGGCTTTGGGATTTCAATCTCGCGACACCTGAAGGCCACCATTAATAACACAGGCATGATATTCGACACCTGCCTAGCTAAACGATTGCGTGTTAAATTAAGGCGTGAGTTTGGTAGTTTATTTGACGCGTAAAGAATTACATGCCCCGTGGGCTCTTATGAGCCATTATACGCCGATATTCCATTAATAAACAGGATGAGCGGTTAGAGATGATACTTTTAAAGGTATAGGATTTCAATATTTAAAAAAAAAATATACATATATATATATATATATATATCTAGTTATATTTAATTATTGTATTGAATTTCAATAATTTAAATTAAATAATTTAAATTCGTTCTTCTGAGAATCGCCATAATTGCTAACAGAGAAGAAGGAGTAATCGAGCTCAAAACACAACTCAGGGATTCTTGAAGCAAGCCTAACACTGAGTGGGCTATGATCTCCATAACATCATTGTATCTGGTTGTCCCTGGTCCATTGGAAATGGCAGCAAAAGCCAAAATCGATCGAAAGGAATATATGAGTCAACTAGGTCTCTGGATATAGTCCCACAGAGCATTTTGCTTCGATCAAATCAATCAAATTCACCTGATAGAAGGCTCCCTATTTAGAGTCGGTAAAAAAAAAATAAAAAAAATCGTGAATTCAATCGATCCGTTGTTAAGACGACAACTGGGTCGATTGGCAGACAACATCAAACGCTTTAAACTGCGTTTCAATGTCGGTAAAATTGCAGTTTTGCATTGTTGTATTTACAACTTCATGGTTTTGGCCGGAAGAAAATGTCGGAAAGAGGGGCGTCTTAGTTGATGCTTAGTCCACGCCGAAGAGGAGTTCCACGCCCATTTGGGACACTCAGAACAAGCGATTTCTTCCGATAGTTAGTCTCTTGAAATTTGTATTGTGCAGAATGCCTGGATGCAGCATCCGAGCCGTATGGGTTCTTAACAATGCCGACAATGTCGTCTTTTCTAGACGCTTCCCGGTGGTAGGAAGGCAATGGCGCATCGCCTGTAAAAAAGAAGAGCAGAAATCGGACGAAGGGAAGTTGGTTTCAAGCTTGTCTTCCCGTCTACCAACCGATGGGGAGATAACCCAGGGTTTCATTGATAGGAAGCAGAGGAAAGCTTGTTGAATATTCAAAAGCTATGGAGGAGAATTGAAGCATGGAAGAAGTTTTGTTGCAAAGGAAGCCCTTCAAGAATTGATGACCTACAAGAGATGGTTCTATTTCTGGGTATGGAATACGCATTGCTTCATCACAAAAGGGTTCAGATTCATGGGTGGACGATCCCATCACTCGCCATGTTATAAGTCTTCAGCTTTACAAAAATGTTGAAAGTGCTCCATTTTTATTGTGGCCTCTAGTTTTGCACATTAAGGGGCAGTATCGTATTCTGGTTCTTCCATTGGTAGAACCTTATCACTTGATGATGTACAAGAAAATATGCCAAAGGGATGACTGCGGAAATCCAAATGAAGTTAAGAAAAATAGCTTCCCAGGCGAAAGTCTATCATCGCTTTTACTTGATCTTCCATGCATCACAGGGTATGGGCATTCATGGTGGCGCAAGCCTTGGGAGATGTGGTTACTGGTGAGGTGCTTGAACCGGAGATGATGGTTAGTCCACCACCTTCTGTAGGAGGCCTGTTGGACACTTTAACTGGAAGCATGGGGATAGCGGGCATTGCAGCTAGGGCTAAGCCTGTAGGAACACCTGTTGCAGCTACGGCAACTGTCAGTTCTACTGCTACAGGCACTACGACATCAGATCTTCCTGGTAGCAAAGGTAGCTCCAGAACAGTGGATAAAGATGCCCTGAGGAACTTCATCAGTAGTTCAATGCCTTTTGGTACTCCGGTGGACCTTGGTGTTGCTAATCTTTCTGCTACGAGATTGAATGGGTTTTCATCATTGGACATACCTCATACAGATCTAAAACAGCCAGCGTGGAAGCCTTACCTGTTCAGAGGAAAGCAGAGGATATTGTTTATGATTCATGAAGTCGTATCTGCAACAATGTTCCTGAGCAAGGTGTGGAGAAGCAAGCTTTAATATTTTCACCGCCGCTTGGAAACTTTATTTTAATGCATTACCAGGCTTCTCTGTGCAACATAGGTCCTCCAATTAAAGGCGCAAGATAGTTTTAATTGATGGTAATCCGTCAGTAGGGACAGTGTCAACAACAGAACATTCAGTTGAATGGAAGATAATTGTTAGTGGACGAAGTGTGACTGCAAAAAGTTTAGAAGCAACTTTTCCAGGGACGATAAAGTTTGCTCCAAAAACTATTAATCGACATTCCTACACGTCAAATTTGAAGGCAGAAGCTATGCATGAAGAGGAGAGTGATTCTGAGGTTGAAGGTTCAAATAGCATGAATAACATAGAAGAACTCTTGGAAGAAAAGATGAACAAAGATCTGAACTCAGTTGATTTAGAGGAGCCATTTTGTTGGGAAGCTTATAACTATGCAAAGGTTTCCTTCAAGCTTCTTGGCAGTACTATGTCGGGCATGTCTGTTGATCCTAAGGCAAAACAGGGACAGGCTTACAAACTGCAAGAGAAGGGATGGAAGCCCCGATTGGTTCAGAAGGGAGAATGACCAAAGCACTTATAAGTATTCTGGTGGTTACTGGGAAGCTAGAGAAAATGCTTGTTGGGAAGGATGTCCTGACATATTTGGACCAAGGACGAGATTAACTCCTTGAAGAGTTGAACGAAAAGGAGTTGACATATTCTCTAGAGATAAGTACTTTCTTGAATATTTTGATATTATGCTTTTAATTATTATTAGTCTCTTGTAATTGTAAATTTTGCTTGGATGGATTCGTTTTTATTATTATTTATGCTCCTATAACAAACAATTGGTAATGATGTTTATATTCTTACAATCTTCTAGATATTCATTTTAAATGTTTAGTCATCCTCCTTTATAATTACTAGGGGACTCACTCCTCTGTACCTGTCAACCACGTAGATATTCCTCTTTGATAATTGAGTTTGTATAAAGTTCTTCTATGAGACCTTTCTTCAAGTTTGTATGAAAACTTCTGTAGGTGTTTTCTTAATAGTTTTTACTTCAGAAAATATATATATACAGTGGACAAATAACATTCAAATGAGGCCTCTAAAGAGTCACATATAATATCTTCCTTACTCAAAAATCACCCCAGCTGTTATACATAATTTAGCCATATTATTATCACAATACCACAGTAAAAGAGGTAGGATTCCCTCCTGTATATTCTCTTAATTTCTAATAAATTTCTGAGTTTGTGTGAAGGTTACAGTGATCCCTTTTTGCACATCAGTTATTATCTGTTAGCTGTAGGTGAACAGTTTTTCCACTATATTTCCAGTTAAATGATAACAGAACCAGACAATTGAGCTCAAGTGGTTATATATACCATTCACAATTATTCAACAAGGAATACACTACTATTAAACACCATGTGATGAGGAACTAACTCAGAATTGCAACAGCCATTAACTCATTCATATAGAGGCATATAAATAACTGGTATAATGCATAGAACTTAAGTTCGGACCCTGGAATGTGCTCTGGCAAAAGATCTGGAAACAATAGTTCATTTGGCATGGATAGCAACTCCTTGATAGTGAATCAGTCAATAGGAACAGATGCATACGCAACATTCAGACCTAATTTAGCAATTCTTATAAGTGATGAATACAACCTGAGCAAAGGTTCCATGAGCATAAATTCAACCTATAGGGCCAGGGTATTGAAAGAGTACTACCATTTAAACATAGAGCAATGTTCGGTGTATTATTGTTAAAGGAAATGTTGAGTACAAAATATGTTCCCCAAATGTGTTGCATACCATACTTTGAGCTAGGTATTTCAAACAATTTATATATAAAAGAACACAACAAATAACATTATTGTTAAAAAGAAGGAATTGAGATTTGTCTTTGCTAATGACTATCCATATGATGCATTTTGTTACCAAGTAAGACAATAACCCAACTAGTTGTTACTGGAGCAAACACATACAGATCAATGAATGTTTGAAACATAACGATATGTGCTCGTAAGATCAAATATCAAGTGTCAGTTAGCAATCTAAAGTCATAAGTTTTATGCACAAACAATACACGAAAGAATGATTATATTTTAATATGAAAGCCAATGACATGAATAGATTATGGCAAAGTATGTTATACTTTAGATGACATGTATGAAATATACATAAGCTATGTGTTTTTGAAAATATTAATGCACATGTTATAAATGCATGGACAAGTGTTTATGATTGCAGATCAAATCCGTTACCAAAATGACCACGTGATGACAGAAACTTCAGAACAATTAAGGCTCAAAGAGATCCCATGATAGGGTATTAACCTTGATTCTACTGGGAGGGGTGGAGGTGTTGCCCACCGTTTATCCTTCGAACCCTGGAGTCATGGGAGGACTGTGCGAGTCACGCTCCCCTAGACGTGTGATGATGACTGCCAGATGCCTACTAGGGATCAGGTCGGTATAGCCAACGCTGTCACCCTTGGAGTTTATGAATGGTTAGGTCAGTATAACTGACGCCATGGCATACTCCAGTAGAGGACGGATAGGATGGGAGCGGAAGAGATTAGGAAGGATAGGATGATGTTGTGATAGCCTGGGGAGCCTGATGAAGTAAAACATGATCATTAAAGTTATAAACCTAAAAGTATTCAAAATACCAATTTTATAGTGTCCTCACATTAAGTAAGAATTTAACCTCAATACACAATCCGAACAAGAATGTATTAATCACTATTATAAGTATTGATAAAAAAAAAAAAAACTCTAACTTCGGGACGAAGTTTTCTGAAGGAGGGGTGTATGTAGTGACCCATCATTAATATAGAGAGCACGAGAATATTAGCATGCATACGATGCATGCATATGATAGCTACATATGCATGTATCGCATGCACTGCACTAGTAACTATATTCTAAATTACCTAAAATATTAAATATCCTGACACTCCTTCAAATAGAAAAGTCGCATTCACCCATCAGCACATATTACTTAATGCCTCATGATTAATGAGCGATTACCAATGATATTAAGTTTAAAAGTATAAAGTAAAAGGGTTATAAAGAAAATAAATGTAAAGAATTATGTAAATTCTTAAAAATCAGGTTATATAATTATCTATCTCAGAATTTTAATAAAGTATGTCAATAAATTATTAAAGGGATAAATTAAATCAAAGTAAAGTTCCTATGTATGAACTTAGGACATTTTAATTAAATAAATAAAATTTTAATCAAAGTAAAATCACACATGTCAAAATATCCTTAAAAGAAAGATACGACTCAGCATGTTGAGGAGGTGTCGCTGAGAAAGGAAGCGGTGGGCTCGTAGGTGGAGAGAGAGCAACCACCGCTAATGAACAGTACATAAGGAGATGGCGAGGAGGAGTTTAGGGGGCCCTGTGTTCTTTGCCTTTTGATGGGGGAGATTGTATTTGCTGTAAGTGGAAAAACTGATCCGGGTGCTGTTGCAGGAGGAAGGAGAGGAAATTTATACATACTGCTTATAATCCGGAACTATTGAGCCTTGCTTGTTTTGAAGTTTCTGGGCACGGGGGAACGGTATGCATCGGTTGAGAAGCATACTGGATTGAGTATCTAGGTATACTCGGTTTGGCTGGGTGGTTTTTGGTCATTCGGTAACGAGAGCGCTGGAGAAGTTCTGCAGCATCCTCATCGCAACATCTGTAGCAGACCAGGTAAGTACTTCATCAAATCAATTAATACAATTTCAAACTCTTTCAGTAATCTTTACAGTTTCACAGTTTCAGTAATCTTTACAGTTCAGTAATGACTCTTTAACTTAGTACGGTCATTACAACCTTGATGATCTAGAAACTCTTGATGAATTATGTGACATACACATGATGACATGTCCTACCTTCGATGATCTTGATGAAAAACACATGATGACATGACAAACCTCTGATAATGTGAAGCCATAATCCTTGATGACCTTACCTCTGGTGAACCTAATAATGGAAGACTACATGATGTAGCATATGTTTGACAACATATCATTTATGATATGGTGAACTATGATGAAGAAGGCAAGGACATATTGAAGAAGGCAAACGTTAATTTTAGGTATGTTCTATGCGAGAGCAATTTATTTAAATTTTCACAGTTAGCAATCACATCAGCATTAAAGTAAACTGCAGATAGAACATAAATATAAATTGCAAAAGACAAGCCAAGACAAGAGGACACAAGATGTGGCGCTTGCTAGGGACAAACCCCACAATGTGGGGAAACCCTTGATCAATTCTTCTTTTATATTCTTCAAAGTTCAGCAGAGAAAGAGCGAGAGAGAGTACATTTACAATAGAAGTCAATACTTTGACTTTTGATATCTGCAGAGATCAGTTCAAGACATATTGCTTCAACTGATTCTCTAAGGTTACTTCTTCACCTATCATAGTGCTGCATCTCGTCCATTAGCTGCACCTTACCATGTAGCACCATCATGCTGCACCATGCATCATCATGTTGCTCATGACCACTATGCTGCCCATACACCATGCTATCCATGATCTCATACATCATGCTGCCCATGCATCATGTATCATTATGCTGCTCATGCTCATGATCTCATTCATTATAATGCTGCCCATGTTCATGATCTCATTCATCATCATGCTGTTCATGATCTCATACATCACGCTGCTCATGATATCATTATGCTGCCCATGATCTCATATCATCATGCTGCTCATAATGCTGCCCATACATCATGCTGCTCATGATATCATTATGCAGCCCATGATCTCATATCATCATGCTGCTCATAATGCTGCCCATACATCATGCTGCTCATGATATCATTATGCTGCTCATGATCTCATATCATCATGCTGCTCATAATGCTGCCCATAAATCATGCTGTTTTTATAACTTCTTGTTGCAGCCACATGCATATCAGCCTTAGCTGCTTGCTATGGCTTGCAGCCTAGCAGAGCAGCTAGGCTATAGTTGCACACTCCTTCTAAACAGCTTCTCCCTCAGTCCTCTAATATAGAGACAACTGCTATCAAACATACATAACCCATGCTTGAGAACAACAGTCTTTAATATTGCTGCTGCTAGGATTCCTTTGCTTTGACTGAAGGCTATATTCATCCTTGACTGCAGCATATCTTCACATTAGGACTGCGTCCTTTTGGAGCATTCATAGACAGAGTATATGTGCATTAGGGTTGTCCTCCTTCATGACTGAGTTAGACCCTTTTTGATGACTGCGTTAAGATCATCTCCTAGGGCTGTTGGTACAACGTATTAGGGCCTCCATTGACTGCGTTTAGGGCTGCTGGGAACAGTGTATTAGGGCCTCCATTTACTGCGTTTAGGGCTGCTGGGAACAGCGTATTAGGGCCTCCATTTTAGGGTTGTTGGGACAGCGTTTTAGGGCCTCCATTGACTGCATTTACTGCGGCTCACCTTCCTCCTTTGACTGCGGCTTACTGCAGCTCATCTTCCATGCTAGACTGCGGTTGTGACTGCAACTGTTCCATATGACAACGGATTAGGGTAGCAGATTAGGGCATCACGTTATGTCTTCATGAACTGCGTGTAATCCATGTACAACGTATAGCGTATAAGGTCTCCAAAAACTGCGTTGGATTAGGGCATCATCAAACTAGGCCAGCGTATTCTTTTTGTGTCTCTCCTTCTCCAAAAACCCAAGACGTGGAGAGGAGATCACATCAAGAATGTGTGTACAAATGACTTCAAGTCCTTGCCAATTTATACTAAAACGTAGATGATGAATAGGCATGACTATTGGGCTTCTGAGCCTACTCAAGTTGTTGGTCGGCTTGATAATAATTCCATAATCAAAATAAATTCATATCTCCATAAATACTTATCGGAATCGGATGATCTTTAGATCAATCCTACACCTCTCGATGAGAGGGATCCAATAAAAATATCAGCTGCCATAAATAAGCTGACCCACATGGAGTTTGGCCCTAGTTGCCAATTTTAACACTCCCTCTCAACTAGGGAGAACTCCATCCGCTGATCCATATGTCTGACTGTACTGTCTCTGCCATCAGTGCCCTACACTGCTCTGCTCAGCTTTGCTCAGCTCTGTTGGCTTTGCTGTGCTGTGCTCAGCTCTGTTGGCTCTACTGGCTCTGCTCTGCTTTGCTCAGCTCTGTTGGCTCTGCTCTGCTCTGCTCAGCTTTGCTGGCTCTGCTCTGCTCAACTCTATTGGCTCTGCTCTGCTCTGCTAAACTATGAAGAAGAAGAATTGATCGAGAATGTCTCATACCATTCTCCACTGACCCGAAGTCAGTCTCAGAGTGCGTACCACTAGTCCCAGACCAGTCTCAACCGACTCAAAGTCAGCATCATAGTGGGTACCACTCCTACCACTGGTCCCAGACCAATATTATCAGTCTCAGAGTGTGTACCACTGGTCCCAGACCAGTCTCAACAGACCCGAAGTTAGCGTCAGTATGTACCACTCTCACTGGTCCCAGACTAGTCCTACGCTGACCCGAAGTCAGTCTCAGAGTATGTACCACTGGTCCCAAACCAATCTCAACCGACCCGAAGTCAGCGTCATAGTAGGTACAACTCCTACCACTGGTCCCAGACCAGTATCATTGATCCCAGATCAATGAAGGTCATCCTAGCGGATGGAGTACGGTAGATACAGCGATGCGTCCATCGGTACTACTATGTTCCCTATCTTCATTTCCCTACTCATTGATCAGATGAGAGGTACTTCCCATGAGTCCCTAACTGCATGGGTAGGATGCCTCGACAGGAGAACTTAATCAATCCCATCCTCACAGGAGAACTAATCATTCCGCTACAATTGTCATGGAGAACACATTATCCAGAACTCACAGGAGAACTAATCATCCTGCTACATTTTGTCATGGAGAACACATCATCCAGACCTCACAAGAGAACTAATCATCTTGCTACATAGGAGAGTGAATCATCCTGTCCCACAAGAGAGTGAATCATCTTGTCCCACAAGAGAGCGAATCATCTTGTTCCAATGCGCACCACCAGGGGAGGGTGAGTCACCCTGTGGCCGTATGTTGTTCCAGTAAGAATCGCAAGCCCCCAGAGCTCCCAAAGCTCAATGTATGCAACATGCAGGACCCTTTTACAAGGGTCGCTCGACGACTCCAAGTTGTACGAGAAAATCACAGATTTGATCTTTCCCTGGGGCTTTGTCAAAATGTCAGCGACCTGTACATCAGTCTCAATGCGATGGAGCCTCCTTGCTCATCGACTTACCATATCCCAGATAAGGCAACATCTGATGTTTATCTGCTGGAGCAATCATCGAATATGGGATTCCTCTATAATCGAATCCCACCTCTGGTTGTCACAGAGAATCACAGTGGTATTCATCATGTGTACAAACAGCTCACTGAAGAGCTTCCGTAACCAGACTGCCTCTCAGGTAGCCATGCTAGCAGCAATATACTCTGCCTCGGCGGTGCTCAAAGCCACCGACTTCTGCTTCCTGCTCAACCAGGATATCGAAGCAGATCCCAAGGAGAACCAACACTAAGAAGTGCTCTAGTGATCCTCCACACTGCCTGCCCACTCAGCATTTGAAATATTTCAGGCAGTGTATCTCAATCCATGAGAAATTGTGCCCTGAAGATATCTCAAAAGATTCTAGGCACCAATCCAGTGAAGCTCAACCAAATATGAGCTCACCATACTAACTGCAAAACATATGTCCGGACGAAGGTTCACCAAGAACATCATACGCGAATGAGTTTATGAAACTCAGAGGCATTTCCCAAATCTAGTCCGACATCACTACCATATAACTTCTGAAAGTTAAGATCCTCGAGATAGTCACAGGCTTGCAGTTTATCTTTCCACATTCGGAATCCAACTCCCTTTGTCTCCTACAAATGAGAGGGTCTGCACCTGTCAGACATAGGTGCCAGTATGAGAGGTCTATCATCCACAACCTTCAAGAAATGGTTTGGATCGGTTTCACTCCTAGTGAATCTTAGCTTCATCAAACAGCTATCAATCCTCTCATACTATGCCCGAGGTGTTTTGCTTCAAGCCATAGAGGGCTTTCTTCCACCTGTATACATGAGATTCCCGATCATGAATCTCAAACTCCTCGGGTTGTTCCAAACCTGTGGACCTGCTATATGAGGGGAATGGTCCCCTTGTAACATTTTCCTTTGGTACATTTCAGACATGTACCTTCATGCTCTTTTTGAATTCAGGCATCCCTGTCACCATCTGACTCACAGACCTCCGGTGCTGTGTTAATGGACATGGTCCCCAGTGGACTTCCTGCAACTTGATACAACCCTGAACTCAAAAACATCTTTGAAAAATCTACGTACCTTTCCATCGATGAGTGCCACCCTGAAACCTTTGACTTCCATTTCTGAGATGGACACCAGGTTCTTCTTGCGATCAGGTACATAAAAGAGATTTTGTAAATGAATCGAGTTACCCTTATTCAATTTAGGGGTAACATTCCCTACACCCTTTTCGGGATAGGTGGTATCGGCTCCAAGTATAATCCCACGATTATCTATCCGATGAAGTGCCGGGGGTTCCTTGCTTTCTTTGAAGAGTCGACCATTTCTCCTTGATGAACTGTATTACCTGTCATTCCCTTGACCCTGGAATGATTTGTTTATCTTTATCAAGAGAAGTGTCTCTGCCATTCAGACACTCCTTCGCATAATGGCCGAACTTATTGCAACCAAGGCATCCGCCTTTCCTTCCACCCTTAGATCCGAACTTCCCAATGAAGTGATCTTTAGATGGGCCATTAGAAACTTTCGTTGCGCCATTCTGATAATATTCTCTGCTTCGACTTCACCCTAGGTGAATTATGAGGAACCCATTGATCCTTTTGTCTTGTCCCAACTGTCTTTGGTGATTGCTCTTTCACTCTTGCTTGGGCATTATCTTCACCTCAGCTCTGATACCATGTTAATTTTAGGTATGTTCTATGCGAGAGCAATTTATTTAAATTTTCACAGTTAGCAATCACATCAGCATTAAAGTAAACTACAGATAGAACATAAATATAAATCACAGAAGACAAGCCAAGACAAGAGGACACTAAATGTGGCGCTTGCCAAGGACAAACCCCACAATGTGGGGAAACACTTGATCAATTCTTCTTTTATATTCTTCAAAGTTCAGCAGAGAAAGAGAGAGAGAGAGAGAGAGTACATTTTCAATAGAAGTCAATACTTTGACTTTTGATATCTGCAGAGATCAATTGAAGACATATTGCTTCAACTGATTCTCTAAGGTGACTTCTTCACCTATCATAGCGCTGCATCTTGTCCATTAGTTGCACCTTACCATGTAGCACCATCATGCATCATCATGTTGCTCATGATCACTACGCTGCCCATACATCATGATGTCCATGATTTCATACATCATGCTGCCCATGCATCATGTATCATTATGCTGCTCATGCTCATGATCTCATTCATTATGAGGCTGCCCATGTTCATGATCTCATTCATCATCATGTTGTTCATGATCTCATACATCATGCTGCTCATGATATCATTATGCTGCCCATAATCTCATATCATCATGTTGTTCATAATGCTGCCCATACATCATGCTGCTCATGATATCATTATGCTGCCCATGATCTCATATCATCATGCTGCTCATAATGCTGCCCATAAATACAAGTACATGCTCAACAAATTACAGATCATCAACTGAAGGAAAAACAAGCACACAAATGACACCGTTATTTTTGGACCAATGTCCCCGGAAAAACCTAATGTGGGAAAACCGGTGCAGCTATCTGAGGATTTTATTATTAAGCAGTTTCATAATACAATTTGGGTGGCAAACCGGCTCACCCAACAAAGAATGATCTCGGCAGTGGTACCTCTTAGTCGGAGAGATATTCCAGCTAAAACTCCGGAAGTACAATCCCATAGCTCTTAGCTCCAATCTGCCCCACGTAATCCCCAGTGTCTGCCTCTAGGGACTGCATCAGCCTCTCTGGCCCAGCGTCACCCCAACTCGCCCTGCGTCAGCCTCTCGAGCCTCTGCATCACCCACGTTGGCTCTCTCTGGCACTGCACAGCTCCTGGCTGGCTGTGCGTGGCCTCTAGCTGGCTTTACGTCCCTCTCTCCCCACTTCCGCGTTGATGCTCCCGGTACCCTCTCTGCCTCTCTGCTTCTATATTCACTGCCCCTCAGCTGCAACTATTATCACTTCTTCGATTTCCTCTGCAAGCCCTGCCCCAGAAAATCGAATTCTTGATCACCTCGGCGTATTCTCCAAGTGACCCTCAAGCCTCTTCTTATACTTTTTTCATTGACAATTCAACAACCGAGATTAAGTCCCTAATCAACGGCTAAGATTAACTCTGTCTTGATCCATGACTTTTGGACCCTTCTAACACAGTTTTATATTAATTCACATTAATATTTTATTTTCCCTAAGTTTAGACTTGGGGACTCCATTAAAAATATTAATTATTTTAATATCTCCCAAACTGTTTAGAATCTGCCCAAACCATTTTTGGGTATTGGAGATCTCATGTGCTTTAGCCTCTCCACCAATTTTCGTGGCTAGAGCACATCCGATGCTACCCCAAATCAACACTCCCTCTTAGCGAGGACTGTGCTCTAGTAATACTCCTCACTGAGCATCACCCTGATCATCCGACATCGGTCCTAGTGCTGATGCTAAGCCTGCTGCATCATGTACTGCTACCCATGGCCTTGCCACTGCCACTGCTGCATTTGTACGACAACCCCTCTCATCATGCTGCATCGTGCTGCCCATAGCACTGCCACTGCTAACTGTTGCACTGCAACTCAGTTACTGAGAAGTAAGTAACTGATCTCCCAACTCTAACATCTCTGTCGAGCTAGAGACACCCTCGATGTTGAAACTCCCTTTGTCGCTAACAAGTGCCCCTTCTTTGACCTCTGCGTTGCTGCAACAACTCCATGCATCTCGCACTGCTGCCTCACGCTGTCCTGGGAATCCTGCACTGTAGCTCCCTCTGTCACTCCATCCGCATTCGCCTCTACTGACATCCACCAGTACTACTACTGCTAATCCAAGAGGTTGGGTAACTCGAGGATCCTGCCCCTCATCGCCTGTAGTCCATCTGACTATAGCTCAATGTCTCCCCACTTCCTCTCAAGTGGCGTGTGAGCACTCATGGCACAATCATCATCTGTCTCCACTTCCTTCTCTGCCCTTGTTGGCACAGCCTTGATCTCGAAGGCCTCTCCCTTGCTCTTCTTCCTCAGACACTGGCTCGCATAGTGACCCAGTTCCCCACAGTGCAAGACTTTAACCTTGGAGAGGTCCTTTTTCTTTCGTTTCTCCTACTTTCCCTCAGATGCTAGGGCAGCGTCCTCCTCTTCCTCCTTATTGATTCTGACCCCCTTGTCGTTGCTTCCTGCCTTGGTCAGCCTTCTGATCTCTTCTTGGCGAAGAGTCGCCCACAGTTCCTCCCAATCTGGAAGGGTCGACCTGCCCAGTATGCTCTGGACAAACACCTCCCAGTCTTCTGAGACTGTGTTTAGGGATGTCCTCACCATCAATTCTTGATTCGGCGAGGCCCCTATGGAAGTCAATTGGTCCCGGATCTCCTTCAATCGACCAAGGAAGGTGTCGATCTGTTCTCCCTTCTACATCTGGTATGACTGCAGCTGATTTTCTAGGAGCATCTTCCTCTGCACAGAAGTATGCTGATACAATTTTGTCAAGGCCTCCCACATCGCATTTGTCGTTTCCTTTTCGGCAATATATGGTACTACATGGTCCTTGACCTCGTTAAGGATGATGCTCTTGGCCCTCGCCATTGCCTCCTCGTACTTGTCATTCTCAACCGGGTCAATTAGGATCACTATCGTCTTCAAGGTGAAGCGCTTGAGATGATTCCTGTCTAGAACGAACAAGATTCTAGCCTTCCAGACTACGAAGTTTGAGGCTCCGTCCAGTTTGTCTCAGTCTCTTACCCCATTCACTGCCATTTCACTGCTTCTCTACTTCCCTCCTAGGAGTTCTCGGTGTGACTCCCTTTGAGCCTCGATTTCCCTCCTAGAAACCCCTCTGCCAATGTCGAGATGCCCCCACTCCGATCGTTAGTGCAGTTGCACCACTGATCTAGATTTCTTGGCTAGAAATCCTTGGCAGCAACTCCCTCCTCCTTGTTAGGTACTATTCTGACCACAGTACCCCACCAGCTTCACTCTGCAACTTACCCACAACCTCCTATGCCTCAACAAACTGAAGGTTAGAGCTTTTAGGCTCTATGCAATCCCGGCACTAGCAAAATCCGCACCTCTTGGTCATGAGCGTCAATCCTTCCTGACTGAGAAAGATGACCAGGCACTGCGTAGGTCAGGTCTTCTCCCTTTTGCCACTGCGCTGATCCTCCTCCCGGCTCAAACTTGATGACGCAGGCACTAGGTCACCCCTTTCTACTTCTCTGCTAGTAACAACTTCTGTCACTCGGGACAGTTGTTTCTGTTGTTGCTGCTTTGCGCGGCTGATGCCCTCAGTTCTCCTGTGATCTGCAACCACGCTCTGATACCATGTTGGAATTTCTAAGTCTAACTGTTAGAAATCCTTCATGTACTTTCTGATTTATTTCTGCCTACTTGTTCTGTTTAATTAACAAGTTATTTACCATGTAAATACTGAAAATAAATACAAGTACACATTCAAAACATTACAGAGCATCAACTGAAGGAAAAACAAGCACACAAGTGACACCGTTATTTTTGGAACAATGTCTCCGGAAAAATCCAATGCGGGAAAACAGGTGCAACGATATGAGGCTTTTATTATTAAGCAGTTTTAGAATACAATTTGAGTGCCAAACCGACTCACCCAACATAGAATGATCTCAGCAATGGTACCTCTTAGTCAGAGACAAATATTCCGGCTAAAACTCTGGATGAACAATCCCACAACTCTCAGCTCCAATCTGCCCCACAAAATCCCCAACGTCTACCTCTAAAGACTGCGTCAGCCTCTCTGGCCCAGCGTCAGCCCAACTCGCCCTGCATCAGCCTCTGGAGGCACTGTGTTAGCCTCTAGAGCCTCTGCGTCACCCACACTGGCTCTCTCTGGCACTGCGCAACTCCTGGCTGCCTCTGCGTGGGCCCTGACTGGCTCTGCGTCCCTCTCTCCCGGCTTCTGCGCTGATGCTCCCGGTACCCTCTCTACTTTTGTATTCACTGCCCCTCAACTACAACTCTGATCACTCCTTCAATTTCCTCAACAAGCCCTGCCCCAGAAAATCGAATTCTTGATCAACTCGGTGTGTTCTCCAAGTGACCCTCAAGCCTCCTCTTATACTTTTCTCGTTGACAATTCAATGACCGAGATTAAGTCCCTAATCAATGACTAAGATTAACTCTGGCTTGATCCATGACTTTTGGACCCTTCTAACACAGTTTTATATTAATTCACATTAATATTTTATTTTCCCTAAGTTTAGACTTAGGGACTCCATTAAAAATATTAATTATTATAATATCTAGAGTTTAAGCTTCTGTGATCCATATCAAGTTTACAAAAGATTTTTCGGCGAAGATCACATGAAACATCATTTGTCGACGCATTTCGAACCAACCAGTGTGGTTCATCGTCAGGCTAAGTAGCAGGAAACGCAGGGGGGGGGGGGGGGCGTTTCCGTACGGAAACGAAACGGAAACGAGTTTCCCCGTACCGTACGGCGTGGAAACGAGTTTCCGTCCGTACGGGCGCGTTTCCCGAAATGGAAACGCGCCCGTACGGACGGAAACTCGTTTCCACGCCGTACGGGCCCCGTTTCCTGCAAAATAATACTTGTTTTTAAAAAAAAAAAATTCCTAATTAGTTTTTAATTAATTTTAGGGTTTCTAATCACTTCTAGAAAGCATTTCTAAAGTTATAAAAGAGCAGTGCCTCTCATTCTCTCATCACACTATTCAGCAAGGAGTTTCTCTTGGAGATTGGCAGTTGTTTCAGTAGCTGGTGTTTTGAGCATTGAGCAAAGTAGATTTCAGCAGCAAGAGAAGGAGATTTCAGCAAGAGAAGGAGATTTCAGCAGCAAGAGAAGGAGATTTCAGCAAGAGATTTCTGTAGCAGCAGATTTGGCTCAGCTACAGCCATATTTCTCTTCTCTTTTCTGGCATTTCCGGGTAGTTTCAACCACAGAAAATTAATTTGGGTAAGCCACATTCATTTTGTTAGTTTTTTCTTACTATTTCTTCAATTTTGCTAGGGTTTATGCAGCTAAATTGCTGAAAAACGTTTTTTATTTATAGATTTGTTTTTTAAATTTATTTTTGCAGCAGATTTGGCTTAGCTACAGCCATATTTCTCCTCTTTTCTGGCATTTTAGGGTAGATTCAGCCACAGATAATTAATTTGGGTAAGCCACATTTATTTCTTAGTTTTTTTCTTACTATTTCTTTAATTTTTCTAGGGTTTATACAGCCAAAAATATGAAAAACGTTTTTATAAATTTATTATTTACAGATTTGTTTTTTTAATTTATTTTTGCAGCAATGGCTTCCAGCCAAAGTGCAGCTGCAACTTCAAACCCTAGGGCCAACCCAAGGGCTGAATATTATCCTCTTTGGAGGCATGTGACGAAGCTTCAAAAATGTGGAGGTGGTGGCTCATGGGAATGGCGATGCACTCTTTGCAATATTACGTACAAGGGCTCCTACCCAAGAGTGAAGGCGCATCTGTTGCATGGAGGAGGACAGGGGATTCTGGGTTGCACAAAAACAGCAGATCCGTTGGTAAGGAGGGCATATCAAAGAGAGCAAGATGAGGCGGATGGTACAAAGAGGAGGCATGATGAGCATACTCAGGCTACATCTAACATTGAGCCAAGGATTGTAGTTGAAGCAAGAAAGAGGAGAGGTGGTCACAGTCAAGAACATGAACAAGCAGCACCCAAACATACCAGAGGCTCAGGGGCATCCCAATCAGTTCAGGATAGCAGAATTGCTAGATTGGTGAATGTGCAAGCAAGAGAAGAAGCTGATTCCAGAGTTGCCAGGTGCATTTATGCATGTGGTATCCCATTCAATGTTGTTCGCTCTCCTTACTGGCAAGATATGATAAGGGCAGTTAACAAAGCTCCTCAAGGGTACAAGGGGCCCAACTATGAGAAAGTCAGAACCCAGCTTCTCAAAAATGAGAAGGAACTTGTGGAGGACGTTTTAGCTCCAATTCGTTCTTCCTGGAGTAGCTCTGGGGTTACCATAGTCTCAGATGGTTGGACAGATATGAGGCGCAGACCATTGATAAATATCATTGCCACTTCCCCCAAAGGAGCAATGTTTATCAAGGCAGAAGACTGCTCAGGAGAGGTGAAAGATGCACAGTTCATTGCTGATATTATTATAAAAGCTATTGAACAAATAGGGGCTAACAGGGTGGTGCAAGTTATCACGGATAATGCACCAGTTTGCAAAGTTGCAGGTTTGATTATTGAGGGGAGGTATGACCACATATTTTGGACACCATGCATTGTCCATAATCTGAATCTGATCTTAGAGGAGATCGACAACAAAGTTTCCTGGATAAAGGAAGTCACAGGGGATGCAAGGGAGATTATCAAATTCATCACCAACCACCACCAGTCTCAGGCCATATTTCGAGAGTACTCCAAATTGGAGTTGTTAAAAGTTGCTGAGACAAGATATGCCTCAAACTTCGTGATGTTGCGCCGCCTTGTTGAGGTTAAGCATGCATTAGTTTCTATGGTGGTGAGTCAACTGTGGATTGAGTGGAGACAAGCAGATTCAGAGCGGGGATCTATGGTGCGTAGATTGTGCCTTGATGAGGATTGGTGGAGCAAGGTAGATTTCTTGCTAAAGTTCACAACCCCTGCATTTGAGCTTCTCCGGAGTGCTGACACTGACCAACCTTTCTTGGGAGAGGTATATGATGGCATGGATTCCATGGTTGAGAAAACTATGGAAATCATTTCGCAGGAGTCTCCACAACTTCTGTTTGTTGATGATCATTTTGCTGGTTTGATCAAGAAAATCATTGTTGACAGGTGGAACAATTTCAATACACCATTGCACACTTTAGCACATGCTTTGAACCCCAAATTTTATGATGAGGAGCTTATTGCTAAAAGCAATGGGAAGAGGAAGGCACCCCATAAGGATAGAGAGGTGGCTACTGGGGTGAAAAAAGCACTAATGAGAATGTTTCCTTCTCACCTACATAGGGAGGTAAAGGAGGAATTTGCCAGTTTCGCTGCAGGAATAGATGATTATGCAGATATATCAGCTTTGGAGGAGAGAAGCACCATGAATCCAGTTAGGTGGTGGATTTGTCATGGAGCAAATGGTGTACATTTGCAAAGCCTTGCCATTCGTATTCTTTCACAAGTGGCAAGCTCTTCATCAGCAGAAAGGAATTGGAGCACTTATGGTTTTATTCATTCTGTGAAGCGCAATAGGTTGGGCTCACAGAAAGCAGAGGATCTTGTTTATGTGCACTCCAACCTTCGCCTTGCATCTCGTAGGGGTCCAGAATACAACAGTGGTCCTTCTAAAGAATGGGATGTGGATGCAGAAAATCCTGATTTGGATCTCTCTCTTGCTGCCCTGAATATTGAGGATGATTCTGGAAGTGGAGTTGGTGCATCATCTTCTTCAGCACCACCATCCACTGTTGAGCATTCTTCTGCTTCTATTTTTGATGAGGATTGTTATGATGAGGATTAGTCTTTTGTGACTTGTCTCTATAGTTCTTGCAGCCTTATAGTCTTTATTGTACTTGCAGCCTCATATACTAATATAAATAAAGGCTGATTTTGGATTTTCCAGTTCCTATATTTTTATTTTCATTATGTGATGACTCATGAGTAAATGTGATCATTGTGATGTAAATTTAATCTTAATGTTAAAATGTTTAAGTAAATGTATCATTAATGCTTTATGATTGCACATATATATATTAATAATTTTTAAATGTTTTTAATATATATATATATATATATATATATATATATATATAAAATATTATTATATATATTCGCGTTTCCCCGTTTCCAAAATTTGGGGAGGTCGCGTTTCGTTTCGTTTCCGCGTTTCGTTTCGCTTCCGCGTTTCCCCGTTTCGTGCAACTTAGTCGTCAGGACAAGTTGAACCACACTTGTCCTGACGATGAACCACACTGGTTGGTTCGAAACGCGTCGACAAATGATGTTTCATGTGATCTTCGCCGAAAAATCTTTTGTAAATATTATAATATCTCCCAAACTGTTTAGAATTTGCCCAAACCATTTCTGGGTATTGGAGATCTCATGTGCTTTAGCCTCTCCACCAATTTTCGTTGCTAGAGCACATCCGATGCTACCCCAAATCAACATAAAGCAAGGGTTGGAGCCCAAGAGGTTGGTGCCTCGAAATTGACAAGGTTGGTGCCTTGGAAAGTCCAAGTCGGTGCTTGGCACATTACAGGTTGGAGCCTGGTTAGTTGAATATCAGTGTCTTTATCTAGGGTTGGAGCCCTACATATATTGTACTTGATTTATTGTAAAGAAGAAATTAGTAAAAACATTTATTCTTTATTGTTCATTTTGTGTTCTAAATATAAGTGATCTAACTGGTAAAAGTAACAATTGAAAAGAAATACTAATTCACCACCCCCCTCAGTATTTCCAACAACAAGAACAAAAGACACAAGATGTAGGCACTCAACCAGGGAAAAACCCCTCCAAGGGGAAAACCCAGTCCAACTCTTCCACTAGTAGATTCAAATCAAGATGAGACAATCCAAGACCTCTTAGACCTAGACAAAGACCTCCTCCAATTAGTGTTTTAAAAACCGACCGGTCTGAACCTGTAACCGGTCAAATCGCCCAGTTAGCAAGCACACCGGGTCAAACCGGCTTAAAAACCCGGTTTATCTCCTCATTTCGCCTTTTCTTTGCCCTAACCTGTCCTAACTGCCGTTTAGGATGGAACTGGCCAGTTCTGTCCTAACTGCCGTTTAGGATGGAACTGGCCAGTTCTGTCCTAAACCGGCCGGTTAGCTGCCACAGCCACAGAGGACCCACGCAACAATTCTTCCCAGGTGCTTAGGGTGTTTTAGAGGGAAAGTAAGGGTCCTTTCCCTCCAAAAACACCCTCTCTGAGCCTCTAAAAGGCCCTTCTCCCTCTCATTTGTCTCACACATCTCAATTGGAGCATTTGTGTGTTTGCTTGGGAGCTTGGAGAGTGTTGAGTTTTTGCTGGAGTAGTCATCTTGGAGGCTTGGAGTTGGAGTTGGAGCTATTTTGGAGCTGTCAGTGGAGTTGGCATCTTCAAGAGGAGGCTAAGGAAGCTAGTTTGCATTTCCAGGTAAGGATTTTCACTTGAAGATTCTTCATTGAAATGTTGTCCATGTATTAATTTTTTTATGTGTTATAAACTTCTAACTTCTATCATCTATGCTATAAAATCTCTAGTTCTATGCTATCAGATTTTGTAGGCTACATGTGCATTTGTTTTCCTAAATTTAGCTTTGGTTTTCCATGTTTCTTAGTAGCAATTTTTTTTTAAATGGCAGATTTCTTTGCAAATTATAGTTATTTCAAGCAAACATGGCTCCAAAAGGAAAGGACAACGCATAGGCTCATTGCGATGTGATTGATGGAAAAATGATATGCAAATTATGCCATAAATCTATTGGAGGTGGGGGTATTCTTAGATTGAAACAACACTTGGCTGGGGTAAGAGGCCAAGTAAAGCCATGTGATGCACCAAATGCAGTGTTAGGTCCTATTAGGGCAGAATACCTTTCCAAGCTTGAAAAGTTTCATGAGGATAAGGATAGGGAGAAGGCCATCCAAGATGACATTGCAAGGAAGAGGGAATTATTAGAAGCCATGAAAGAGAGTGGGCATGATGATTATGAGATTCAAGATTCCTTTTCTATCCCTTCCACCAATGACCCCTTTCATTATGCTCATCCTTCTTTTGGCCAACTATCAAAAGGAACAAAGAGAGCAAAAATCCAAAGTTATTTCTCATCCTCTGCCAACATTGCCTCTTCTAATCCCACTTCCTCCCAGCCAAATCGTCAACCCACTTTGGATCAACATTGGAAAAAACAATGCAAAGAAACTTCTCATCAATACATTGCTAGATGGTGGTATGATTCAGATATCCCATTTAATGTTGCTCGCTCACCTTATTACCAAGCTATGTGGGACCCTGTTATCGCTGCAGGAAAGGGCTTCAAAGGCCCTAGTATGCATGACTTGAGGGGAGATTTTTTGCAAAAAGAGATTTCTTCCATTGATGAGTATTTGGCTGAGTATAAAGATTCATGGCCCAAAACACGTTGTTCCATCATGTCAGATGGATGGACCGATGGAAAGAACTGCACTATCATTAATTTCCTTATTTCTTGCCCTCAAGGAACCATGTTTTTGAGATCAGTTGATGCATCTGATAAGGTGAAGGATGCCGCCCTTCTATTTGAGCTTTTGGATGACATTATTCAAGAAGTTGGGGAGCAAAATGTTGTGCAGGTCATCACCGATAATGCCTCAAACTATGTTCTTGTTGGAAAGATGCTTGAGTCCAAAATATAGGACCATTTTTTGGACTCCATGTGCTGCACATTGCATAGACCTCATGCTTGAGGACATAGGCAAAGTGGAGTGGGTAAAAAACACTACAGATCATGCCAAGTGCATTACAAAATACATTTACAACCACTCATGGGTATTGAACCTAATGAGGAAAAACACTGGGGTCAAAGAGCTTGTTAGGCCTGCAATTACGAGATTTGCAACTCACTTCCTCACGTTGCAATGTCTCAATGGTTAACATAAAAACCTACAGAAAATGTTTTCTTCTGATGAATGGACTGAATCTCGGTGGGCTTGTAGACAAAGATGGAAAAGACACCAAAAAGAAAGTGTTTGCCAATTATTTTTGGAAAAGGTTTGTAGAGCTTGTGAAAATTATCGAACCCCTTGTTAAGGTGCTAAGGATGGTGGATGGGGAAAAATTGGCCATGGGCTACATTTATGAGGCAATGGATCAGGCAAAAGAGCAAATACAGGTAGCTTACAAGGACAGATTAGCTAAATGTGGCCATATATGGGAGATCATTGATAACAGATGGAACAATCAACTCCATTGTCCTATACATGCAGCTGGGTATTTTTTGAACCCAAAGTATCATTATAAAGCTCGGCTAGGAGATCTGCAGAATGTGGAGGTTAGAGCTGGATTGATTGATTGCTTGGAGCGCATGGTCCCTAGCCATGCAGACTAGTTGGAAATACATAGACAACTCACTGTTTTCAGTATGGCAAGTGGTACCTTTGGCAAAAACTTGGCAAAGATGGCAAGAGATGTGGATCAACCAGGTAAGCAATTCCAATTTCCAATTTGTTTTTCTTTTCAAGTTAAAATTGTTTACAAATTTACAATTCAAATTATCTATAAATACTTGTAATTTGTAAATAAGTAATGAAATGAACTAAGTTACTAATTAATGTCTTTTTCTTTGCAGCACATTGGTGGGAGTCATTTGGCAGCTAGTGTCCTCAATTGCAAAAGTTTGCAATTAGAGTCCTCAGCCAAACTTGCAGTGCTTCAGGTTGTGAGCGCAATTGGTCTGTTTTTGAGCGCATACACACGAAGAAGAGAAACCGTTTGGAACAAAAACGGTTAAATGATCTTGTCTTTGTGCAATACAACCTTTGACTAAGGAGGAACCAAATGATGAACAAAACACCTGATCTAGATCCCATTGTGTTGGACGATATTGATCCAACATCAGAATGGGTGGAGGAGACTGAAGATCCTGTGTTTGATGCTGATTTTGATATCGACATGGCATTAGCGGGGGATGAAGTAGATTTGGTGGTGGCATCAAAACCAGAATTAGTAGCAGCATCAAGGAAAGGCAAAGAACCAATGGAAGGCACTAGTCATGCAGGTCAACAAACTCGTGCTTCCCTTAGGTCCACTACTTTTGTTATTGGTGGCATTGCTACTGAGGTTGCAGATCAGGTTGAGGCATCCTCAGACTCTAAACCAGATGATGTGTATGTAGCTCCTAATGATGATCCTGTGTCTAGTAGTGGTGATGAACTTGATGATTGATCATGTGTACACTGTAGACTTGTAGTAGGCCAATGGCCTCGTAGCTTGCAACATTGTTTTTGGATTTTATAGGCCATTTAGAGCCTCATTGCTTATGTATTTTACTATTTTGTCGATGATATGTATTGCACTCAGTGCCATTTTGATACATTCACCTTTAAATGGTATATAAATGAGCAAACTTTGCATATTTTGTCTCTATTGGCTTGGAATCATGGTTTTAAATCTTAAAAATAGTTTTGTTTCATTAAAAATTAATTATTTAATGTATTTTTCTAAAAATAGTTTGTTTAGACCTGACTAGTTCCGGTTCGAAACCTGGTTCATTAGGTGGACCGGTCCAATCACCAGTTCCAGTTTTTAAAACATTGCCTCCAATCACCAAGTCAACCCTTCCTTCCAATAGATGATCCTTACCAAAGTCTCCAAGTGTCAGCTTCTCAGTGGTAGCTTCAATCCAGAATTTCGGCCCCTAGCTTCAGAATTTCGGACCTGCAGTAGATTCAAAAATTTTGGCCCCAGCTGTAGTCTAGTAACTTCACACGTGTGAGATAGAGATGCCCAAAAACTCGATCCTTGACTTCTACAACTTCTTCCTTCTCTCTCCTCAACTTCGCTCTTCTTTTTCTGCCTCTTTTTCTTGTAGATTGAACTTGTTGAGTGTGTGCTTCAAATGAGTCAAATTGCCTATATATATAGCCTTTCTGCTGTGTTGAATAGCCCTAATCCAGGCTTACTTCATGAGGACAGGGCCGACTTGATGTGGAGGTGACAAATGACTCTTTTGACTCAAAAATAATTATTTCTACATGATACAAAATCCCATGAAGAGTCCAATAAAAATGACAATGACTTTATTGGCTCAAGACAAAACCTAAAAGCCTTCAATGGAGGCTTTGACCTAAAAATCATTGACCTAAGCATAAAACCCATGCTTTAATAAGTCAATTTCTTTAAGAATAAAATTTCTTTTGACAAATACAATTATGAAGACCGACACTAGTTACATTCATCAACACAGACAAGGTTCTAGATGAGACAAGGTTTTGCCATCCGACCATTCGAGGGTCGAGCTAGGTAGATGTCAGATGTTGGTTAGGTTAGGAAGATTCATTCGAGCATCTGGACCCATATGGGATGCACCAAGGCACCCAAGTGTCTAGGCCTCTGAAAGTGCAACAAGGAAACCACTTACAAAAACAGAGAGATCCCAGATTTCCCAGTGCCAAACATAAAGTGGACCTTAGCATGACATGGCAGTGTAGGTGGCACCTAGGCAGCGCTAGGCGGTAGTGACGTGGCACTTTGTGGTCATGACATGTGGCAGCTGGATTTGGCACTTTTGGGTGGCCAAGTGGCCCTTTTTCGAGTGATACGTGATGGTGACGTGGCATGACAGGTGGCAGAGGGACATGGCAAATGATGTGGCAATGACATGGTAGGCCTTGGGATTCACGCTAGGAAGCTATTTCACAAGGCTTCATAATGTTAAATTTTTTGGTGTTTTTCTCGTGTTTTGGAATCCTGTGGAAAAAAGTCATCAGGCCATTTGGGGGTCAGGCTGTGTAAGTGGTTAATTGCATAAGAAAGTCCTAGGTGCCAAATTTTCCAGATACAAGACCTAGCACAGATTCCAAGGCAGAGGTGGACCCCACATCAATTTTCTACTTTAGCTCGATGTTTTGTGCTTAAGCCATTTAGGCATCTGAGGGTTGAGTAGTGTACCCATAGTTTGTTGTTTAAATGAGCTAGATCCCGAATCCCTAGATCTAGGACTTTAGCACAAATGTGTTATCGAGCCATCTCACCATTCGATGGTTATAAGAAGTGTTTTAAAAACTGGCCGGCTTGAACTGGAAATTGGTCAAACTAGTCGGTTCATTAGCCGATTGGGTCAAACCGGCAGAAAAATCGAGTTCGACCCCCCACTTCGCCATAAACCACAAAAACCAGTGCTAACTAGCCGGTTTAGGACGGAACCAACCAGTTTATGGTCAAACCGGTTGGTTCCATAATAGAGTGGTTAATGTAAGTAGTTTGCCGGACAAGAAGAGACTACTCAAGTTTGTTGAATCATTTTGGAAGGCTAACTTGGTGGAAGAGGAAGGTCTTTTGGTTAGGCTAAGGTCTTGGTCTATCTAAATTTGATTAGTGGAAGAGTTTGACTGGGTTTTACACTAGAGAGGGGTTTTAGCCCTGACTGAGTGCCTACATCTAGTGTCGTTGATCTTCATGTTTTGATTTGATGATTGCTTGATGAAAAGAAGATAAAAGAAGAACATAAAGAAGATAATAAAAATACAAGAATAACACAAGTAATTATCAACATAAGAAAAATTTTCTGCCTTTCTGATTTTCTAACATGGAATCAAAGTTAAGGTGAAGAAGGAAGAAAAAGGCAACTTGAAGATCTACTGAAAGGGTCAAAGGAAAGGATCATATAAGAGGAAGGTCTACTATCTATATCAAGAAAAGAAGACATGACAATTAAGTCTGAAAACAAGCTAGAAGGAGCCACCAACTACAGAGCATGGAAGAAGAGAATAGATCTTATTCTCACTAAGCATAAAGTTTTGGATCTTGTTCAAGGAAAAGTTAAGAAACCTACAAATGAATTTCAGGGAAACCGACAACTTGACCATGAATTTAACAGTAGATGGAGTGAAGGACAATCTAATACCAACATATCCAATATAGATTTTACTCAAGAAATGTATGGAGTTCTCTCCAACTTGTTCACCATCAAAAATATTGGTCAGATAGCTAGTCTCAAGAATGAGCTAAGAACAATAAAGATGACAAAAGATGATATGATGTCATCATATTTTGTAAGGATCTCTAGAATAAGAGATGAACTCCAAGTGATTGATAAAGTTATACCTGAGAAGGAACATGCTATTGTTGCACTACTAGGTTTACCAAAGCCTTGGGGCCCTTTTGCTTAAGGAATTAGCAGTTGGAAGGATGCACCAACCTTTGAACAAATGTGGAATGCATGCAGTCAAGAAGAAGCTCGCATCTCATTAGTAAGTAACAAAAAGGAGGATGAAGAAGACAACACTTCAAATGCCTACTTTGCTCATCACAAGAAGAAGGGAACATACAAGAAGTTCAAAGGACCAAGGAAGAAAGTTGACCTATCCAAGATTGAATGCTACAATTGTCATAAGATGGGTCATTACAAAAGTCATTGTCTTGAAGATCCAAGGAATAAGAAGAGAGAAAGAGAACATGCAAATGTTGTTGATGAAGCTCCACCAAAGAAGAACAAGACTGAAGAATCTGAAGTCAAAGATCTATTTTCTAGAGACTCTTAAGGATACTATCCCTTGCATATCCTTCTACTTTAAGTTCTGCAATGTTTTCTTTTATGTTTTGATTTCTAGAGTTCATAAATATATCTTGTTAGAACTTTTTGAATTGTTTAAGTTGTAGGTATCCCTTAGAAAGATTGGATTAAGAGGGAGCCTTCACCATTTTACCAAAAGATAAGTATATTGTTCTTTGTTTCATCTTTCATGTTTGGTTTTCTCCTCACATTGAGATTTGTTTGTATTATATACTAATAATCTTTCCCTTATATTTTCCTTGTTTAGGAAATCTTGCAAAATGCATTATGGTGGAGACTTCAAAGGAAAGACTTGAATCATGAAAGAAGTCTTGTTGCAAAGGAAGCCCTTCAAGAACTAAAGTCCTACAAGGTTTGTTAAAGAACAACTCAAGGTATGTCTTAGATTACAAGTTTTGTTACAAGGTTCTCTTCATAAAAAAGGTATGATCATTCTTCTTTTGAAATTTGCTTTACATTACTAACATCATTATGTTTAGGGTTTTAAATCTTAAAGATTCTTGTTAAGGTGATTAATCATTAGATTGAATCTACCCTCGTTATACTATCATTTGATCATTCTTGTGAAACCCTAACTCTTAGGGTTCACTATAAAACCCTAGCCTCTTATTGCTAAAGGTATGTCAATGTTGATTATGAAATCCTAGTCCTCTGAGGGTTTGTTGATAAAGTCTAGAACATATGATGAAATCCTATACTTTTGAAGTTTATGGTTTGGTAATGTCATGATAAAACCCTAGTTCTTTAAGGTCTTGCTATTAATATCTAAGAAACACTAGATTTTTAGCATTTAAGGTTTCTAAACAAGACCTTTGTAAATAACTAAAGTAAGATCCGAGGAATGAAACCCTAGGTTTATATTCATCTGTTTGATTGTAACCCTAACCTAGTCAAAATTATTTGATGTATTGATGTTTGGTTTACCTAGTAGATATTGTTGTCAAATGCTAGTGCATAATTATGAAATCCTACATATGTATATGCGAGTATGCTAACTTAATTGTTGATACTCATGTTTTAGTTTGTCTAATCTAGGTTTTGTAACAAAACCCTAGTAGGGATTGATATTCTAGGACATGATCATATTGTTTCGATTATTGATATGATTTAGCTTTGATGATAAAATCTAGGGTTTGCAACAAACCCTAGTAGAGTCTGACATGTAATTCTAAAAGGCATATTGTGGAAACCTTTGATGTATAGTACTCATAGTTTTAAAAACCGCTCAGAAATACCGTAACCGGTCAAACCGGCCGGTTAGCTAGCTGGCCGGTCCGAACCGGCCTAAAAACCCAGTCAGACCCTTCATTTGCCCGATTTTTGGCCCTAACCAGTGAAAACCGGCCGGTTTTAGGCACAACCACCATAAAGTTAAAAAAAAATGTTTTTGACTGTGTTTGAGGGGTTTTGGGGGGGGACTAAGGGTGTTTCAACCCTAACAATGTTGGCAATTAATGGTAATGTTAAATTCTTAAAGTAAAAGTGACATTTCCTTTAATTTTCATTTTCATCCTTTTACTTAAATTTTTAACATTACCATGAAATGACTCAGGATGTTTGAGAGTGGTTTCGACCTCATTGGATTTCATATGGAGAAACTAGAATTTTAGATTTCACTCAAAATTCAGCAGACTTAATGGTTTTCAGGATTTCATGGTTTGGGGGTAAACAATAAATGCAATTAGAGCTCCAAATGATAAGAAAAACTCCTGATCTAGATCCCATTGTGTTGGACGATATTGATCCAACATCAGAATGGGTGGAGGAGATTGAAGAACCTGTGTTTGAGGCTGATTTTGATATCGACATGGCTTTGGCGGGGGATGAAGCAGATTATGCGGTGGCATCAGAACCAGGATCAATAGCGGCATCAAGGAAAGGCAAGGAACCAATGGAAGGCACTAGTCATGCAGGTCGACAAACTCGTGCTTCCATTAGGTCCACTTCTATTGTCAATGGTGGCATTGATACTGAGGTTGCAGATCAGGCTGAGGCATCCTCAGACTCTGAACCAGATGATGTCTATGTAGCTCCTGATGATAATCTTGTGTCTACTACTAGTAGTGGTAATGAACTTGATGATTGATCATGTGTATACTGTAGACTTGTAGTAGGCCAATGGCCTCATAGCTTGCAGCAATGTTTTTGGACTTTATAGGCCATTTAGAGCCTCATTTGTTATGTATTTTGCTATTTTGTTGATGATATGTATTGCACTCGGTGCCATTTTGATGTATTCACCTTTACATGGTATATAAATGAGCAAACTTTGCATATTTTGTCTCTATTGGCTTGGAATCATGGTTTTACATCTAAAAATAGTTTTGTTTCATTAAAAATTGATTATTTAATGTATTTTTTTAAAACCAGTTCGTTTAGACCAAACCAGTGCCGGTTAGACCGGTTCCGGTCGATAAACCGGTTCATTAGGTGGACCGGTCCTGTCACCGGTTCCGGTTTTAAAAACATTGATAGTACTATGATTGAATTGTTATTTTATTGAATTATTGATATCTAAGGTTTTGGGTCTCGAAGATGGAGTCTAGGGTTTACGACAAAACCCTAGCAAGAAGTATAAGTCTAGTATGTAAAAAGATGTGACCCTTGCTAATTATGAACCTAACTAGGTTTAGGTATTTGATGTCTAAAGTTTGAATGCTTTGATGCTTCCATTGTAATGACATGATTTTAATTGACTTCATGCTTCTGTATATTTGTATTTGGTTATACTTGCTATTAAAATTTTGTAGGTACATAATCTTCAAGATGTTGAAGATGTCCATAATTGAATATGATAAATAAGCATGATGAAAGAAGCTATAACATTGATGACGATCAAGATGACCTTGATGCCGTGGGAAAGAATGAAGCCTTGAAAGTTTGAAGTTTCTCCGATGTTACAAAAGAAAGTAGTTGTTGATCTCCCTAAGTTGAGAGGGAGCTTGGATAGAAGAAAGAGTATAGAGGGAGGACATATCATGACAGTCATAATGAATACCTTAAAGGAAGGATGAAACCGAAGAATGAATGAAAGAACTACAAATGGATGTTCATGAAATTACAAAAGACTTGAGAAATAACAAGGTTGTATTTGGTGCTACTGAAGAAGTGAAAGAATAAAGCTTCTAACAAGTTGTATTTGGATAAATTGATGATGATATGAGTAGCATCAGAATGTCTGAGGACCTTGAAATTTTGTGTTTACTTGTATATATACTTAAAGGTTTATTATTGATTAGGGTTGTGTTTGTACAGGTAAATCTCTCCTTAAAAATGTTGAACATTTGATGCATGCTTGGAGTGGTGGATATATATCTGATTTAGTTGATAAGAAGAGATGAAGCATCTTGTGGTAACAAGATGCTTCGGAGGACATCTAGCTAGCCTATGTGATGATGTTTAGATAACGAAGTAGGGAGGGTGGCGTTGGTCATGGAGCTCTAACTTTGGATACGCACCTAGATCCCTGGGTTGGTGTTAGAGATTAAAAGTCTGATGGTACTTAAAGTGGTTAAAGCTTGAGTACACCTTAGTCCCACCCAATTCGAGTACCCTGGTCACGTATCTAATTCGTAGCACTGTGTATGTTATGACTGTTCATAGAGCATATCACTTTGAGATCTTCCATGTACCTCTGTATATATGTAATTATGAATACCTCCCTAGTTAAGAGGGAGTATTGAAAAATGTAACTATTGTCAGTCTTCATAATTGTATTTGAGTCATGATGTAATGTATTTGTCAAAAGAAAGAAAAAGAATTTTATTATAAAAGAAATTGACTTATTAAAGCATCGATTTCATGCTTGGGTCAATGTTTTTTGGTCAAAGCCTCCATTGTAGACTTCTAGGGTTTATGTCAAGAGTCCTTGTCCTTATCAATATGTAAAAAATTCCTTTTTGGGCTTTATTTATCAAAGAAGAAATCTATTTTTATGTAAAATAGGTCATTTAAGCCTCCTCCACTAAGTCAGCCTCAAGAAGGACAAGTCTGCCTCATCAAGGGAATTCGACCTCACAGATTCACAATATAAAGGCAGCAACTCGACCTCATTTGGAGCATACTCACAACAAATTCAATTTGCAGTTGCTAGAGACATAAAAAGGGTGTGAAATTCAAGGGAGGAAGCAAACCCTAGCAAAGAAGAAGGAAGTATTTTTCAAGCAAAAGAATTCCAATTTTCTCTCTCCTTGTCTCACACGTGCGAAGTTGTTGGGTCGCTAAAAGGGCTGAAATTGCACTACTGTAGCTGGGTTGAAATTCTGGGTTGTTGTTGGGTTGTAGCTGCTCAACAAGAAGAGACTACTCAAGTTTGTTGAATCATTTTGGAAGGCCGACTTGGTGGAGGAAGGTCTTTTGGTAAGGTCTAAAGTCTTGGTCTATCTCAATTTGATTAGTGGAAGAGTTTGACTGGGTTTTCCCCTAGAAAGGGTTTTAGCCCTAGCTGAGTGCCTACATCTTGTATCATTGATCTTCATGTTTTGATTTGATGATTGTTTGATGAAAAGAAGATAATAAGAATACAAGAATAACACAAGTAATTATCAACATAAGAAAATCTTTCTACCTTTCTGATTTTCTAACACAGACTTCAGGAGATGTCTTGGCACATCGTTCATGCATGGGGTTGTAGGGTGGTCAGCATACCCAGACAGGAGTTATTCAGAAGGGATGACATTTGTATGCCACCAGACAGAGCAGTGTATGGGGATGATGCTCTTGTATCGATATATTGGGCATAGGAGCCACTGAGGATCGACACAGCAGTGACATCCCCATTAGCATGTGAGGAGTCATGCCACTTAGGTCTACCAGGACAGAGAAGGAGATATGACTCACATCATAGTGGGTCCACTAGCAGGGTGGCAAATACATTGGCGCATGCAAGATACCATACAGTACGAGGTGCATCCACAATAGGTGGTGATACCTAATGGGGTACATGGATATGTCATGGTGTGTAGAGGTATGTAAAGGAGTATGATGATGCATGGTTTTATGCAATGGTGTATGGTGCTGCACAGCAAGATCTTGGAGCATTGCTTCTAGGGAGACCGATTGATTGGGACATCAGGCATACTAGTGGGCCTGACTTACTGAAGATCAATAAGTGGATGCATGAGTGTTAGAACTTAGGGAGCATTGCCTTCCTCAAAGTTTGATCTTCGATTGGAACATCACTTGATCAGAGTTAGAGAGTGGGATACTTGCAGGACTACCCTTGGGTATCCATATGGGTTCTTGATCACGCCCTTGGGATTAACCCATGCATCTGTCACTTTCTAGTCCTGCATACTGTTGCAGAGGCTTCTGTTGTTGTTCTTTGATGCTCTCATCACATATAGCAAGACACATGGGGTCACCTTAGACAGTTGGGTGAGACACAATGCATCGTGGATAGGAGAATGACTTCCCAATTGAGGCATATGGTCAGGGAGCGAGTTGACAGATACAGGATTAGGGATGGCATGACCCATTGCAGAGGCAGCGTATGTTCTGCCCCTGAGTACACACTTGGGGAGATGATCAAGAGAGAGTTGCATGACACACCTTTGGCAAGACATTTTGAGGCATTGTACGAGCATGGGGCACAGTGGATGGTAGGCCTCTTTTATAGGAGGTTGTGTGGCTAAGTTGCGTGAAATGCCGAAACATTTCGAAGTTTCCGAAATAGGGACGTTTAGAAATGTCACCTACCAAAAATGGCAACGTCATTCATATATCTATATATATATATATAGATATAACACATTATCTTGCAAGAAAAAAGGGAATAAGAACCTTAGATGACAATTTAGAAGGGAAACGAAGTCTATATAAACTCTCATACATGATTACATGATCGCTAAGTTTTGGCCAAGTTTCAGAGTTTTAGGTACGGGTATGGCCCAGAACATCAGGTTCCTAGAAGTTTCGTGCAACATAGGTGTGTGGGCTCCATGCAGTAATTGGGTACATCACTAGGGGATGGGATAGCAGAGTCTGCTATGTGGTTAGGTAGGAGCAGCGCAGTTTAGCATACGTCAGATTGATTCATGATACATGGTATTCTTTTATTGGTTGCTTACAGGGATTAGTGATAAGGCACGGATGAACGCCAATAGTTAGCAATACTTCAATGCAATAGTAAGTTATAAGCAAAGTGGCACAATGGCAGCATGGTAGTGCCCTTTTGAGATTAGCATGGGACCCGGGCATTATAGGTCTCAACAACTCAGCTACCATTATGAATGAGTAGGTCTTTACAGGGGAAGATCACTTAGATCTTCCATTGGAGTTGGCGGAGGGTGTTTCACTTCTCAGTGATTCATTGATGGTATCAGAGGTGGTAGTGGTTAGTTCCTGTGGGCGAGGACCCTTTTCAATTGATTTTGGGTTGTACTTTCAGGAGTTCACTCTTGAGGTACATGAGATTGATTTTCTGATAGAGTGGGGTCTCAAGGAGATGGCCGAGATATTCCATTTTCAAGATGCTCTACTTATTGGCGGTATGCAGAGGCCCTTTGGCATCCATGCCTTGTTGGGGAGCGCGTGGGGCGAGGAATGCTTCACTATGATCAAGATGGTTTGGGACTGTGTTAGCAGCACATGATGACATTGCTTGAGGACAAGCAATTTTGGGGAGGGGAGACTGTAATGTCCCTAAATTTTGGACTACTTGGTGAGGTGGTTAGGAGGGATTCCTAGAGCTTCTGTCAGCTGGTCATAGGAGCGAGATTACTCCATTGGTGGGATCAGAGGGTTTTCAGAGGAGTTCTATGGGTCAAACGGGGATCGCTTATCATATTGCATCATCAAGATCAATTTCGCACGGTTTGCTTTTGGTTCTGTTGCATTCCTACAATATTTGTAAAACGAGTTTTTAACAAGCATATTTTAATTAATTACACTTAAGATGTTGTTTCGGGTTGATTACTTGGAGAAACACCTTAGTTTAATAGCTCATTGGAATCCGGACGAAAAGATCTACAGGGCAAGATAATGAAAAGGGGCTTTGGGTGGCCAGTGTAACCATGGAGGCGAATTAAGCATTTTCCGGCATTAAAAGTGACTTTAATTAGTTTATAAAAGTCACTTTATTAAATAAAGAAAGGAAAGGTGTTTTTAATATTTAATTGGAGGAAAATGTAAGTGAGTTATAGGAAAAAGGGAAATGAGCTAGTCCCTCCTCATTCTTTCACTTTTCTTTTTGGAGCGAATAGCTCTTGGAAAGTTTTTGGAGAGAAGCTTAGGGTTTTGGAAACGCTAGACATCATTGCTAGCTTCAGTGTTGAAACTAGACACCTTAGTTGGTCCAAAAATTGAAATCATTCAGAGTTCACCATTGTGCCTTCATGGAAAATAAAATTGCAGGGGATATTGAGCTTGAAGACATCTTGTCAGTTGATTTTATTTCCTGAGATGGTAATTTCTATATTTCTTCTCACAGGTGGAGATTCAAGTAATCAAGAAAAGACCAAGCCAAGGAAGGTGACCAATCCCAGTCATGCTTTAATGGGTCGAAATTCAAGGGAGTGAGATTGAGTTTCTACAGCCATTATGGAGTGTATGCTCAGTAGTTACCAGAGATCAAAGTACTGTACTCAGAGGGATAAGTCCCACTCCATTTAGAGGGATGAGTTTCTATCTTATTCCCTGGCCAAGTTCAAGTATAAAGGGATTGATTTGCTGCTCTAAAGGAGGCTGTATTTCCACATATACTCTGCTGGTTGAACGTACTCCACAAGATGCCAAGTTTGAAGAAGTTGATAGCTGATTTGGATGCAGTCCTGTAGGAGAGTGGGGACAATCTACTGTTACCTAGTTGCTGGTCGAATCATTCCTTTCAGACAGCGATTCGCATAGTCAAAGGGCCATGGTTATTTCCTTGCTGGAGCTGAAACAGAGGCACTGATATGCACTGAAAGAATAGCCAAATTTCTGCCTGTAGCTTGTCCAAACATGGTACATTCAATGCTGCAATGAACTGTGAGTTAATGTCATTGTAGACAGTGCTTATTTATATCAGATTCTGCTTGTATATTAGCTTATCTCACTGTCTATCAAAATTATAAAATGGCTGTTGGCAGTGGGCACCTACAGTACCTGTGTGAATTCTGGGCATGTGTTTTAGTGAAGAGTAATGAAGTTTGTGGCTGCTACTATTGTTATCAGTATTATTAATGCTTCCTTTGTTTAATGTTGATATTAAATTAATGTTCTGAAGTGTTTCCACAAGTGTCCTTCCCTACATATGATATATTTACATGAGCCAATAGCAAGAAATGCACCTACAGCACTAGGTACACAAACTGTTTGTCAAAATGCCACAGTGAACCAAACCTTACAAATTCAGAATTTTCGTGGGTTTTTCTTAAGTCATTGCAGTTGGGTATTTTACAGATTCTATCATGTATGAGGGTACGAGATTGGAATTGATCAAGGCCACCAAGCTATTGGACTTTGCATCATGTAATCATCTATGAGAGTTAAAATAGACGTAAGTTTCCTTTTAAAATGTCATTGATGTGTAACATTCATCAAGGCCACCAAGCTATTGGACTTTGCATCATGTAATCATCTATGAGAGTTAAAATAGACGTAAGTTTCCTTTTAAAATGTCATTGATGTGTAACATTCTTATTTCTTGCCAGGTAATGTGTATCTATATTTTTCTCTAATTTTTATATGCCATGTTTCCCCTGTGCACTCTTTTATTTTATTTTTATTTTTTGGTGGGAACAGGGGATCGTCCTGTTTTGGGAAACTTCTAAACATTTTGCGCGACTTTGCTTTTTATACAATACCTGTATTTCACAACAAAGCTACAATATCAATAATTAAAAAGTGATCTATAAAATGAAACACTATAGCAGAGGATTGATGCTTATGCGATGGGCTCATATTATACAATACCTGTATTTCACAACGAAGCTACAATATCAATAATTAAAAAGTGATCTATAAAATGAAACACTATAGCAGAGGATTGATGCTTATGCGATGGGCTCATAACAACAATAGTGATATGGTAGAAATGCTCAAGAGTTCCTACTAACAATGACATACGTTCTTCTTTGAAGGCAACATTCTTGAATAAGTAAATGAATACAAGTACCTCAGGATCGATTTCAACACAAGCTTAATTGGGAGGATTGCAGAAAGAAGAGAATTTTAGGAGGGTGGAAAGCATTATATGCACTTCAAAACAGATGTAGAGAGGCATAGTTAAGGGATTGGAAAACGATTAAAGTGATTTTTGGACTCCTAGTTTGTTTAGTGATATTATATGGGTGTGAACCGTGGGCTAGCAGCATCCTTGTTTCAAAATGGAAACAAATTGAGAAAATCCAAAAACTCTTGATCATGAGCAAGTTCAAAATAAAAAGTTCGGTTCCTTATGAGATAATGTTGAGTGAAACAGGAGCAGCTCCCATCGAAGCAATTGCTATGGTGCATCTTATAAGGTATCTAAAAAAGAATTGAGCAAATGAGGATAGGTAGATGGCCGAAAGTTATCTTCAATAAAGGCATGAGTGATAGAAAGAAATCACTGATGTGACAAAACAACAAATGGAATATTTACCTCAATGCATGTCCCACAAATAGCAAGGAGTTAAAGAATTTTGTTATGGAGAAGTTTCGTAAGTGTATATGGGGAAAAGATTTGGGTAGAAAGAAGAATTACTATGTTCAAGAATTCAACCCCACTTGTGATCTCCAACAAAAAGAGTGCATTGGAGCTAGCATTCCGTGGAGAGAAAAGATTCTTATTGCTCAATTAAGAACTAACTCACATCAACTTCAGTGTGAAACGAAACGGTAGAAGAGGCCTAAAGAAGCTTGGGAAGAACGGGTGTGTTTATTTTGCACTTCTGGGGCAGTGGAATCGGAAAAACATTTCATTTTAGAATGTGATGCTTTCAGAGACATCAGGGACAGTTATGGCAGTATGTTAGGATCAATTCCTTGGCATTGTCTTTTCAGTGAGGGAACTGTTAGCAGGGTGGGTCAGCGCATCATCAATTTGAGTAAAAAAAGGATTGAATTGCAAAAGGCAAAAAATAGGGAGGCGGGTAGTCCCATAGACTATTTTTAGTCTCATAGACATTAAAATATCATTCATTCATTCATGCAATGCCAATAGAAAAATCCATGTGAAAATTTAGCAACATAGGCTATATGAGCAACACAGTTTTCTCCATAAAGACCTCTTTTATCTCACCATGAACTGAAGGTCCTATTACTCGATAGTCTGTTATTGCACTTTGTGCCAAGTGCTCTCTAGAGTAATCAGCAATAAGGATCCTTTCTGACTTTGCATCATCTGAAATCACCTATCATAAACAAACCAAATAGGACAGTGAGGTGAAGAAAATAGGCACATATTTATATGCAAATTTAATAAGCAGTTTACATATGAAATGAGAATGGAAGTGAAAATATTTTTCTAAAAAATCACTGGTCAATATGATGAACAACTTGTTTTCTGTGAGGAAACGCTTCTTAAGAGACAGGAGAATTACATCACGCTTTTCTTACATTCAAAACCATCAAAACTCACGCAAATGCACCACTCAGAAAAGTGAAACATAATCATTTAAGACGAGTGTCATTTGCCAAGAACACATTTAAAGTAATATAAGATATATACAATTTATTGTCTATGATGCCTTATAATAGAAAGCATGAAACTTTATAAGAAAAAAATGAAAAGAACACCATAATTCACTTACTGATATATACACTATTCAATTTCCTATTCATCAATTTTGATGTGAAGTTAATATTTATTATTTCCCTGGCATCACATTAGAGAATGATCAGCAAGATATTCACAGGATTTGAACCTCAGTCACTCAAAATTAAACACTCCCTACTTAGCAGTCAACTGTGGGCCAACGGACTCTAATTCATCAATTTTAAAATTTTAAAAATAACTCTTAGTTCAATAGAACAGTATTCCACGTCATATGTATGTTTATGACATATGTATACATATTAATAAGGTAACAACAATAATTTTTTTATCTACATGTTATGTTATAATACAGGGGACACTCATGTGGAGTTTATCAATCCATAACTCCTTAGGATTATCTATTCCTTCTACGCATTGCATTGTCAATAGATATTGCATTGCATTGTTTGTTATGCACTTCATGCGAGCTCCTGTTTTTTGATAATTGGTGGTCATTTGAGCTTCTTTGACATGGGGAGTCAATGTTGTTTTGGGTTCCCAGCATCTGATTGTCTTAGTAGCTCTTGTTTCTGTTGAATAGGTTCATTACAGATGATTTTTATAGAATTGTATTCTATTTCTTGGTTTTTTCAAAGTTGCAGAGATCATGTCATTTTTTGGAGATAATATCACCGTTAGGGTACAGATGTTAGAAGTAATCAGGGCCATTGTCGGTTGTTAAACGCCAGACAATTCCTACCTTCATTGTTCAAAATCAGGATTTCCTCTCGAAGAAGATTAATGGCAAAGACCAACTTTTGAAAATTGGGCATAAAGACAAACTCAATTGACATGATGTTTCCAGTTTACACAATTTGAAGCCCGAATGTTCTTATCTAACGATAATCCTAAATTTCAATGTGGCTAGTTTGGCTATCCATATTGCAGTCTGGGTTGATTATTTTGTAATTTCACAGCCCACTCCCAGCATTTCAAGGTGGGTAACCGTAATGTTGAGAATTCACACTATGCTGGCAATCAACGAAGGACATGAGTTTCAGAATAATGCTCGTAGAGTAGACTAAAACCATGGTTGATTTGACTTCCTTTCTTCAACAGATCCTATGCTAACTTTATTTGGTTTCCTTGCTCTCCTTGTGCTATGTCTGTGGACGTTGAAGACTCGAATTGGCCTAGCAATTGATTCATAGATTCCATTTCAAAGTGTCTCTATTAAGAAAACAATGTACCTATCTTAAAATGATTCTCTCATTACTTATGAATCCACTCTTTACTCATTTGAAGCAGCTTCTCCCATCCTCAGGCCAGAGGTAGTGTCAATGTGACAGACTAGCTACAACAAGCAACAGGAGGGAAACTTTCAGGCAGTGTTATCAAAACCAGACCGGAACCAGTGGAACCGGCCAGTCCAACCAGTTTGGAGGCCAAACTGGTCCGATTCAAGGTTCGGAACTGGAAATGGCCAGTCTGGTACCAAACCAACCTTTATTCACCAAACCAGTTGGTTTCATACAATTCCACTAAAGATGTTCCAAACACTTTTTTTAAGAAAAAACAAAAAAAATTGAGTGGGGCAACCTAATATTCAAGCCTATGGCCTTGGTATTGTTATGCAATTTATGGTAATGTTAAATTTTTAAAGTAAAATCACTTTTACTTAAATTTTTAACATTACCATGAAATGACTCAGAATGTTTGAGAGTGGTTCCGACCTCATTGGATTTCGTACAGAGAGAGTAGAATTTTAGATCTGACTCAAAATCCAGCAGACTTAACAGTTTTCAGGATTGTGGGGATTGCAACGTTTCCATCGGATTTTGTCATGTACGAGGGTGTGGAACTAGTATTTGATCAAGAGCACCAAACACTCTATGTGCCTTGACATTAATGGCATTGGTTGTCGAACTCCTCTATCATGGCCTTACTAAAAATGTACCCATCAATCAAACAAACTATTGACTTGACATGCTACACTTTTTCTATCTTATTTTAATGCTTAGAGGGAGATATTGATGATGAAGTTCTCAATATAGGCAATGATTTTGATGATAGGTAGGTATTTGTTCTAACTTCTAGCATGATTCTTTTGGATGCTAGAGGCCATCTATAGCCTGTTTGTTGATGTATTTTCGCTTCAGAGATGGATTGCAATCAATACTATTTTGGTTATGTGCACCCTTACATACTATATAAATGAGAACTTTTTCTTATTTGTGCATAATTGGTTTGGATTCATATGGATGTGCATGTATATATATGTTTTTCTTTAAAATTTGAATATTTTATGTGATTTTCGTTGACCAGTTTTTTGGTCCTTTTTCTTTACCGATTTTGGTCTGGTTCTGACCGGTTCCCGGTTTAAAGGGTTTTCTGGTTTGGTCACCAATTCGGTTCTGAACAGTTCCTGGTTTAGAGGGTTTTCCGCTTCAGTCACCAATTCGGTTCTGATAACATTGCAGTTTTAGGGGTGTGTGGGTACAAGCACCTTACCAGTTTGGTTCTGATAACATTGCAGTTTTAGGGGTGTGTGGTGTACATGCACCTTAGCTAGGTGGGGATTCTCAATTTCCAAGTTTTTATGTTATGAAATCACTCTACTCCTAGATTTTGAAGTGTTATTTCTTTAGTATTCTCTCTTTTAAATGCAATAAATGCTAATACAATCCCATGCGTCAGAGATCAACCACATCCATCACTTGAGGAGTTGCACTAATGAGTTCACTCAAGAGAGTGTCCACAAAGATTTGGCCATTTTACTAGATGTGCAAAATGACAGAGAATCAATAGAGTGCAAAGCACATTGTAGTGGACAACTTTAACATTTATTTGGTGTGGCAAATTGGCAATGTATCCGAAGCATGCTAAAATCCTAGTCACGAAATTCTGACATTGCACCCCAGTTGCACGATTTCAATGGTTGTGCTACCCACCAAAAGCGAGTGACCCCATAGGAGAAAATTCTTCTCACACATTTTGCATCCAGCTGGCCAACCAACAACCCTTGATAGCTACCACTAGCCTCTAACTCGATCTTCAATGTTCTTATACCATGTGAAAATTCCTTGAACAACAACAATTGAGTATTATTCTCCTAACTTAACTGTTTATTCGTCTTCTGTTAAATTACCAACGACACATATCAAATAAACCACACTATAATTCTTCACCAATGAAAATACGTTGTGGAAATAAAATAGGAACTGAGAAATAGATGTGTGCACACAATAAAATTGACACCACTATTTTGGACTAAATGTCCCCGTAAAAACCCTGAAGGGAAAACCGGTGCAGCAGATGAGGGTTTTTTTTATTATGTAGCGGTTTCAGAATTATTACAAATGGAAGCCCAACTGGCTACCCTCAATCAATACACAGGCAAAATATACTAGAGATCCCAAATCTCCTCTACAAATCAACTCATCCTCCTTTGGCCTGCTCATACCCCACACAAATAACTCGCACTGCTGCCTCTGAGCAATTCGTATAGCCCTGGATCTGCCTCTAACTGGGTTGTCTAGCCTCCCTTTGCCTCTGGAATGAATTTGCTCTGCCTTCAGGACACCGATCTAACCTTTGGCAACTGAACAAACCCTCTTCAGGTAACTTGAACTATTGGACCGATTAACTCGCACTCCTCAAATCAGCCTCTTCTGCAGATAATTCAGCCTCATCTCCCTGCCTCTTAGACAGTGGAAAACTGAGGAAGATCTCCTCCGAATCTCTCCTCCCAAATCTCTGTTGCTCCCTCTCTCTGATGCTCTTTCCCTGGCTCGAATTATACCCTCATTGAAAACTGAGAGCTGGGTAGCTCGATCTGCCTTGCTCACAATGATCACAATGATGTTATCTCCAAGCCCTTTGATCTACTCTTATAATCTCTCATTGGAGTCTCAACGACCACGGTTTAATCTCCATCGACAGCTAAGATCAATTAGACTTCATCAATAGAAGCCTCTAGAGCAATCTCGAACATCCTTAATTAATTAACTTTAATTTACCACTTTTCCTAAGTTAAGAAATATTTTAATTATGGCAAATTAATTTAATTAAGGTGTTTCCCAAGCTTATCTCGCAAAACATTTTCTGGGTTTTGGAGATCTAGTGTTCCTTAGCCTCTTAGCATCATCTGAGACTAGAACACCTGTCCAATACTACCATATCCATCAAAAACTAACAGTTTCTTGTATTATGTAACATTTATTGATGATTTCTCTCGAAAAACATGGATCTACTTCATGAAGACAAAAGATGAGGTCTTTAGCAAGTTTCAAGAATTCAAGGCTCAGGTAGAAAACTTGACAGGGAAGAAGATCAAGACTCTAAGGTTAGATAATGGAGGAGAATACACTTCCAAGGAACTCATTTTTTTTTGCAAAGAAGCTAGGATTAAGAGGGAGTTGATAGTCCCTTACAACCCTCAATAGAATGGGGTTGCCGAAAGGAAGAATAGGACTATTGTGGAAGCTTCTAAGGCAATGATTCATGATCAAGATTTTCCCATGTTCTTATGGGGAGAAGCATCCAAAACAGTAGTTTATGTGCAAAACAGAAGTCCTCACCAGATTTTGGAATTCAAGACTCCTGAAGAAGTTTTCACAGGTGAGAAACCAGAGGTTGGGCATTTGAGGATCTTTGGTTGTCATGTTTACATTCATGTACCCAAGGAGAAGAGGACGAAGTTGGAGCCTTCTGGAAAGAAGGGAAAAATTGTTAGGTATTTTGAGTCGTCACAAAATTTATATTCCAAGGCAGCGAAATATTGAAGTCAGTAGAGACATTACCTTTGATGAGGATGCAGCCTTCAGGAAGTCTAAAGATGTTGATGATGATGAAGAACATGAAGCTCCCAAGGATGTAGGTTTAGGACCATTTGAACCTGTGGAACATCTTTCAAATCATCAAGAAGAGCCAGAAGGGCCAAATGATCCAGTGGACCCACCTAGGGTTGTTGTTCTAGAACCCAAGAAGAGACCAGCATGGCTTCGAAGTACATTGCAGGAAGCAGAGGGACATGCAGCTCCTCGTGGCACTTTCAGAGAAAGCAAACGTCCCAAGACATACTCTAGATATTCAACATTGATGAGTCGTATCATTTATTCCAAGCCATCCAACTCTGAGGAGGCAACAAGTCCGCAAGTTTGGAAAGATGCCATGGTAGAGGAATATCAGTCCATGAAGAATGATGTGTGGGTGTCATGTCCCTTCCTAAATTATTTTGGAGCAGTATTAAATTCTACATTTTGGGGCCAATTTTGGAGGTGATGGGGGCCCATTTGATTTTATTAGGAGGCTAGACTTATGAGAGGTTATTTCGATGTGGTTAAGTATACGTGGGGGCCACCCATACTAGGGGAATACGCATTCCCTAGTTCGATTTGCATAGAAGGGAAATCGATGGTTAGGTGAGGGGGCTCGCGATGGACGGAAAAGTGCTCCATAAAATCTATATAAGGAAGGTAGCTCTCCTCATTTGGATATATTATCTTTTGAGATATTGAACTCAATCTTAGTTGCTCGAGCTGCTTAGCCCGGTTACTGTGTTGTTTAGCACACGAGTGTCTTCGAGCGGAGATCTCAACCCTTGCTTCAGTGGAATTCAAGTGCCAGCCCTAGAAGGGAGTTCTTCTTCATCTCAGTTTGTAGCAGTAGTAGGGAGACGAGTAAGTTGAGTAGTAGCAGCAGGGGGAGTAACAACAATGCAGGGATTGCGCAATCACAGTGTGAGGCACTCCGAGAAGTTGGGGAGATAGGAGCATCCTTCATCATTTTCAGGAGCATAGAGGATAGCTACAGACAAGAGGGCCATCCTACACACAGCTCTCATTTCATTACATTCAAGACTGCATCATCTCCTCCATGACTGCGTAGTCATTGGAGTGAGACTCTTTGGGGTAGCACCATCCGGGGGAGTTTGGAGTTGGGAGGCTGGGAAATCATTAGGAGGGCCATTTGAGGAGGATTGTTTCAGTAGGGAGAGCAGAGATTGACAGGATTAGTCACAGCAACATAACTCGAAATTGGAGGAGGGCCAAGCTGTGAAGAGTCAATTTTTGAAGGTTGGAACCAATGGAAACCCTTTCTGGCTTTTTGTGGGTTTTGGGCAAGGATCACACTCCTAATTTTTGGAAAATTTCTGGGCAGATCTAAGTGGTCAAACAGGGGTCCCAACTCAGCCAGCAATTAGAGGAGCTAAGGGGAATTTGGGCCAAAATTCTGAGGCCAACATTTGGCCAATTCCTTCGTGGGTTATTCTGGGTATTTGGTGAAGAGGCCGGAACTAATTTCCCGTAATTTTCTGAGCACCGGAGGTGGGGTTTCCAGCAACATCTTTGCAGCAGACAACACAGTTTCACAAGGGCAGCATAGGGCATCATTGCAGCAATTATTTGTGCCATCTGGGCTTGACATATTACCACATGGGCTTGATCACGCTTGCCATTGAGGCAAGCCCAAGTGCACCACTTCCACATTATTGTACTTTTCTCCCAGATTATAATAAAATGGCTCAACTATTGGTTATTTCTGAACTTTTTATGGGTGTGCACTGAATGTTTCAATTTTATGGTGTTGTTTTTATTGTTTGCTTTGCATAGCACTATTTTTCCTAGTTTGGAACATTATAGTGGGATATTGTGTCAAACCCTGAGGGGAAGTCTGTGGTGACTTCCAAGTGGACCTACAAGATCAAGCATGTAGTGGATGGCATCATAGAGAAGTACAAAGCGAGATTCATGGCAAGAGGGTTCTCCTAGAAAGGGGGAGAGGACTATGAAACATTTGTTATGATTGCCAGGTACACTTCTATTAGAACTATTATTTTTATTGCTTCTATTATGGATTGGAAATTGGATGCGAAGACAATTATAAGTTAGAAAATCAAAAGGAAAAAAATATTTTCTTACTTTGATAATAGCTTGTGATAATTTTGAATTATATTATCTTCTCTTGTCTTCTTTCATCAAGCAACTATCAAACCAAAAAGAACATGAAGATCACAAGAACAATATAACACAGTATGTAGGCTCTTAGCTAGGGCAAAACCCCTATCCTAGGGGGAAACCCAGTCAAAATGTTATCTTCTTCTTATAGAACCAAGACAAAATGAGAGCTTCAAGACCTTTAGACCAAGACAAAGATTCCATCCAAGCACCAAGTCATCCTTCCAAGAAATAATTCTTCATATAAGCCTAAGTCAACAAAGTCAATGAAACTCAAACTTCTATTTTGTTGGTCAAATCAGAGTTTTGACCCTTTACTGCAGGTTTGCAATTCGATCTGCAAATTTCGGCCCTACAACAATTCATAAACCCTTGTCCTTTTTGCATGTGTGAGCAGAAATAGTTAAGAATTAGGTCTTCCTTCCTTCGCTAAGGATTCTTCTTCTCTTCTAGTCTCTTCACACTTCCTTTCTTATTGTTTCTATTGTAGATTGAACTAAGTAATTGTGTTAAATGAAGACAAATTTCACTTCTATATATAAATTTCCATGTGGTCGAATAGCCTTTCTAGGCCGACTTCTTCAAGATAGGTCGACTTGGTCTTGGAGGACTCTTTTGACACTTTAGACACAAAAATAAATCTTCTTTCTTGATGCAAAATGCCCACTAGGATATTATATACATGACAATGACTCTCTTGATTTATGAAAAATAATATTTTGACTTGAAAAGACCTAAAAGCATGAAGAACATGCTTGACCTAATTAACTTGAGCATGAAACCCATGCTTATAAAATAATAATTTCTTTTCTTCTTTTTCTTTTTACATCAAATATACAAAATCAAGAGTACATGAGTCATTATGAAGACCGAACCTAGTTACATCTTTCAAGACTCCCTCTTAACTAGGGAGGTATTCATAATTGTACAAATGGTACAAGGATGACCTCAGGTTGAAATGTTCTAAGAAGAGTATCACAATCAGCATATACAATGCTAGGGATTTAAATACCATCTAGGCTAGTTGTGAAGGTATCAACTCGTCGAGAGATCAAGGTAACAACTAGGCTACTTGCTAAGATACCAACATGGATCTAGGTACCATTCAAGCTACTTGCCAAGGTACCAACCCAGCAGAAGTCTAGGTATCATCTAGGCTTCCTGCCAAGATACCAACAGGGATCTAGGTACCATCTAGGCTACCTACCAAGGTACCAACTGAACACACATCTAAGTATCATCTAGGCTTCCTGCCAAGATACCAACATGGATCTGAGTACCATCTAGGCTACTTGCCAAGGGAGTGATGTAGGTGGTATCGGGAGGCGGGACCATGCAACCAAAATCGGGATTTCCCACATAATGCCAACCCTAAGGCTAATGGCCAGTAAAGGAGATCCCACAGGACTAGCATACAAAGGTAATCACGAAATCAGACAATGGAGACAAGAATACAAAATTTACCCAATCTTTCGGTCAAATCCCCCACTAATTCATGCCCAAAAGTGCCCATGATAAACAAGGAAAACTACTCAACCATATTAATGAAAACTCATACCTTTGGGGTCAGAAGGCCCACCTTCAAACATGCATTCATAACAGATGGGGGAGGGACCACATGGCTAGCTCAGGTGGCAAAGAAAATGGAACATTGAGCTATCTGGGTACTGCAAGCGGTTGCTACCTGCCGGCTCGCTGCACACATTTTGTCAAAGTTCCAAGGAAGCGAAAGTACCAAAAGATTTTTTCAAGTGATCGGATCATCTTTCAACAGTTACATGTGTCATTGTAAACCCATTCTGCAAGTTTTGTAATGTAAATGATGCTAGTAAGACTGCGAACGTATGTAACAACCTAGGTAAGTCTACTATTTTGGCGAAAAGTTTCATCCTAGGAGGTTTTTTGTCTCACTGACTCATTTGTGTTTCTAAAAATGGATGGTCGGCAGAGTTTTTCTCTCCAACCTCACCCCAAAGCTAAGGTGGAATTCTTCGTCAAAGTCTTAGGTGAGTCCTAGTGTTCTAGTAGAGTCTTATGTAAAAGTGATTTGGGAATAATTTAAGCTAGTTAGCTAAATTATATTATTACAAAATCACTTTGTCTACTAGATCATGTTGTGTCGCAGAATTGGGTATCTGTCTTAATTTTTAGGTAGCACCATGAATGAGAAATTATAGAGTAATGTGAGTACAAACATAACATTTTTATTTGAAAACATACCAAAGATGGCCAGACTGCATTGATAGTATAAAACAAGTACGTGTATAGCAAAACAGAAGAAAGATGCTATATTAATGTTCGTATAAGATTGAACAAGTCACAGAAGGATAAGAAATACACCTTTGTAAGAGGAGCATCAATTCGACCCTGCTTTTGTTTTGGGATGCCAATAACTAATGCCCAGTATCTTCTCTTTAACTTTCTTCCACACAAAGCAAGATCCTATATAGCTGAGACATTTAGTATATGAAACAAGACAGCTAGAAAAAGTTTCAATAGAAGTTGTGCTGCAAACTTAAATGAAACCCAAAGAAGAAATTTTCTACAAAAATATTTAATTGAAACCAATTAAAGAGTGCATGGCTTAAAAAGGCTTTTAAATGCTTCTACATACCTCAGAATTGGATACTGTGGCAGTTTTTTCACGGAACACAGAATGGAGAAGAGCAGCACTTTCACGTGTCCTTGCCATCACCAAAACCCCACTACTTTCCTTGTCAAGTCTATGTACCTAAGATCAACCAAAGAGCCAATGTAAGTACATCTGTAATGCCTTCAAACTTCAAAGACTTCACATGTGGAAGTATTCCCTGAGGATAATTCCCCAATGCTGTTCTTTTCAACAATTGTAGAAAAATGTTACATCTAATCCTGTTTCCCTAACACCTTGTCTTGTGACTCGTAAGTAGATAAACTGCTGAAAAACCCAGGTCAGAGTGCTAAAGTCAGATGATGACAGGAATCCCTGCACCTTAATGTTAGAAATTTTGTTTGTCCCATTCCAATAGGAAAATGATACTTTTGAACCTTCGGGAGTATAAAAAGCAAAATTCAAAAGGTCAATTCTCATATTTCATAAATCGGGATAAACATTTTTCTAGGAGAAAGAAGGAAACTGATTAGTGAACAATAAAACATAAACAAGCCTGAATTATAGGTAGCATCCCACTTTACATGACCATAAGAAATTATAGAAATAAGTTTGTTCATATCAAAACTAATTAGCATGGTCGATATATGGCTTGAAAGAGAAATGCCAAAATGAAATGTAAATATATTGGCATATCACAGAGGGACCAAATCTAGCCACTTACCGTGTTAAAATAAACACATACCAAAATACAACCCCCATACTCCATCACATTATTTAGCTGAATTTATACACTTCACTCCTTTTTAAATTGAAGATATGTGTTCATTATTAGGCAACATTGTATACATCATAGAGTTCTATTCCACCTACTGCTTTAGGTCCATATTGACCTCTAAATTAAAAGTTACCTAAAAAACAAAGTCTGCTTTAAAATATTTCGACAGGTTGTAAGCCAATTTATCTTTAGGTTTCTTCATAATTTATAAAAGGGACAGAGATACATCAACCAAGAAAGACAAAGACTATCACATGACAGAAAATGAGAAAGAAACAAAGAAAATATATTGATTTTGTGCAAATGACTGAAAGGCAAAAAGTAATCAATGGCACTGCCTTATACATCATACATCATAGACAATATTAGTCACAAGGTAGAGTAAACATAGACTCGAAGTCCACTGAATATGGAGGTTAGATTTCTGCCAAAAACCTCACGTGCTGAACAGCACAAAGTTGAGTTGGCTCAACAGCTCAAGCAAACAGTAGTATAATTTTCAGATTGACAAAGGCCCCCAAATGATGGCCCTCGTCTCCTATTTATGCTTGCTGCCCTCTTCCTCTCCTCATGGACCCCATTCTCCACTAGTACACCTTCCCTCCCCTTCTCTCTCCACAAGTGTATTTTTCCAAAGGGAGTATGAATTCCCTTTGTGTGTGGCCCCCACAACCCACCAAAATTCGATTTTCTCCTTATCCTAAGTCAAAATACCAAAAATTGTGGCTAATTTCAAAATTGTCAAAAAGTGGAATATTTCCTAAGTGGCTTAGGAAAATTGGGGAATTACAGCCCTCCCCATCAAAAATTTCATGTCCTCAAGCAATGCCCGAACAAGCATTCCCACTATCTGATGGCCCAAACAAGCACTGCAAACAATACTGGTGTCCCAAATATGCCACTGAGTCAACCCTATCCCATGCACTATCCTGACACACAGGAATCCCTCGATCCCAGGATCCCAAGCCACCCTGATCAATGTGGAGCACCCCTTGCTCCACTCACTATCCAGCCAAGTATAGGTACCAAGAACCCTCTGCATATTATCAATAACTAGAGCATCATGATAATGTAGGACTTTGTCCAACTCCCCATAACACTGCCCTACCAAGTAGTCCACCTCATGCACTCCAAGAGTAAACTTCTGAAGATACAACCCAAACCCTGTGGGGAGGAAGTCTCTCCCACATGAGCTTCCCCTAATATCCTTCTGGTTACTAACCAGCCATGCTGATGAAGTCCCCCATGACATTAGCGAGTCACCAAAGCCCAATGGAAGATCTAAATGATCTCCCCTTGTAGTAGCCAGATCATCCCTAAAGCTTGTTGAGTTGTCTCGTACTGCGATGCTCGAGTCCCATGCTCATCCCTGAAAGGCACCATCATGTTGTCATTGCGCCATCTAACTCTAACAGGCTACCCATCGTGTGCACATTGTATCCTCCTCCCCTAGAACCTGGTGGCTAAATATCGACGAAGGCCAAACTCATCCTGCCCAAGTATCTCTATGATGTCAATGTCTACCCATCCATCGCTAATCTCGATCTTGAGTTGCAACTGAGAAAACCTGCCTTACCGAACAATGGAGGCCTCAACGATCCCCCATGTGTCAACCCCAACATGAGCTAGATCACCCTCTACTATGGTCCTGCTCCTCACAAAATGGCCTGTCAGCCAACTGAATACTTGGGGTCCATAGCCAAACCTACTATGGCATAGCTCTGACAACTATTGGAATCCATCTGTGCCTCGCCCCTAATCCCTACATGCAATCAACATATAGGCTCCAGATACCATGAACTAATCTGATGCATGCTAAACTACCATGTGCCTGCCATTGCGCAGTACCATCGACCGCTGAAAGCCACATGTGCCAAATAGCTACGCCCTGAATGCAGCCAATAGATGGGTATCTGATACTCGCAATCAACTCAATGTATGCGGATTTGTCCTGCTCTTGCCAACCATCACCACTAAGATTGTCATTCACCCTCTCGATAATGTGTCAATACAATGTCTAGAGCCCAGACACATACCAGAAAACTACCTCAGTCGTACATGGTATCCTCTGCTCATGCAGGGTCTTGACATGCCCCGCAAAAAGAGTGGCACATGTCTCGCTCGTGACTAGCTCCCCAAGCATAGGCTCAGTGATGAACGATATGCCACCCCTACAAAATATCACCTCATTCCCCGACCCGTGGCTCTCAACTCACATACTGACCCCATGCCACCCCTGAGAAGTCTCTCCCATCGTGTGTTGAGTGCCCTCCAAATATCTCAAGTGAGCCCCTCGTTCCCTGCTGCTCGTGCCTAGAGTGTCAAAGGACAACAGTCGAATCATTTGTGCCTGTAAGCGATGTAGAAGAGGAACAGGCATGTAAGTCACCATGGATATCATCAAGTGTCTCTCAGTTGCATTCTCGTCGATCCTGGGTGAACTACACACAAAGGTATGCCCAGTGTCTCTATCCATAAGTCTCCTTGGAGGCAACAGTCCAAGACCCCGTTGTGTAGCACCATACGCCATTGCATACAACCGAGCATCCCTAGACTCCTCGAGAAGCCACCGTACTCTGTGACCTACCCTTGTACACCACTGGATACCCCCTGCTACTATTGTACCATCCTCTATCATCTTGTGTCTTGCCTGTGTCACTATACATGATAATCCCCATAGGTACTGAATGTGATGCGAGTTGCTTCTCCTACTCCACAGTGCAATCCAACACACTGGCACACCACGATGCATCTCCATGGCCACTTGCAAAACGTTGCTCAACGTTGGATGATCATACACTCCCCTAAATGTCAAAGCCTAAAGATGTGATAGTACGCATCGGCCCGCACCCAACTAACATCATCACCTCCATTGTCGCATCACCATACCCTTTGATGAATGGATTCCCCTCCAAATCCTCCCTGAGAGACCTGAGAAGTGAATCTCCCTACATACCAGTAGCGATGCCACCACGACTCTGCTTCTTTGTGTCCTCTGTGCCCCACGTAACTGTGGAGAATCCCCAGCCCCATACAAGGAATTGTTTGGTGGCCTTCCAATGCCACCTCCTCTGACAATTGTGAAAAATCGGAAACTCGATTCCTATTGCAGCAACTAGAAATAATACTCCTAATTGTTAAATTAATTTTCAACAATTTATTTACTGTGTGCTACAACAAACACTGAATCAATCACAGTGCAACCTACACAAATAAAACTGCGAAAGAAATAAACACTGGAAGAAATGCTAGTGCACACACACAAAATGACATAATTATTTTTTGACAAATGTCCCCGGAAAAACCCAACTCGACAAAACCGGTGCAGCAGCTGAGCGTTTTATTATTATGTAGCAGTGAAATAAACTGAGTACAAATGGATGTCGAAACTGGTGATCCTACAGAGAAATACTGGCAAGCAAAAGTTAAAACTAGTGAGGAGAAATTCCTCAATCCATAGGCAAATCCTAGCACTAACCTCAGCTCAAATTGAGCCATCCAAACTGCCTCTGCGCAATCACTGTGTCACCTTAGCACAGTTGTTGTTGCTCTTAGCTTGGAACAGCTTCTCCTCGAGCCGTCTAACCAACTATTGTCTAGGAAAACATCTCACCTGGTCTCTAGATCCTCTGCCCAGCTTCTGGCACTAAATTCTGCTTCTCCCCAGTAATTCGACTTTGCCTCTAGAGGCTACTACGCTGCTCTGCATCAGCCTCATTGTGGCTTCTCTGCCTCTTTGGAAATGCACTCACCATAACTGGAAATCTTCCTTCGGCTTCATCGTCTCTGCCCCTCTCTTACTGCATCGATTTCTCTAGCTCTCTCTCCGGCAACTGAATGTTGCTACTCGGGAAATAGATCTGCTCATGAAATCGAACTGCACAAGTGATTTCTCCAAGCCCCATCGACTTCTTCTTATAATCCTCTATTGAGACTTCAACGACCAAGATTAGATCTTAATCAATCGCTAGGATTAACTTGAAGTCGATCCATGTGAGTTTCTAGAACATTCACACCTTAATTAATTCTAATTAATTAGTCATATTCCCTAGGTTCAGACTTAGGAAATATTTAAAAACTCACTAATAATCTAATTAACTCATTTCTAGGCGGAATTTCCAGAAACGATTTATGGGTTTTGGAGATCTCATGTATTCTAGCCTCTCCACAAAATTTCAAAGCTAGAACACATTCGATTCTACAAAAACTAACACTCCCTCTTAGCGAGGAATGTGTTCTAGAGCTACTACCTCTTGTAGCAACACCCTGTCTCTACATCATCTCCTGTCATGCCACTGATCTCTGGTTGCTGCTGCCCACCAACTACTGCGCAACTCTGATATCTATTGCATCTGTGTTGTTGTTGACCCTGCTAAACTGTTTCCAACATTGCATCTGCACTGCAACTCCCTCTCCATCTATTGTTGTTGCAACTGCAACATCTGCAACTGAAAAACATCCTAAATATTGAATCAACTATGATCAATATGATGCATTTGTCTCCCGAGTCTCTGACTGCTGCTAGTATTTGCATTGTCATTGAGGCATATGTGCTACTACTGACTCTACACTGTGCCAACTGCACTGCTATCAATTCTGCACTGCCTTCCCCAACATCTGACTGCAACTAGACTCTGCATTTGTCACTCTGGCATCTGACTGCATATACAGCCACTGATCCATCCTGCTACAAAATACTGTGGGCCCTCGTAGCTAGGTAATGATTCAAGAAGTGGACCTCCTCAAGAATCCTGCCTATCTGTAACACTCTGGGGCTACAACACCAAGTCACCCCATTTCACTCCTGGGGGTATGTCAGCAAACATGGCAAAGTCTTCCTCCAGCCTGGACGAAAGCCTATTGATCTCTACTAAAGTTGCCTGCTGGTCTTGCTTCTCCTCCTTGTCCTTCTTTCTAAGAGGACACTGGGTGTTGTTGTGACCAAGCTCACCACATATGAAGAACTTGACCTTCAGCAGGTCCTTCTTCTTCTTTCTCTGCTCCCCTTGTCCCTCACTGGGACCCTTAGATGTGAGGTCCATATTCTGGTCCTCCTTCACCTGCTTTGATCCACTATTGCTGCCACTGATGGAGCTATTCACTAGGTCTCGTCTTAACTCCTCCCGCTGCAAATTGGCCCACATCCTGTCCCACCTCAACAAGGTGTCTCTACCTAAGATACTTTGGACAAATACCTGCCACTCCTCTAAGACACTATTGAGTGCCAATCGCATTAGCTCTGTGGGTTGAGGCGCTGCAACAACAGCTGCAAGTTGGTCTCGGATCTCCTAAATCTGGGTGAGGAAGAGGTTTGTGCATCCCCCTTTTTGCATCCTAGTGCATCTCAACTTCTCCTCTAAGTACATCTTTCGTTGCTCGGAAGTGCCCGGGTACAGCGTCGAAAGTGTATCCCACATCTCCTTGGCAGTGCCTTTTCCAACTATGTGAGAAACAATCTGATCTCGAACACCATCAACTATCAACCTCTTCGCTCGCGCCATCTCCTTTCTGTATTCCCTCAGCTGATCTACATCCATGGGGATAACTACCACTACATCTATGAATGGTTTCTAGCAATATTCCTCCAAAAGGAAGGACATCCATGCCTTCTAGATGACATAGTTGGAAGCACCAACTAACCTGTCCTGATCTCTAAGTCCAGTAGTGGTCATCTCAAACAATGTCGAAAATCTCCTCTTCCCTTCTGCTCAACTGCTACTAGGCTATTCACACTCCCTTCTGGAGTGAGAAATTATGCTCACAACGGCTGTTGATTTGGAAGGGAAATCGAACTTCTTGAGACTAGAAGTTCCCTGAGGAAAATTTTCCCTCACCATGTGCTCTTCTTCCACCCAATAGTAGTTCTGCTCTAGCAAACTACTACAAAACTACTGCGTCTAGCTAGAGATCTGCTATGCGAAAAATACTATTTGCTCCCTCTGCCTCTGGAATCCCTCGATCTGGAGATATCGAATTTTCCTATCCTTCTCTCGGAAAAATCGATTCTCCTCAAGTAATTCGATGTCTTGGCCACGGTGACTGCGCTGCCTCTGGGGTTTCAATCTGCTGCTCATACTTGAACAATGAAACTCATGATTTCTTCGCTATTGAGCTCTCCAACTGATCATCCATACTCTAATACCATGTGAAAAATCAGAAACCTAATTCCTATTGCAGCAATTGGAAATAATTCTCCTAATGGTTAAATTGATTTTCAACAATTTATTCACTGTGTGCTACAGCAAATACTGAATCAATCACACTCCAACCTACACAAATAAAACTGCGGAAGAAATAAACACTAGAAGAAATGCTAGCACACACATAAAAAGACGATAATTTTTGGACCAATGTCCTTAGAAAAACTCAACTCGGGAAAATCGGTGCAACAGCTGAGGGTTTTATTATTATGGAGCAGTGAAATAAACTGAGTACAACTGGATGTCGAAATTAGCAATCCTACAAAGAAATACTGGCAAGAAAATCTAGTGAGGAGAAATTCCTCACTCCATAGGCAAATCTGAGCACTGACCTCAGCTCAAATTGAGTCATCCAAACTGCCTTTACACAGTCACTGCGTCACCCTAGTGCAGTTGTTGCTGCTCTCAGCTTGGAACAGCTTCTCCTCAAGCCGTTTGACCAACTGTTGTCTGGGAAAATGTCTCTCCTAGCCTCTGGAACCTCTGCCTAGCTTCTGGCACTGAAATTCTGCTTCTCCCCAGCAATTCGACTTTGCCTCTAGAGGCTACTACGCTGCTCTGCATCAGCCTCACTGTGGCTTCTCTGCCTCTCTGCAAATGCACTCACCGGAACTGGAAATCTTCCTCCAGCTTCACTGTCTCTGCCCCTCTCTCACTGCTTCGATTTCTCTGGCTCTCTCTCCAACAATTGAATGTTGCTACTCAAGAAATCAATTTGCTCATGAAATCGAACTGCACAAGTGATTTCTCCAAGCCCCATCGACTTCTTCTTATAATCCTTTGTTGAGAGTTCAACAGCGAAGATTAGATCTTAATTGATGGCTAGGATTAACTTGAAGTCGATCTGTGTGAGTTTCTAGAACATTCACCCCTAATGATAAAATAATGTGCAAATAAAACCCCTATTGCGGACAAGCCCACCAAACTAGCTCACAAGTGTAAAAATAAGCCTCACAAGGGGCCAAATAATAATTTGTACATGTCGTGGGGCCCTCCAAAGGCATAATAATATCCAAAAGTGCCATATTGAGGAATAAATTCCTCGGAATATGATGGACAAGGGGGTGGCCCCTTGTTCTCCAAGTAGTAGACCTGTGGTGCTCCCAGTGGATTTGAGGGCACATAAATGACCCCATGGGTCTCCATATGAATCAGAGATGCCTATAGATCCTCTACAAGGGTCCAAGTGGTGGAATGAATGTTGCCATGACATCGTACAAGTCCTGGGACACCTGCCAAGAGTGTGGGGCTCCTGTGGGGGCCTATTGGGCATAATGTACCAAGCATATCATCATCATCCCAAAAGTGGATCGCTAGTAGTCTCTGAGCATCCATGAAGATCCGTGGAGTGTTTTCTATTGTTGTGGAGGCCCATGGTTCTCTATGCACACCCTACATGTGCCAATGTAGACCTTTTGGGTTAGGATCCCATATAAGGCGACCAAACCCAAATGGGAACCACCTGTAATCCTGCATAAGATCCAATGGGTCCCCTAGGCTCCCAGTGCAACCAGTCATTAAAATAATAGAGTAAATGAGCTCAATGGCATGCCCTTCCGTAGTGGACTTTGTCATGTGTTTGTGTCTCCAAGCTCCAAAGGGGGTTAGCCAAGTACCTTATTAGGTGGTTTCAACCCTTAAAGGGTATAGTATGTCCAAGGTACATCCCTCTATTGGGGGTGGCAAGTGACAAATAAGTAGAGTGGAATGGGGAATGAGAGGGGCAATCTTGGGCCACATAGTTGGGCATAGGGGTAGCTAGATAAGGGCAAACCCACACCTGGGTATGTAATGTATAGGAGGGAGCAATCCTGGTGCATGAGGCGCCCCAGCCCAAAAATTGTTTCTTTAATTAATTGCTCGCGGCTCAAAGGAAAAGAGCATGATGTGTAAGATATAACAGTGATTACCCCCTTCAAGGTAGGGTAGTTCATTGCCCTCCAAGGGTTGGGACAATCATGGGTTCCTGAATGATAAAGGAGGCTCATCTAGGGCCTATGGAACCAGGGTGATGGCCATGGATTGGGGTAGAGCTCATGTATTGGCTTTTGCCCACGTGCTAATTATTTTTGTCCCGACCATCTTTTGCATTTTGTGGTACAATTTCCTGTTAAATGTGGCCAATTATGCTTTTTCTTCTTTTTAAGTTGCTTCAACCTCCGGGGCATCATTCTAGGCCTGACCCAAGGTGGGGGCAAGGGGATAGGGAGGCTAGCCCTATGTGGACCCAGAATGGGAATGTGGGCCCAGGTGGGAGAAATGATGAATGGGGTATAATGAGTGGGAAGGGAGTAATGTATGCGGGTAAAGGAGTGGGACCACGCACCCAAAGTTGGGGTTTCCCAAGTAGTACCACCCTAGAACCAAATGGGGTTTCCCAAGTAGTACCACCCTAGAACCAAATGGTCAATAAAGGAGATCCCACGAGACTAAGATTCAAGGGTAACAACCAAAAGAGATCAAGGAGACAAGAGTACAAACTAAGCCCACTCTTTCCGCCAAATCCCCCCATCAATCCATACCCAGAAGTATCCATGATAAATAAACCCAATACTCAATTATCAAATGACAAGACATACCTTTAGATTCGGGAGGCCCACCTTCAAACATACGATCAATACAGGTGGGTGAGGGACCACATGGCTAGCTTAGGTGGCAGAGAAATGGCACAAGGAGCTAGCAGGAGGCATCAAGGGGCTGCTGGCTGCCGGCTGAGGCTCATCATGGAGAAAATATTTCTCCTCGGGATATCACCCACAAAATGGTGGGTAACAGTGCCCATATTCTTGACAGTCGTAGCATTGAACCTTCGCCATATTCTTCTTCCTTTTCTAAGGACCAAACTTTCCTTTTCTCTTCGCCATGGCAACAAATGCTTGTGTTTGCTCGTTTGATCCTACATCACTTTTTGCCTTTAGCCTGGTTTCTTCAATTTTGCATAGTGACCACAGTTCATTGAACGGGTAGCCTCTTTCTTTCCATAGATGCTTGATGTAAAGTTGCCCCATTCCTCTGGTAGTGCATTGAGTACTATAGTTGTCATTTCCTTATCAGACATTATTTCTCCCAACTCTTGTAGTTGGTCTCTAATTTCTGACACCCTCATAAAGTATGAGGCTATTCCTTCTTCTTTTGATATTTTCATCTTGTAGAGTTCTTGTCTTAACGAGATCACTTCTCTTGCAGTGCTTACGGAGAATAATTCTACAAGTTTGTCATATATTTCTTTTGATGTTTCTAATTTTGATACATAGGGAATGAGGGGATCTTTGATGGATTCTATGAGAATCTTTTGAACCCTTACTTCCCCTTTCAAGTACTTTGCAAGAGCTTGAGCTTCTTCTTTTGGAGGTTTAGTGATTGAGCCCTTAACGTGATCCATGACTTCATTTTCTATGAGGATCAAATTTGTCCTCTTCTTCCATGCAAGAAAGTTTGATGCCCCAACCAACTTGTTGCTTTCCTTGCAAAAAGACATTTTGATAGATTCAGATGTGGACATAAAGATACTTATTTGAGAAGATACTCCTTGATGACAATATCTTCAATTTGTTGCTTTCTTGATTTTGATGATGATATTGATAATGGAAGATGACTTCTTGATGGAGATGTCTTCCTTCAAAAGGTGATCCTTCAAAGAGGGGGAGATCACCTTGGTTTCTTGATGACAATGCCTTCTCCTGCTTCCCTTGGATGTGTAAACTTCAAGATGCTTCAAAGTCCTTTTAGTGGAGGTAGGGTTTTTAAGGTCTTCCCTTTCTTGAGTGAGGTTCCCAAGAATGCTTTAAGTGTAGAATCCTTCTTTGAACGAACTAGGGTTTGTAGGTCTTCTTCTAGATACTTTCTTCAAGATGATGATGTAATCCTTGTCCTTGTAGTGCCTTTGAGATGAGAGGTCCCTTTTGATGGTTGATGCTCTTGATGATCTTCTAGTGCTTCAGTACTTGAGTGTCCTTCTTTAAGCTGCCCTTCCTTGATTTGTCACCTTAGCTCTGATTCCATGTTGAGAAATCTAGTGCAGTAGTATAAGGATAATTTCTCTTTGTTGATAAATGTTTGTGAGGTGATTTTATTTAACTTGATTAGCTTCTTCTTTTCACTTGATTATTATTGGTGTTTTCTTCATCAAACAGCGACCAAACCATAAAGAACAATGAGACAAAGGACACAAGATATAGGCAATCAGCCTAGGCAAAACCTCTCCAAACTTGACAGGAAAACCCACGAGAATTCTTCTTCTTATAGAATCTTCAATTGACGAATTCCAATACCTAGACCCTTGACCAACAACTCCTCCAAGACCAAGTCAATCCTTGCCTCAAGTCAAAATCAACTTCTTCTTGATGCTGTTGCAATTTCTCCTTCTTCTTTAACCCTCGGCCCTGCAACCCTAGTCTGAAATTCTCGGCCTCTCTTCCTGCAATTCTTGGCCTCCTGTAGTTGATTGTAGATTCCGCACGTGTGACAGAATTAGGGCAACTTTAGCCCTTTTCCTCCTCCACTTTGTTGATTTTTGGTAGCATCGGATGTGCTCTAGCCATGAAAATTGGTGGAGAGGCTAAGGCACATGAGATCTCCAAGACCTAGAAATCGTTTGGAGAAATTCCATCCGGAAGAAGAGATATTAAAATAATTAATATTTTTAATGGGGTTCCTAAGTATAAACTTACGAAAATTAAAATATTAATGTGTATTAATATAATATGGGTGAGAAAGTTCTAAATAACAAGGATCAAGCCAAATCTAATCTTAGTTGTTGATTAGGGACTTAATCTCGACCGTTGAATCATCAACAGGAAAATTATAAGAGGAGACTTGAGGGTTAGTTGGAAACACACCAAGTTGATCAAGAATTTGATTTCCTGGGGCAAGGTTTGCTAAGAAATCGAGTTAGTGATCTGTTGCAGTGAGGGGCAGTTCGGTAGAATGCCGAGAATACATATCAGAGACGCAGAGAAAGTGTCAGAGAGACAACATAAAGCCTTGGAAGGCTGACGCAGAGGCAACCAGGACTGACGCAGAGGCTAAGGAGGCCAGCGCAGGTGACGCAAAGGGCCAAGAGGCTGATGCAGGCAGCACAGAGAGCTGCAGAGCTAATGCTGGGCTGAAGAGGCAGCGCTGAGGAATTTTTGTGGGGCAAACTGAGAGCTAAGAGGCAAACGCAAAGCTGTACAGGGTGACGCAGTCCCTAGAAGGTGACGCGGTCCCTGGAAGTGACGCAATCCCTGGAGGGTGACACAGTTCTGAAAGGAAGCTTGGAGCAGCTTTCATTGCCCAGCTAAGGAACTGTCTAAGTTGTTGTGGGATCAATCATCTAGTTGCTGATCAGCCGGAATATCTGTCTCCGAGGAAAGGTACTTCTACCAAGGAAAATCTCTGAAGGGTGAGCCATACTTGGAACCCTAGTTGTATTCAGAAATTGCATAATAATAAAACCCTCATATCTGTTGCACCGGTTTTCCTGCATTGGGTTTTTCCGGGGACAATTGTCCCAAAAGAACGGTGTCCCTTGTGTGATTGTCTCAGTTATTTCAGTTGTTGATCTGTATATGTGTGAAGGTTGCATTTGTGTTTATTTCGGTATTTATATTAATAAATAACTTGTTAATGGAATGAACAAGTAGGAGATAATAAACCAAATAATGTAGTAGGGATTTCTAATGTGTTAGACTTAAAAATTTTCACATGGTATCAGAGGATTGCAGATCACAGGAGAACTGAAGACGCCAACACGAGAAATATGAAGAATTTGCAATAAAAGCAATTGTCTCGAGAGACAGCGTTGTTCCAGAGTAGAAGCAGCGAGAGAGGAAGTATTACAAAGCCTGCGTCATCATTTCAAGCCAGGAGGAGGGTCAGCGCAGAGGCAGAGAGGGGCAGATCAAACCTACGCAATGCCCGGTCATCTTTCTCAGCCAGGAAGGATCGACACTATGGCCAGGAGGAGCAAATTTAGCCTTTGTCGGGATTGCACAGAGCCTGAAAGGCTCAGTTTCTTCAGTTGTCGGGGCTTGGGGAGCTGTGGGCATATTGTGATTTGAGGTGCAGGTGGGACGTTGTTTCTATCGAAGTTGAACAGTGTCTAAGGAGGCGAGACCAAGGTAGAGGGAGTCACAACCTCGATGGATTTATAGCCAAGGAATCCAGATCCGAGTTGCAGTTGCAAAGAGGATTGGAGAGGAGCGCTTTGACAGTTGGCTAGAGAATTTCTAGAAGGGAAATCAGGACTTAGAGGGAGATTTCCAAGAGGGGAGTCGTGACTCAAGGGAGTCCAGAAGAGGAGCTGAAATGGAAGTCAACCGACTAAGGGATCAGGACAAGTTGGACGGGGCTTCCAACTTTGTCATCTAGTAGGTCAGGATCCTAGCAGTCCAGGATCGACATCGCATCAAGGACTATGCCCTGAAAACTGTGGCTATCCTAGTTGACCCAGCCGAGAACAAGATGTATGAGGATGCAATGGCAAGGGCGAAGTGCATGATCCTAGACGGGGTCAAAGATCATGTCATACCACATATTGTTGAGAAGAACACAACAAAGGAGATGTGGGACACCCTGACCACCTTATACCAGGGCTCTTTCGTGCAGCGGAAGATGTTATTGGAGAATCAGTTGTGGTCATATCAGATGCAAAAGGGAGAGCAGATAGATCCATTCCTTCTCAAGTTGTAGGAGATTCACGACCAGCTTACTTCCATGGGGTCTACACCGGATCCAGAATTTATGGTCAGGACTGCCCTGAATGCAATCTCCGAGGAGTGGGAGACATTTGTCTAAAGTATTTTGGGCAGGGCTACTCTTCCCGGTTGGGAGGAGATGTGGGCAGCTCTTCGCCAGGAAGAGATCAGGAGGATGACCAAGGCGGGAGTAGTGGCAAGGTAAGTCGAATCAAGAAAGAGGAGGAGGAGGATGCAACTCTAGCATCTGCGGGACAGCAAGGGAAGAGGAAGAAGAAGGACATCTCCAAGGTTAAGTGCTTCCATTGTGGGGAGCTGGGACATTATGCATCCCAGTGTCCCAGGAAGAAAAACAAGGGAGAGGCTTCTGATTCAAAGGCAGCTCCAGCTAAGGCGGAGAAAGAGGTCGAGACTGATGACGATTGTGCCATGAGTGCTCATGCACCTCTAGAGAAGAGGTGGGGAGACATCGAGTTGTAGTCAGGAGGACTACATACTAGGGGCAGGATCCTTGAGGTGCCCAAACTCTTGGATCACATCTAGCTACGGGAGCCCTTAACGACAGTAGCAGGATGACAAGGGTCGGGTGGAGCAAAGTGTAGTGGAGCAGCAAGGCAATGCTTGGGTGCAGAAATCTAAGGCAACGCAGTGGAGGTTGCAGCAGTGCGAGAGGCACAAAGGTGTATGCAGCAGCGCAGTGGCAGCAAAGGGAGCACAGGATAGCAGCAGAGGCAGCTTCAGCATCACGAGGCTTCCAGACTGACTGGGATGTCAGTATTTGGGAGAAGACAGTTACTTACTTCTCGGTAACTGGGTTGCAATGCAGCAGTTAGCAGTGGCAGTGCTAGGGGCAACATGTTGAGAGGGCGCTGCAGTACAGATGTAGCAGTGGCAGTGGCAGTGTCAGTGTCATGGGCAACAGTGCAGGAAGAAGCAATGTAGAGGATGTGAGGCAGCAGGCCAAGCGTCAACACAGGTACCGCTGCAAAAGATCAGTGTGATGTTTCTATGGTGAAACATTATTAGAGCACATTCCTCGCTAAGAGGGAGTGTTGATTTTTGGTAGCATCAGATGTGCTCTAGCCATGAAAATTGGTGGAGAGGCTAATGAACATGAGATCTCCAAGACCCAGAAATCGTTTGGAGAAATTCCACACGGATGAAGAGATATTAAAATAATTAATATTTTTAATGGCGTTCCTAAGTATAAACTTAGGAAAATTAAAATATTAATGTGTATTAATATAATATGGGTGAGAAAGTTCTAAATAACGAGGATCAAGCCAAATCTAATCTTAATCGTTGATTAGGGACTTAATCTCGGCCTTTGAATCATCAATAGGAAAAGTATAACAGAAGGCTTGAGGGTCAGTTGGAGACACATCAAGTTGATCAAGAATTCGATTTTCTAGGGCAAGGTTTGCTGAGAAATCGAGTTAGTGATCTGTTGCAGTGAGGGGCAGTTCGGCTAAAGGTCGAGAATACATATTAGAGAGGCAGAGAAAGAACCAAAGAGACAGCGCAGAGCCTTGGAAGGCTGACGCAGAGGCAGCCAGGATTGACGCAGAGGCTGAGGAGGCCAGCATAGGTGACGCAAAGGGCCAAGAGGCTGGCGCAGGCAGCGCAGAGAGCTGCAAAGCTAACGCTGGGCTGAAGAGGCAGCGCTGAGGAATTTTCGTGGGGAAAACTGAGAGCTGAGAGGTAGACGCAGAGTCGTAGAGGGTGACGCAGTCCCTAGAGGGTGACACAGTTCCAAAAGGAAGCTTGGAGCAGCTTTCGCTGTCCAGCTAAGGAACTGTCTAAGTTGTTGTGGGATCAATCATCCGGTTGCTAATCAGTCGGAATATTTGTCTCTGAGGAGAGGTACTTCTGCCAAGGAAAATCTCTGAAGGGTGAGCCATTTCTGGCACCCTAGTTGTATTCAGAAACTGCATAATAATAAAACCCTCATATCTGTTGCACCAGTTTTCCCGCATTGGGTTTTTCCGGGGACGATTGTCCAAAAATAACGGTGTCCCTTGTGTGATTGTCTCAGTTATTTCAGTTGTTGATCTGTATATGTGTGAAGGTTGCATTTGTGTTTATTTCGGTATTTATATTAATAAATAACTTGTTAATGGAATGAACAAGTAGGAGATAATAAACCAGATAATGCAGTAGGGATTTCTAATGTGTCAGACTTAGAAATTTCCACACACCTGGCTTGTGCTAGTCTCTTTGTGACTTCAGCCTGCAAGATACCCTTTTTCCTTTACTTGTTTCTGCCTCCTTGAGTTGACTGTACCTATGATCTGTTGCAGTAGGATAAACCCTAATCTCCTCGCATGTGTGAACAGAAATAGCCCAAAACAGTTCAAAATCACTTTGCTCTTCCTTCTTTCTTGACCTCCTCTTCTTTGCTTGATGTGAGACTCTTTCTTGTCCAATGATCGAACTTTTGTGATCTTGCTTGAATGCTCTTCAAAGTGGTCGACTAGCCTTGTATATATAGGCTTCTTGTCACATCAAATAGGTTGACTTGTCACTGTCCCTTAGGCCGACTTGTCTTTTGAGAAGGTCGACTTGTTGCATGCATTTTGACTTGGTCTTGGAGGGTTCCTTGACTCTATTTTGACTTAAATAATTTTCTTTTACAATATGTAACATGCCCAAATGGGTCATTCATACATGACAATGACTCATAATCCCTAGAAGCTCTCAATGGGAGCTTGACCTATAAAATAAATTCCTCGAGCATGAAACCTATGCCTCAAGAAAACAACAACAAAAAATATTTTTCTCATTATATCAAATACATAAAAATCATGATTACTTATGTCATAATGAAGACCGAACCTAGCTACATATTTCAGTAGTGACTCCTTCATGTCCCTCAAAGCCTTGTGATGGTTCATGTACACTTCCTCAATTTCTTCATTGAGAAGAACGACATTTACATCCATCTGATGTAATTTCATAATAGAAGCAACAATAATTCTAATATAAGTGTACTTGTCACCTAGAGCAGATCTCTTTTCATGATACTCTCCCTCTTTCTGGGAGAATTCTCTAGTCTCAAATCTCGCTTGTACTTGTTTATGTTGCCATCTCCTGCATGCCAGATCTTGTAGATCCATTTGCAAGTCATCACTGACTTCCCTTCGGCATAATCAAGGTATACTTCAAACTTGATCTGCCTACTCCCTCTGAGTTCGAATCTCATTTAGTACGATATCTCTCAACAAAAATCATTGATTCTGGGAGAGTCTTCTTGTCACAAGTTTTGCTTCGTTCTTCCATTACTTCCATTTGTTGCCAGATCCTTGGCAGCCTTCATTATGTACCTATGCCATCTCCTGCATGCTAGATCTTGTAGATCCATTTGGAAGTCATCACTGACTTTCCTTCGGCATAATCAAGGTATACTTCAAACTTGATCTACCTACTCCCTCTGAGCTCGAATCTCATTTAGTACGATATCTCTCAACAAAAATCATTGATTCTGGGAGAGTCTTCTTGTCACAAGTTTTGCTTCGTTCTTCCATTACTTCCATTTGTTGCCAGATCCTTGGTAGCCTTCACTGTGTACCTACAATCCTAACTAGGATGCCATGGAAGAACGATTACAACCCAGCAGAAGAAAACAAAGACAAGAGGTTAACTAATAGTAAAACAATAACAACAATATTAATCAAGTAAGAGAGAAATAAAGTAATTATCTTTTGAGGATTACTGTTAGTTTTTGATGGATATGGTAGCATCAGATAGGTGCCCTAGTCTTTAAGGTGTCAGAGAAGCTAAGGAACACAAGGACTCAAAAACCCAAAAAAGTTTCGATAGAAAACACTTAGAAACACCTCAATTGAATTAATTGATCAATAATTAAAAAGTTCCCAAGTCTAACTTAGGAAAATTGATTAATTAATGGGTATTAATTGAGGAAATCGAATTTGCTCTAGATACTTCCAAAAAGTCACTTGACGGACTCTAAGATGATTTGAGCCATCAATCATGATTAGATCTCAGTCGTTGATGCTCTAGCGATTACAACCCAGCAGAAGAAACAAAGACAAGAGGCTAACTAATAGTAAAACAATAACAACAATATTAATCAAGTAAGAGAGATATAAAGTACTAATCTTTTAAGGATTATTGTTAGTTTTTTATGGATATGGTAGCATCAGACAGGTGCTCTAGTCTCTAAGGTATCAGAGAGGCTAAGGAACACAAGGACTCCAAAAGCCAAAACAGTTTTCGATAGAAAACACTTAGAAACACCTCAATTAAATTAATTGATCAATAACTAAAAAGTTCATAAGTCTAGCTTAGGAAAATTGATTAATTAATGGGTATTAATTGAGGAAATTGATTTTTCTCTAGAGACTTCCAAAAAAGTCACTTGACGGAGTCTAAGATGATCTGAGCCATCGATCATGATTAGATCTTGGTCATTGATGCTCTAGCGAGAGATTATAAGAGCAAGGCGATGGGGTTGGAGACATACACGATTTATAGATTGTAAACAAGGCAGATCAAGCTACCCAATTCGCAGTTTTCAGTGAGGGTGCAGTTCGAGCTAAGGAAAGAGCATTGAAGAGAGGGAGAAGTAGAGATCCAAAGGAGATTATCTTCAGTTTTCTAATTTCAGGAGGTAGGAAAACAGGTCGAATTGTCTAGAGAAGAGGTCGATTTGTGGAGTGTATGTTAGTCAGTCAAGTAGTGCGAGTTGCCAGAAGAGGATTGATTCAGTTGTCAGAGGATGGATTAGTGTTCGAAAGGCAGGGCGAATTCATTCCAAAGGCAGAGGGAGGCTAGACGGCCTAGTTGGAGGCAGATCCAAGGTTATGCAAGTCACTTAGAGGCTGCAGGGTGCATTCCAAGCAATAGAGCAAGTTGCCAGTGTGGGGTGCAAGCAAGCCAGAGGAGGCTGAGTTGATTAGCAAAGGAGATCTTGGATCTCCAAATTATTTTGTCAGTGTATTGTAGAGGTTTGCTAGTTGGGCAACTAGTTGTAATAATTCTCAAATTGTTGCATAATAAAATAAACCCTCATCTTCTGCACCGATTTTCCCTTCGTGATTTTTCTGGAGACTATTGTCCAAAAACAAAAGTGTCATTTTATTGTGTGTGCATCTATTTCTCAGTTCCTATTTTATTTCCGCAACATAATTTTATTGGTGAAGAATTGCAGTGTGAATTATTTGCTATTGTCATTAATAATTTAACAGAAGAAAAATAAACTATATTCAATTAGGAGAATAATATCCAATTACCTCAATTCAAGGAATATTCACAGGGTATCAGAGCATTGAAGATCAAATCGAAGGCTCAAAAGCTAAGGAAGCTAGACTATGCAGTTTCAAAAGGACATCTAAGCACACTTTCCAGGTCTACGTAGCCCAGCCAAGCGATGCGATAGCAGAGAGGCAGAAAATCGATTTCTAGTTCAGGTGAAGGAAAAGTTTGATTTTGCCTCAGGTTTGTAGCAGCGTGCAGTGGATTTGTCGGAGAGGGTTTCTAGAGAACAAATCAGTAGATTCATAGAGCAGATCTAGCACAATAGATTTGCAGCAAGGGTTTGCAGTTGCAGATCTGCGCAGGGTAGCAAGAGAAAAGCACACATAGAGGGAATTTCCAGTTGTTGAGAATTCAATAGGGCAATGTATATGTTAATTCTCTTAACGTGATAATTGCTTGTGTTAGCTTTTTACTTATTAGCTTTGATATTTTTATTTCAATGTGCAATACATCAAACAGCTACCAAAACAGTAAGAACAATGACACGGTATGTAGGCGAGGGAATTTCCAGTTGTTGAGAATTCAATAGGGCAATGTAAATGTTAATTCTCTTAACGTGATAACTACTTGTGTTAGCTTTTTACTTATTAGCTTTGATCTTTTTTATTTCAATGTGAAATACATCAAACAGCTACCAAAACAATAAGAACAATGACACGGTATGTAGGCTACAAGCCAGGGCCACAACTCCTCCTCGAGGGGAAAACCCGTAAAATCTCTTCTTATCTTTCAGATCTTTCAATTGACGAATACCATGACCTAGACTCAGACAAATACCCTCCAAGATCAAGTCTTCCTCGGCCTCCTGCTGCAATATCTTTGACCTCCCAGTAAATCCGAAATTCTACCCCCAGCAACTGTTGCAACTATTGTTGCTTCTCTAAGAGACTTTGATCTCCCTCTAACTGCTCTTCCCTTGACCTCGCTTGCCTTGATTTGAGTCTTAGGGCTAGTAGGAAACCCTAAGAGACCTTCGCTTGCCTTCTTGCTCTTCTTGCTTCAAAATCGAACCTTAGACTTGCCCAGTGCAGAAACCCTAACTTCACACTCCCAAAAGAAAGTAGAGAGACCCAAAACACTTCGACTTTTCTTGTCCTTCTTCTTTGCACTTCCTTCTTCGTCCTTCTACTACTTCCTTCTTCATATGAGTGATGAGTGAGTGAATGAACAAAATGGAGGACGAGTTCTTCTTATATATAGGCTTCCTTCAAGGGTGGACGTGGCTCTTCATGTAGGCCAACTTGACAGCTTATGTAGGTCGACTTGATCTTGGAGGTATTTTGACATTTTCAAGACAAAATAAATTTTCTTTTACAATTTACATTGTGCCCATAGGGTCTTCCATATATGACAATGACTATTATACCTAGAACAAACCCTAGAAGCACTCAATGGGTGCTTGACCTATAAAATAAAAGAACTTGTGCATGAAACCCATGCTCCAATGATAAAAATAATTTCGTTTTCTTTTTATATATACAAGAATACATTTCATACTAATGAAGGCTGAACCTAGTTACACATTTTTCAGCACTAGTTTGTTTCCAGTTTTCTAGTTGCAGAAAAGGAGGTTGTGATTTCTAGTAGCAGAAGGTCATAGCAGTCTTGTTAGTCCAACTAGTACGAGTTTCAGGGTTAGCAATGCGTGTGCTAGATTTTGGAGAAGCGCTTTTGGGAGGTAGAGTGAGTTACCCAGAAGAAGTAAAAGGCAGTATGAATTTCGGGAAGGACACCAAAGGCAAGTGCAGAAGCAGATCTACGCATTCCAAGGGGAGTACGTGTAGTGGAGAGAAGGTCGGGTGAGTTGTCGGAAAGAGGAGATTTCTAGCATATATTTCTCCAGTTTATTTGAGTTTCCCAAAGATGGTCGCAGCAAGACTTAGAGATCAAGATAAACTTGACGGAGTCTCAAACTTTGGCGTCTGGAAGGCCAGGATGCAATTCATATTGGATGAGCACGATCTAAAGGAGTTCGTGACAGTTGCAGTTGTTGAACCGAAAAATATTATCCAGTTTCATGAATACAAGGAGGATATGTCCAAAGCAAAGAGGATGGTCCTAGACAGAGTTCGAGATCACATTGTCCGGTATATTGCAAACAAGAATACGACAAAGGATATGTGCGATGTCGTTGTGATATTGTACTAGGATCCATCTAAGAATCGTAAAATGATTCTCAAGGAGAAGTTGAGAATGACCAAGATGCAGAAGGGTGAGAGCGTAACTTCCTATCTCACTAGGATTCAGGAAGTCAAAGATGAACTTGCAGTTGTTGGAGAAAAACCAACAAATAGTGAACTGGTGCGAACAAATCTAAATGGGTTTACCAAGGAATGGCGAACTTTCATTTAAGGAATCACTGGACGAGATAAGCTACCAGATTGGGAATGCCTGTGGAGTGACTTCACTCAAGAGGAGCTAAGGCTCAGTCTTGCAGAAGGTGCTACTAGCAGCAGTAGCAAGGGACCAAAGGTGGAGAAGGAAGAAGAAAACATAGCCCTTGCAAGTAAGGGAAAGGCGAAGAAGGGTCCCAGTCAGGGACAAAACTCAAAAGGAGGAGAGAAGAAGAAGAAAGACCTATCGAAGGTCAAGTGCTTCAGATGTGGTGAGTTTGGTCACTACGTCACCCAGTGTCCAAAGAGGAAGAAGGACAAGAAGGGGCAGCAGACAGCAGCTTCAGCAAAGATCGATGAGTTGACCTCTAGATTGGAGGAATTCGCATTGATAGCAGCGATACCTCCAGATGGAGGAGCATGATGCTTCAAATGACTAGTATGGGCAAGGTTGGTGGGAGAGCAGAGAGAAGTCTAGATCAGATCCAATTGTTGTTCACATGGATCAGTACCTTTGCTACAAGAGCCCACAATCAAAGTAGCAAGAGGATCGAGGTGTCAGCAAGGCGCAATCAAATCTTGAGGGACAATACAGAGCTAGTTGTAGTCAGATACTTGAGAGGCAGTTGCAGAGCCAATTGGGTGCAGTCAGATGCTCAATAGACAATGCAGAGCTAGTTGCAGTCAGGGACTCAAGGGATAGTCACAAAGCCAATTACACTGACATAATAGATTAGAGGGTTTGAAACTCAAAGGGAGTTGCCCTATGGAGACTGGATCTTCAGTTCCTGAGTAGATCAGTACACACAGTTGCAGTGGTAGTAGCAATGCAGAGTCAGCAGCAGCACAGGGGCACCAATAATGTGAGATTAGAGATTGATTTAGCTACAGTTGGTGGCAGGTGAATCAGAGTATGCACAGTAGTTGGTGGATACTATTTGCCAGCGTGACTTCTTCACAGTGATTTCCAGTCGCAGAGAGTCAAATCAATTGAGATGTGAAGAAAGGAGGTACAACAAAGGTCAAACATCAGCAGCATGTGACAGCCCAACTACAAATTATTCATCAGGAAAGATGATCACGTTGGATAAGTGGGTATAGTGGAGAATGTTGAAGAATGTAACTAATGTCAGTCTTCATAATTGTACTTGAGTCATGATGTAATCAAATTTTTATTATTATTAAATTGACCTATTAAAGCATGGGTTTCATACTTGGGTCAATAGTCAATAAGTCAAAGCACTCATTGAGTGTTCTAGGACTTTTGTTGAGTCAAAGTCAAAATTATTTTTGTAAGAAACCCTTCTTGGGCTCCTTAAGGTCAAGAAAGAAAATTATTTTTATTGTCCTATTCCTTCCCCATCAAGTCAGCCTCCTCAACTATACTAGTCGACCTCCAACACAAAGACAAGTAGGCCTAGCCTTATATGAAGACGACCCCTTTTCAATTGATCATGTTGGCTCATTTGTGGAGGCTCCAATGACTATTTATACCAAGTAAACTCGTCCCAGTTTGAGAGTGTGATAGTGAAGTTCGATTCTGAAATTCTACAGTGATAGAAGGAAGCCGAAGTCTGCAATCCTACAGTGATAGGAGGTCGAAGTCTGCAATTCTACAGTGATAGAAGAAGGCCGAAGTCTGCAATTCCAGTGATAGGAGGAGGCTAAGTCTGCAATTCCACAGTGATAGAAAGAGGTCTAAGTCTGCAATTCTACAATGATATGTGAGTACCTAAGAAGGAAGTTTGCCAAACATCATTGCAGGGACCAAGCCTCTGTCATTTGTCACTCATGCAAAGATAAGGAAAGTTGCAGAAGGAAGAATAAGATCTACATCATGAAGACTTTGACCTTAAATTTCATTGATGTTCTTTGAAGATTAGAGAGGCTAACTCAATGGAGGAAAGGAGGTCGTTGTCCTGGTCTTGGTTGTCTCACTATCATATGAATCTACTAAAGGAAGAGTTCTTGACTGGGTTTTCCCCTAGATAGGGGTTTTGCCCTGGCTGAGAGCCTATATCATGTGTTCTCTAGTGTTTTTGTGTTTTTGGCAATTGTCTTGATGATAATAACATAACTACTAAGAAGAAGAAAATAATAAATCACAAGAAATTGTCAAATAATGGAGAAATCAAATTAAACAAGGTTGCCCTAGATTTCTCAACATGGTATAAGAGCTTGGTTTGATGACATAAGGGCAGTAACAAGATCACACAGGCTTCAAAACAAAGAAGAAACACTAGACCTCTAAGATCGAGCTCCTAGGAGAAAGGAAAACGATTTCTGGGCACACTCCATTAGCCCTTGCCACAGTAACTAGACCGCAGGCCTGAGCAAGGAAGAGTAAGGGGTTTTGAAAAGCATTAAATCTCTGCTTCAGAAATCCGAGAGGCTAAGAAAATAGTTCATTCAAGGCCGAGTCTTTTGAAGGAGAAAGCGAAGTACTGTGCTCAGATGTTAAGGTCTGAAATTACCTCCAAGAAATCCGAACCTTCTGTGAGATCCAAAATTTCAGAGGCCTGTCCAAGAATTATGAGTAACCACGTTATATGTTTAAAGTATGGAAATGCCTCTTGAAGCCTGCAGAGAATTTACTTGACCACAATCTCATTAGAAAACACAAACCAAATACTTCAATCTCCACAAGGTCTACAGTCATTAAGGACTGAAGTGATCTGTATATACATATACATGAAGACCGTGACACATAAGTGCAGAGAAGTTGATCAGACAATCTCTACTATAAGATCAATGCATAACAAATCATTGATAAAGGGAAGAACTCGTCCCAATAAAGGAAGTCATCTTATTACAGCATGTGGAAGAAGCCTTGAAGATCAAGTAAGTACTGTTATTTTGTGTTTTAGTTATCTACTAATATGCTTTCTGTCTCCAAGGAAAACATTGACTCCTATGGAACACCAATCCTTCCATCGAAAGAGCCTAAGTTATGTCCTATATGTTCAGTTTATAAAGTCTGCAAGTTTCTGTTTAAGATGAAGATTGAATATATATAGAAACACTTAACCCAATACTCTTGTTTCTAACTAAGGTTATCTAGGGTATGAAAAATTATTTATAGATTTGAATGACGTTTAGATTTCCCCTAGAGCTAGTCAGGATTAGTACTCAAAATACCCTAATGAAACCCCTAGATGGTCTCTACGCTATTATACTTGTATATTTTGGTTGTGCTCATAAATTAATATTGCAGGAACGGTAAACTGATAAATCAAGTGGGATCCTTGGGCACAAGATGAATCATAAGAAGATGAAATATGAAGATGCTATCATATTTAAGAGGGAGCCTTTCAGGTCTGGACTCTGTATAAAGTAGAACTCAAGGTATGTATAAAAGTTTATAATTCTTCTTCATATTACAAGTTGGGATCTTTTTGAAATTTGTTACTAACTCTTTCTTGTCTAGGATTTTTGGATCATAATGATCCTTGTTAAGGTGATTAATCATTAGATTGAATCTACCCTCATTATATTATCATTTTGTGAGCCCTAAAAAGGTTCACTGTAAAACCCTAACCTAAGGGTATGTCAATATTGATTATCAAACCCTAGTCCACTTAGGGTTATTGATGAAATCTAGAACTTCTATTCTTTTGATGTTTAGGGTTTTGGTATTGTTATGATGGAAACCTTAGTCCTTTAGATGTCTATGTTGTGTATTAAACCCCTAAATCTTTAGGGTTTGGCAAATTAAGGTTTATAAGCAAGACTATTGTATTAGCTAAAATGAGGTCCTAACCCTAGTTGTATATTCGTCTGTATGACCAAATCCCTAGCCCAATAAAATTGTTATATATCTAATATATTAGTGTTTATGTTTTGGGTTTACCAAGTAGATAAATGCATCCCATATATGTATATGCAAGTATGCTAACCTAATTGTTTATGCTCATATTTTAATTTGTGAATTCTAGGGTTTGTAACAAAGCCCTAGTAGAAGATTGATATTCTAGGATATGGTGATATTGCTTTTGATATAATCTAGCTTTGATGATAATATCTAGGGTTTGCATTAAATCATGATAGAGTTTGTCATATATCCCAAGATATAATGAGTCTGACATTTTGAATGAGTTGCTCTAAGTCTTGATAATGTAATCTAGGGTTCGTAACTAAACCCTAGCAAGAAATTGAGTTTGTAACCAATGTTGCGAACATGGACATCAGGATAAAATCGGCAAGGGTGCAAAAAACCAAAAAATCGAAAATATCAGTAAAAATTGGCAAACATCGGCAAAATCAAGATACCATCAAAATATCAATAAAAATTAGCAAACATCGGCTAGGCCAAAAAATCATGCTTTTGAGATAAAATCAGGATGTTATCAAAGATGTTCACAACATTGTTTGTAACTTTTGTGTCTAAATGCTTCTATTATAGTAATATAGTTAACTCCATGCTTCTATATGTGTATTTGGTTGCTTAAGTTGTGCAGGTACATAATATTCAATATGTTGAAGATGTTCTTAAGTAAAGTTGACTTGATAATAATAAAGCATGATGAAGGAAGTTATATGAATGATGATATTCAAAATAACCTTGATGTCGTAAGAAGGAATAGAGCCATGAAAGGTTCTCCAATGTTATAGAAGAAGGAAGTGGTTGATCTCACTAAGTGGAAGCCTAGATAGTAGAAAGGGTATATCTCCCAGTTGAGAGGGAGAGCATATGATGATAGTGAAAATTTGAAGAGAACAAAAGTACTATCGATGAATAAAAGACTTGAGAAGATCTGAAGATGTATCCGACAAATTGTATATAGATAACTTGATGATGATAGAAGCATCAAAATAAATGAGGACCCCAAAGGTTTGTGTTTACTTGTATATATATTTGAAAGTTTATTATTGATTGGGGTTTGTGTTTGCACAGGTAAATCTCTCCATAAGAATAATGAACACTTTGGAAGCATGCATGACAAATGGATATATCTAGTTTGATATGGAGAGTTGAAGCATCTAATGGCGGATGCTTGGGAGGACATCTGGCTGGCTTGTGTATTGATGTCTAGATCCCGAAGAGGGAGGGTGGCGTTGGTATTGGAGCTCTGACCTTGGATACACACCTAGATCCCTGGGTTGATGGTTAACAAGTAAGCTTGATGGTACCTAGATTGGTTGAAAGCTTGGGTCCATCTTAGCCCCACCCAGACAGATTACCCTGGTCAAGTATCTAGTCTGAGGCACTGAGCGTGCCAGAACTCTTCGTAGTTCATTTTGGAGATATTCCATGTACCTCTATATAATTGTACTTATGAATACCTTCCTAGTTAAGAGGGAGTGTTGAAAAATGTAACTAGTGTCGGCCTTCATAATTGTACTTGAGTCATGATGTAATATATAATTGTCAAAAGAAATTTTTATTATTATTAAATTGACTTATTAAAGCATGGGTTTCATGCTTGGGTCAATAGTCAATAGGTCAAAGCACCCATTGAGTGCTCTAGGACTTTTGTTGAGTCAAAGTCAAAATTATTTTTGTAAGAAACCCTTCTTGGGCTCCTTAAGGTCAAGAAAGAAAATTATTTTTATTGCCATATTCCTTCCCCATCAAGTCATCCTCCTCAACTATCTACTAGTTGGCCTCCAACACAATGACAAGTCAACCTAGCCTTATATGAAGACGACCCCTTTTCAATTGATCATGTCGGCTCATTTGTGGAGGCTCCAACGACTATTTATACCAAGTAAACTCGTCCCAGTTTGAGAGTGTGATAGTGAAGTTTGATTCTGAAATTCTACAGTGATAGAAGGAGGCTGAAGTCTGCAATTCTACAGTATATAAGGAAGCCGAAGTCCGCAATTCTACAGTGTTATGCGAGTACCTAAGAAGTCTACCAAACATCATTGCAGGGACCAAGCCTTTGTCATTTGTCACTCATGCAAAGATAAGGAAAGTTGCAGAAGGAAGAACGAGATCCACATCATGAAGACTTTGACCTTAAATTTCATTGATGTTCATTGAAGATTAAAGAGGCTGACTTGATGGAGGAAAGGAGGTCGTTGTCTTGGTCTTGGTTGTCTCACTGTCATATGAATCTACTGAAGGAAGATTTCTTGACTATATTTTCCCCTAGAAAGCGGTTTTGCCCAGGATGAGTACCTATATCATGTGTTCTTTGGTATTTTTGTGTTTTTGGCAATTGTCTTGATGATAATAGCATAACTACTAAGAAGAAGAAAATAATAAATCACAAGAAATTGTCAAATAATGGAGAAAGCAAATTAAACAAGGTTGCCCTAGATTTCTCAACAGAGAACACCTTCCTCACTAAGAGTTAGTGCTAGTTTTGATGGATATGGTAGCATCAGACAGGTGTTCTAGTCTCTAAGGTGTCAGAGAGGCTAAGGAACACAAGGACTCCAAAACCCAGAAAAGGTTTCGAGAAAAAACACTTAGAAACACCTCAATTAAATTAATTGATCAATAATTAAAAGTTCCTAAATCTAACTTGGGAAAATTGATTAATTAATGGAGTATTAATTGAGGAAATCAATTTTGCACTAGAGACTTCCAGAAAAGTCACTTGATGGAGTCTAAGATGATCTGAGCTATCGATCATGATAGAACTTGGTTGTTGATGCTCCAGCGAGAGATTATAAGAGCAAGTCAATGGGATTGGAGATAGACACAGTTTACAGGTTGTAAGCAAGGCAGATCGAGCTACCCAGTTCATAGTTTTCAATGAGGGTGCAATTCGATCCAGGGAAAGATCATCAGAGAGAGGGAACAACAGAGTTCTAGAGGAGATTTCCCTCAGTTTTCCAGTCTTGGGAGGTAGGAAAAGAGGAGGTCGAAATGTCTACAGAAGAGATCGATTTGTGAACTGTGAGCTGCCGGAAGAGGTTCGATTCAGTTGTCGGAGGATGGATCAATGTCCGAAAGGCTGAGTGAATTCATTCTAGAGGCAGAGGGAAGCTACGCGACCTAGTTGGAGGCATATCCAGGGTTGTGCGAGTCACTCAGTGGCTACAGTGCGCATTTCAGGCAACAATGCGAGTTGCCAGTGTGGGGTGCAAGCAAGCCATAGGAGGTTGAGTTGATTAGCAAAGGAGATCTTGGATCTCCAGATTATTTTGCCAGTGTACTGTCGAAGATTTGCCAATTGGGTAACCAATTTTAATAATTCTCAAATTGTTACTTAATAAATAAACCCTCGTCTGCTGCACCATTTTTTCCTTTAAGGTTTTTCCGAGGACTATTGTTCGAAAACAACAGTGTCATTTTATTGTGTGTGTGCATCTATTTCTCAGTTCCTATTTTATTTCCACAACGTAATTTTATTGCTAAAGAATTGCAGTGTGAATTATTCACTATTTGTCGTTAATAATTTAACAAAAGACAAATAAATTGCATTCAATTAGGAGAATAATATCTAGTGACTGCAGTTCAAGGAATTTTCACAATTATAAGGAAATGTCAGCTCCATCTTAATCTTCGCCTTCCTGCAGCCATCTTGCAAATTCATTGTCAGCATTTCCTTCTTTACATGAGCTAGGGTTTATTCTTTTAGTGGAAACATTAATCGAGGTCCAACTCTAAGGTTTTATCCACAAACCTTGGGGCCTTTTAGTCTACTATAGTTTACAAACCTTAGAATTTTTATTTTCATCTTATGAAGGACCACCAGACTTTTTCATCTGCAAAACTTATTTTCCATACACAACTGTTCAATATATGTCATGTCATGAAACACTCAAAGGATGTTCCATCTTAATGTTAGTCTAAGCAAATCTGTCAAGATCAGGGATCTTCCAATGAGTTGTCTTCATCAAGAGAAAAATATGAGAGACCCACAGCAAACTTGGTTATTGCTTTAGCATTACTAGCATGTATTTTGGTCCTTTCAAGTTTCAACCGAAGTACCCTATACTTCATCATAATAAGAACACTTATAGTTCTACAAGTGATTCATTTTTCTCAAGAAAACTTCAACCTCCAATCTTGAAGAAGGACTCAGCCTCTTCTTCATTGTAAGCTTGCCATGTCAAAAGTGAAGGTAATATTCACGAATTTGCTCCATGATAGTGATCCTTATTCCGAATTTTGACTGCCTTGGAGTGCAAGGAATAGACTCCAGTATTGACCAAAAATAGGTCCCATCCTTTAGTACGCAAATACCCTATTATCAGCAATCAATATTAGCAGCAAATGCAATGCGTCTTCCAAGGCCTTAACAGTGCAAGGTCCATGATAACAAATGGCATCAATACTTTAAAACAATGTCCTGCTTCTGAACATACAATGCATCATCTTCAAAGAAAACACAAGTTTGTTATGTCATACTTTAAACGTTCAGCTCATGTATATAGATCACATGTTTAACTGGCCTTGTCTTGCTTTTAGCCACAATCTAAGTCACCGGATTCGTCCTAAACCCCCTGCGAATCCCGAATCTGGCGAATCCGACACGATTCGGTCCGGATTCGTGTCCAAATCACAGGACACGTCGTGTCCGAGGGCGTGTCGCGATTTTCAAAAGCGTGTCGCGATTTTAGGACACGTGTCCGGTTTCCAGGACTCGCTAAGCTCAGCGCGGGAATGAAAAGGGCGTGTTTGCTCATTAAAATTGTCATTTGGCAAGTGATTTGTGCTGTTGGCAAGTGATTTGTGCTGTTGAAATATCAAGATGAATTTCACGCTACAGATCAGTAGGTGTATCGAAGTTGTATGACCATGATTGAAGATCATATGTAAGTTTCATTACTGAAATTGTAGGTGAAGGGACTCCTTCAATAGTCATCATAACTACCCTTAATGGTTTCTTCAAGGATCCCTTGATGTATGGCAACAGATCAGACCTTTGATGCAGTCCTATGAACTGACTAAGGAGAAAATCATAGTCCTGTTTAACAGTTTTGATACATGACTTTTCAACCAAGCATATTCATTGACAAGGCTTATTTAGTGATCATTTCCTCTAGTTGAAGTCTACAAGAATGTTGCCAAAGTAAAACTTTTGGTCCCAAGCAGGATTACTGTAAGTAAATTGAGAGATGATACATACCTTACATTCCAATCATCAAACCTTAGAAGTGAGCAGACTTCTTGAACTGAAGACACCTTTGTTGGCTTTGTCACTGGCTGAGGCATTTCGAAATACTTTGGATCACCTTAAGAGATTTTGTCTGAGTGCCGCTCAATTAATGTTGTCTCCTCGATCATTGTTCCATACTCAAATGATCAGGTTGCACACCACCATACTCAAGTTAGATATTGGATTATATTCATCAAATCTGAGATTTAAATGAGCCTTGTTGGAGTATCTTCTATCAGTCCTTGTCTAGAACATGATTTCAAACTCAAAGAGAACTAGGTAAACAAATGCATAAGTGTCAACAAGTGATAAGTTGCTGGTTTTTCTAGAGGTATTTCAAAGTTCTCCTTGCTACTGTCTAAGGTTCCTAAGATTCCTCAGCCCATAGCAACATGCTATGAGGCCTTCTCGGTCCTCTAAAACATGCTCTGAAGCCTCCTTGGCCCACTGCAATAGACTAAGATTAAACTGAGGCATTTTCGGCCTAATTTAGGGCTTGACCTTACCTTGGAAAATTTTGTGTAAGCTCCTGAGGAACTTCGGTCCTAAACTGAGGATTGATAGGTTTCAGTCCAATGTTTGCCACTCATCTCCTGTAAACAAAACAAAGACAAACTTTAAACTGAATTTTCTGCTCCTTTTTCACGGCCTGGACAGACCTTTGTTAGGGCACAGATTACACAGTATTTCGGTGGCATCTCTTCCTAAACTCGACTTGAACAGAGCCCTTCCTAAACTCGGCTTCTCTTCCACAGAGACTTCGTCCTAGCTTCTTGTGCTAACTGAACTTCTCTTTGACCTTACACCTTCAAGGTTGTTCTTCAACCATAGCTCTGAAACCATGTTGATTTTTTAAAGGTATTCTAAGCTGATAATTACTTCTAATAATTTAATCCCTTTTCATGTTTCCATTCATCATTAAGCAATTACACAGAAGATCTTCAACAGTAGAAAATTTTACAATAGGATCATAAAGAGACAGCCTGACAAGAAACACAAACATTTTACCCTAGGAAAACCCACATGGGGGAAACCCAGCAACCTTTTCCTTAGAGAAATTGATCAGTTCAACAAGAAATACATATAATCTTAACGATCTAAAGCAAGGTCAAATTGACAATAAACAATCTTGGTCAAACCTGGTTAAACAGAGATAAGTAGCTCACAAAGTTTGGTCTACCCAGAAGAGATTCGTTCTGCCCAGATTCGGTCTCCTGCCCAAGATATAAGTCTGCTCAGAATTCAGCCTTTTGCCTATCTCAGGAATTCAATCTGCTCAGAACTTTGACCTTTCCACAATTTCAGCCTATCCAGGAGAAACTCATCTGCCTCAGATTCCATCATCCTCTTGCCTCAGATTCAATCTTGTGATGATCCGAAGTCTGCCTCAAAAGCAATCCAAATTCATGCTTTATTGAGGAGGACAAATGGCCTATATATAGGCATTTCAAATGCCCGAATGGGAGTTAGTTTACATAGTTCAGACAGTTGTTCTAGTCTCAGATTGTGTCTATGAGGCTAAAGAACACATTTTCTCCAATACCCAGAAAAGGTTTCTAAGGAAAATGCCTTGATTAGAATTAATTAGCCAGTTTATTAATTTTCCTAAGTCTAACTTAAGGAAATGACTTAATTAATCAGAATTAATTGAGGTAAATCGATTTTCCTCTAGTGACTTCTAGAAAAGTCATTTGATGGGGTCAAGATGATCTTAGCCATCGATTGAGATTAAATCATGGTCGTTGATTCGTCAACGAGAAATTATAAGAGGAAATCGATGACCATTTGGAGAACAGATCGAGACAAGAATTTGCAGTGATAGCAAGGGTGCAAGGGCATCAGCAGATCGAGATCAGTAGTGTTTGGAGACAGGATTGCCAAAGAAATTCATCACAGTGATTTCCTGAGCTATTTTGAGATCGATTTTTCCGTAGAAAGCGGTCGATTTTCCAATGGTGTGAGTTGCTCCAAACAGGGGTGCAAATTGCTCCAGAGAGGACGAATTACCAGAGCAAGGAGATAGATTGCCAGGGTGACCAATTTGCACAAAAAAGTTGAATTTTCCAGTAGAGATCGAATTCTAATGGAGGCTAAATTCATTTCCTCAATAGTACGAGTTTTCCAGAGAAGAGCGTGAGCCCCCACGTGTGTGAGCAGTGCAAGAGCCAGAGGGAGGCCAAATTGCTTCCAGGAGGGTAGATCAACTTGCAGAAGTGATAGGATTAATTTTCTGAAGGTTTGCTAATTTACGACAAACGATTGTAATTTCTCCATCACAGATTTTGTTGAAGAATTAATAAAATTACTCATCTGCAGAACTGGTTTTCCCCACACTGGGGTTTTTCCAAGGAAATTTGTCCAAAAATATTGGTGTTCATTATTTGTGTGTGTGCAATAATTTTCTCAGTTCCTATGATTCATTTATTTTCTGTGAAGTTGCAGTAGTGTTTTATTTAGTATTTGTTGCAATTAATTGCAGAAGACAAATAATCAATTGATAGGTGAATAATAACCAGTTAACTACAACAATCTTAAAAATTTCACATGGTATCAAAGTGGAACTAAGGGAAGAAGTAGTATTTGCGCAGGAAAAGGAAGAGAAAGTTCTAGGGTTTTGTACCCAGTTTATACTCCCCAGATTTAATTTGGGTTTCACTATCTTTCCAGTTTTTCAGATATGACCATAGCGGGTTTGAGAGACAAGGAAAGATTGGATGGAGCTTCCAACTTTGGCGTTTGGAAAGCTAGAATGTCTTTTCTTTTAGATGAGTATGGACTGAAGGATTATGCAGATAATGTTATAGTCGTTCTGGCAGATCCACAACAACTAGCAACATATAAAAAGGAGAATGCCAAATCCAAGAGGATTATCCTTGATGGAGTCAAGGACCATATAGTCCCTCGTATTGCATAGAAAGGCATAAGGAAGGAGATGTGGGACGCAATTGTAAATTTGTACTGGAAAATAGGAAATTGATTCTCAGAGAGAAGTTGAGGACTATTAAGATGCAGAAGGGTGAAGACGTGGTTTCCTATCTTACCAGAGTTCGACTTGCCAGGGATGAATTGGTTGTAGTAGGAGATAAGCCAAGTGATGTCGAGCTAGTGCGAGTAGCCCTGAATGGGTTCTCTAGGTAGTGGGATGTCTTTGTCCAAGTTATCAATGGACAAGACCAGTTGTCAAGTTGGGATCGCCTATGGAGTGATTTCACTTAGGAGGAGCTTAGACTCAACTTGGTCAGTGGCAGTAGTAATAGCGGCGGCAAAAGTCTAAAGGTTGAGAAGGAACCACAAAATGTAGCCCTAGCAGGAAAAGGGAAGGCGAAGAAGGGATCCAACAAGCAATCAGGCCCAAAAGGAGAGAAGACAAAGAAGAACCTTTTGAAGGTCAAGTGCTATGGTTGTCCCATGTTCGGCCACTATGTCAACGATTGTCCATAGAGGAAGAAGAAGTGAAAGAAGTAAGCAACAGCTTTAGCTAGTGGAGATCAGCTCTCTAGCAGGATGGATCAGGAATTCACATTGATCACTTGCCTATCTAGCTCAACTTCACAGGGTGTCTGGTATATAGACAGTGGAGTGTCATTCCACATGACAAGAGTTAGAGAGTACTTCTCCAACTATAAGGAGGAGGACATCAGATTTCAGATCTAGATGGGGAACAAGTCCAAGTGCAACCTAATTGCAAGAGGGACTGTTCTATTTCAGAGGGAGAATGGCAAGCCGATTCCTATTCATGACATGTTGCATGTGCCAGGCTTGGGGATGAATTTGATCTCTGTATCTATCCTTCAGGATAAAGGGTATGATGTTCTCTTTAGAAGGGTGCGGGTGCTATTGAAGCACAAAGATTGGACGTCACTTATAGCAATTGGAGTTAGGAGCGGTTGGTTGTACAAGTTGCAGATGGATACTCCTAAGGCATTGATCAACAACAGCAATCTAAAGGATCTGAGGGACCTATGGCATAGGAGAATGGGCCAAATACATTATGGAGCACTGAGATTGCTTTGTCAAGCGGTGACAGGTGTTCCAGAGGTGAGCATAGAGCCTGATGACATTTGTAGAGGATGTGTGTTGGGGAAGTTTGCGAAAGCAGCTTTTCCAAGGAGTGACAACAAATCATAGGGAATACTTGACATAGTTCATTCAGATATATGTGGGTTGATGTCTACGAAATCTCTTACGGGGTACGTGTACTTTGTGACTTTTATTAATGATTTCTCTAGAAAGACCTGCATCTACTGCTTGAAGACCAAGGATCGGGCCTTCAATCACTTTTATGAGTTTAAGGCTTTAGTGGAGAATGCAACAGGGAGAAAGATTTGGACTCTTCGATCAGACAACGAAGGTGAATATGCTAGTAAGGAATTCTAGGAGTTAAGTACCAGGGCAGGAATCAGGAGAGAGTGGATGGTTTCTTACAACCCGCAGCAGAATGGGGTTGCTGAGATGAAGAATCGCTCTATTTCTGAGGCAGCAAGAGCGATGTTGTATGACCAAGATCTCCCACACTATTTATGGGCAAAGGCATTACGTATGGCAGTTTATATACAGAACAGGGTCCCACATAGAGCGCTAGGCATTCACAAGGAAGAAGCCAGATGTCAGTCACTTCAAGATATTTGGCAACTATAATATTGTCCCATTCCAGGAGACACGCATTCCAAGTTATATTAGATAGCAGAGCGAGGTTATTTTGTTGATTATAGCGAAACCTCCGAGGCTTATCAGATTTTTATTCCAGCGACCAGGGAGATCATTGTTAGGAGAGATCTCAAATTCATGGAGGACAAGGCGTACATGACGTATAGAGATTTTCCAACAATTGATGATCAGAGTGAGCAGCCAACAGAAGCTCCTAGAGTTGAGTAGCAAGATCAAGGGCAACAAAGCACGAGTATAGTCATGAGTACGAGCACTAGCTCAGGTGTAGGTGTTCCTGAGAGTTCGCAGAGCATGGAGCAGCAGAACAAAGAGATGCATCAGGAGGATATAGATGTGGATATTCCTAACTCCACTATTGGCAGGAGGAACCACGAGGTTCAACAGACACTCAGGGATGCTCAGGAGTTTGTGGGGACTCCTAAGACAGGCAGGAGAGAATGGAGACAACCAAAGAGGTACATTGGCTACATGGTGTTGGTCAATCAGTTGGTAGATAGCAAGCCTTCCAGTTATCAAGAGGCCACAAGGCAGCAAGTGTGGTAGGATGCAATGGTTGAGGAATATTCCTAAAGCATGCAAAACGATGTGTGGAAGGTTGTACCGAGACCAACAGACGGGTGGTGGTTGGATCTTGCTGGATCTATAAGATCAAGCATAGTATAGATGACATCATCGAGAAATACAAGGATAGGTTCTTGGCCAAGGGGTTCTCTCAAAAGGAGGGAATAGATTACAAGGAGACATTTGCTCTTGTGGCCAGGTACACTTCTATACGAGCCATGATCTCATTAGCAACACAGATGGGATGGCAGATCCATCAAATGGATGTCAAGACAGCGTTCCTAAATGGTGAACTAGAGGAGGAGGTGTACATTGAACAACCAAGGGGATTTGAGGCACATAGCAAAGAAACTCATGTGTGTAGGTTAAAGAGAGCTTTATACGGGCTCAAGTAGGCTCCCAAGGCGTGGTATGAGCACATCGATAGATACTTGCAGGGCATGGGCTTCGTGAAGAGTGAGGCGAATGCGAACCTCTACTACTTGGTGGTTGGGGGTGAGGTTCTCATTCTTGTTTTGTACATGGACAACTTGTTTCTTACAGGTTCACTAGGCTCATAGAGGAGTGCAAGAGGGATCTTGCAGCTGAGTTCGAGATGAAGGATTTGGGGCTCATGCACTATTTTCTAGGCATGGAGGTATGGCAGACAGATGGTGAGATTTTCCTTGGACAAGGGAAATACTGCATCGAGATCCTGAGGAGATTCGGGATGGAGGATTGCAGAGCCATGTCTACACCCATGATCACTAATTGGAGGAAGATAGATGCATCCAGGGAGAAGGATGTGGACCCCACCTTGTATAGGCAATTGATAGGCTCTCTCATGTATTTGGTCAACACTAGGCCAGATATATCCTATGCAGTAAACTCTCTTAGTCAGTTCATGGTGGAGCTGAAGAGAGTGCATTAGACAGCAGCTAAACATGTGTTGAGATATTTGCACGGTACTATCGAGTATGGGATCAAATATGCTCAAGGTGATGGTGTCAAGTTGGTTGGATATACTGATGCAGACTAGGCAGGTAACACAGTGGATCGAAAAAGCACTTTAGGGTGTTGCTTCAACATGGGATCAGGAGTTGTTTCTTGGTATAGTAGGAAGCAAAAGTCCATGTCACTGAGTTCTGTAAAGGCAAAGTATGTAGCAGCAAGCATGGCTACGTGTGAGACCATATAGCTTCGGAAGCCGTTAGTAGCCCTGTATGGTCAGAGGATTGAAAATTTGAGACAACGATGATACACTGCGACAATCAGAGTTGCATCAGGTTGTTAGAGAATCCAATGTTTCATGATAGTTCCAAGCATATAGACATCAAATACCACTTCATCAGGGATTATATGTAGCGCAGGATTGTTCAGCTACAGTATATACCCATAGATGAGAAAGTAGCAGATATACTGACGAAGGCTTTGGGGAAGGCGAGATTCATCTTCTTCAGAGACAAGATGGGTGTTATGCAAAACACCTTCCTCGCTAAGAGGGAGTGTTAGTTTATGTAGCTCAGATAGGTGTTCTAGTCTCAGATTGTGTCTATGAGGCTAAGGAACACATTTTCTCCAATACCCAGAAAAGGTTTCTAAGGAAAATGCCTTGATTAGAATTAATTAGCCAGTTTATTAATTTTCCTAAGTCTTAGGGAAATGGCTTAATTAATCGGAATTAATTGAGGTAAATCAATTTTCCTCTAGTGACTTCTAGAAAAGTCATTTGATGGGGTCAAGATGATCTTAGCCATCGATTGAGATTAGATTATGGTCGTTGATTCATCAACGAGAGATTATAAGAGGAAATCAATGGGAATTTGGAGAACATATCAAGACACAAAGTTGCAGTGACAGCAAGGACGCAGAGATAGCGCAGGGGCATCAGCAAATCAAGATTAGTAGTGTCTAAAGACAAGATTGCCAGAGAAATTCATCACAACGATTTCCTCAGCTATTTGGCTATTGATTTTTCTGTAGAGAGAGGTCAATTTTCCAGTGGTGCGAGTTGCTCCAAAGAGGGGTGTGAATTGCTTCAAAGAGGACAAATTGTTGGAGCAAGGAGACAGATTTCCAAGATGATCGATTCGCACAAGAAAGTCAAATTTTCCAGTAGAGATTGAATTATGGTGGAGGTCGAATTCATTTCCTCAATAGTGTGAGTTTGCCAGAGAAGGGCATGAGCCAAGGCTGCACATGTGAGCAATTCAGGAGCTAGAGGGAGGCCACATTGATCAAAGGAGGCCAAATTGCTTCCAGGAGGTAGATCAACTTGCAGAAGTGACAAGATTATTTTCCGAAGGTTTGTTAATTTACGGCAAATGATTGTAATTTCTCCATCACAGATTTTGCTAAAGAATTAATAAAATTACTCATCTGCAAAATTGGTTTTCCCCACACTGGGGTTTTTCCAGGGACATTTGTCCAAAAATATTGGTGTTCATTATTTGTGTGTGTGCAATAATTTTCTAAATTCCTGTGATTCATTTATTTTCTATGAAGGTGATTCATTAATTTTTTGTGAAGGTACAGTAGCGTTTTATTCAATATTTGTCGCAATTAATTACAAAAGACAAATAATCAATTGATAGGTGAATAATAACCAGTTAACTGCAATAGTATTAAAAAATTCAATATGGGTGTGTCCCTTCACTGGGGCCGACTTGACTTGAAGGAGGGTCGACCTTACATTTCGAGGCAAAAATTCAATCTTTGAAAACTCAATATTCCCTCTTTTTGAAGTCGACATGAAGAACATGTCTTACATATATTGGAGGGTTAAAATATCAATTATTAAGACCGACCATAGCTACAAAATTCAACACTCAAGAGGATCACCATCATCAACACTCGTTCATTAATATCAAGTTGGCTAATGCCAACTCAAAATACTTGTCCAAACCCACATCATCAAGAAATAGGACCCACATTTTTGTCTTGATCAAGGAAAATTGCTTTTTAAGTGACCCCAAGGGTTCTTTTCATCCTTTTGTCCAACACGTCTAGGGAACATGTTAAAGACGTGTTTGGAACAATTCCTATTTTAGGACACGTGCCACGCACATTTCACAGACATGTTTGGCACATCTCATGTTTGAGGACACGTTGTAGCATGTCACATGTCTGACATGTGGGAAACGAACAGGTCTCGATCATTCATGCCTCTCCTTCCCAAGACTTTATCATGATCTCCTCCATAGTTGTACAATAATTGCAATTTATTGGTAGAACCTCTTGTGAATTAGACTTAGAAATTCATTCCCTCCATAATAGTCAAAGTTCAATGCTCTTGTAGCTCTAGCCATCATTGCCTAAGCTTGGGTCTCCCATATGTTTAGCCCCGTGACAAGGCCAAAAACTCCATGTGAAGTATCACTTCATTGTTGCTCAACAATTCTGTGATGCCCCACCAAAGCCTAGAAAGAGTTCCTTTCCTTCTCCTTGACATATTTTGGTAATGATGGATGTGAGTCTAGACTATACACATCACTAATAGAAGGTGATGCTAGATGAGAATCTTCTTCCTCATCCTCTCCCTTCCCCCTTTCCTTTATCTTTGCCAAAATGATATCTTAAGAATGTAATGGCTTCAATTTCTTCATCTTCAAAAGATGAGGAAGAAAATTATTATTTGCCTTTCATCATCTACCACAATTTTTTGTGACGTATAATACTCCATCCATTGCTTTCCTATGTGATAAGACAACCACTCAGCAATTTAACCTTCTTTCACACACTCAAAGGCAACCCTCCTTAGGAAAATGGGTGATTATCATTCTTAATCACTTGTATACTTACTAAACACAAGCATTTCTTCAATCCATCCTTAATATGGACAAGCCACTCCACTCCTTATAAGCCATCGCGCACCACAATAAGATGTCCCACCTATAACTTGTCCTTCTCTTAGCCATCCTCTATTCTTTGTACAACATCCTTGTATAAGTCAATCCTTGGCTTGGGTAGGTTATTATTGTCCTCCAAATAAGGACTTACCCACTTCCATCTCTAATTGCCTCAAGAAGCCATCCTCCATGTGCGCATGTTGTCTTCCCAATGATAACTTCATCACTCACGTATATGGACATCGTCATAGGTCTTGTCCTCTGTCTATGCAATTCATCTTTCCCGCGATCACTTCATCATTGGCACAACACAATGTCCTAGCCAGTTGCCTTCATAATGTTCACTTCATCGCTTCAACAACTAGACGTCTTGGCAAGTCATATTGTGCCTATGCACCCCATCCTTACAACAATCACCTCACTATTCTAACACTTGGGCATATTCACAAGTCACCATCCATCTATGTAGGTCATCCTCTAGGAACAACAATCAATGTTTTCACTATTGGATGCCTTGCTAAGTTATCCTCCAATGGGGCAAGTTGTTTCCATGTAATTTTCTTTTTCAAGTTGTGTTGGGACATGTTCCCAAATCATCCTTCACTAGGGCAAGTTGTCCTTAAACTATTCTCATGCAAGTATGTTCATTTTTTCCTGTCTTTCCATACATGAAAACATGTTAGGGCAAACATCTCACACTCTTCTATCACTAATTCATGAGATCATTGCTCGAATTTACTTTTCCTCTAAAGCATTCCTCAAAACCAATGTTGCACAACTCATACTCATATAAGACTCATCTATCTATAGACTCGCTGACTCGTATAAGAATCGGGAACTAACCATATAAGACTCCTATAAGACTCAGCAAAATATAGAAAAAAATCAAAAAAAAAATAGAGAAAAATAAAAGTTGTCAAGGACGAGTCTTATACGAGTCCATACGAATTTGATATGAGTCGTATGTGAGTCAACATGAGTCTTATGCGAGTCAGCACGGGTTCTATGAGAGTGACTCATTTCAGCATATGACTTGTCAAGACCTACGAGTCTTGAAGGGTCTTATAAGGGTCATGCTTCACTACTCAAAACAATAGACCATCCAAGAGCCTTAGATGTTCTCCTAGTGTATCTAATTGAGACCCTTGAATTTTATCAAGTCTTCCAACCTTCTAAAGACTTTATGAATCCACTTATCCATTTCGGCATATGACTTGTCAAGACCTACGAGTCTTGAAGGGTCTTATAAGGGTCGTGCTTCACTAATCAAAACAATAGACCATCCAAGAGCCTTAGATGTTCTCCCTGTGTATCTAATTGAGACCCTTGAATTTTATCAAGTCTTCCAACCTTCTAAAGACTTTATGAATCCACTTATCCACTAACTACCTATTATTTCTATTCAATAGATAATACTTTACCATCTTGCATCTTAACCATGGTATTCCTTCCCTAATTGTGGATAACTTGACCCTTCTTAGTCGTGGGTTTCCTAACAAAGTTGAATAAGTCAAAGCTTGTAGGTATGTCGGGATAACTATAAAACCAACAAAGAACATTTACCCCTCGATGTAAACTTTTTGAGCCATGAATACACCATTTGGTTCCACCATACTCTAGCTATCCATTCATAGTTAGAACCTAGAGGGGCATAATGCTACTCATTCCATTTGGACTCATTCCTTCTCAAGCAGTAGATTGTCTTTGCACCCCCCATTTGTTATGGTATGCCTCATTTTCAAGATTTGATGTTCATAGTAACTCTAGTAGCATAGTCATGTCAATTCATTGCTTGATTTATGTTTTCTCTTGCTCTAAGAGATCCTCTCTAACAACATCTTGTATGATGGGTTTCCATGTTTCTCTATGACCATCCACAATTGTTGCCATTAAATACAACTTCACCAAATCATTTTCTTGTAAAATCTCCTTCTACTACACCACAACCTCCACTAAGTGTGCCACATGGGCTATTTCAACAAGGCTTCTATCCACAACTCTCTGGTGTTCTATCTCTACTAGCATTCTCTTCTCTTTCATGTTAGATTTCATCATGGTTACATCTTGAGCTGTTTTTAGTCATGCCCTAACATTCTACATTGGCATTGTACTTCTACATTTTACATAATCATATGATGACCTACTATGCTCCCATTACACAAGCTTTCACTATAACAAGTGTTTGAGTACTAAAGTTTCTCCTCTTATCCCCAAGTCTATATTTTACAATTGTTAGTTCCACAAATGTTACTTGCTTTTATGGAAAATTAATCATCATGATCTCGTCAAGCACAACATTGACACAACAATATCTTTCTAATCTAAGTCAATTGTGGTTCAATTAGTTGTGGATAGTTGCTAGGATTTTAGGGTCCTTTTAAGTTGGAATTACAGCCACCTTTGGTTTTAGTTAATTCCTTTATTGTTATTATTATCACCAATGTGCTTCTTGGCTTTCCACCATTCTCCCTCCTTGAAAAGCATAACCTTCCTTTCTTTTAGCAAGCCTTATATTTACAACTAAATATGTACCACAATCATCATCATTCCAAATATGACAATTCTATATATTTATGTATATGAAAGAATTTGTTGGTGGAACACCATAGACAAATTCAAACATAAACTAGATTCATGGTGTCACGGGTAAACTCTACATCTTGATTGTGTTAATTTTTCTTGAAACTCTGCAACTACTTAGATGAATCACTGAAAACAGAGTTTCTTAATAATCTGTAAGCAGCAAAAAAACACCAGAGATAAAAACACATGCACACAAACTGAAACACGTGTTTTACCCAGGAAACCCAAAAGGGAAAACATGCTTTCTTTATTCTGGTAATTTATTGATTGTTCTTGAGCAATTGGATATATTACAATTCACGTTGCTACTGCAGCCAACAATCTGTCTTTGAGAATACAATTGTTCTCTTATTGAATAGCCTTCACTTGCCCTGAGAATCCTTGATCCCTACTCCACACAATTTTTGCGCACTTGCTCCTATTTCTTAGCGCATTGGGAGCCCCTATTTCCTAATGAACCAAGCCTCATATTTCCTAGCGCACTTGAAGCCCCAATTTCTTAGCGCACAAGGCCCTATTTCTTAGCGCATTTGTGGCCTCCTAAATTTGTGCGCACTTGCTCCTCAATGATGCACACCCCACACAAAGAATTGAACTATCAAGAATGATTGATCTTGTGATTGCAAGTTAATTGAGAGTTCTACTTGTTCTCTCTCCAATCAACACTGGAGTCTTAACTTGTTCTCTCTCCAATCAACACTAAAGACTTAACTCATTCTAACTGAACTTGTAACTGCCACCTCATCCTATAGTCAAACTGAAGAAGACTCCATGTAACTAAAGCTCCAACTCTACGCATGCAAAATTGATGACCATTCCAGTAAACTGGAAATCAACTCATCGAAATTGAAGTCTATCTCATGAACTCGTACTCATGTTAGAGAAAGACTAAACCGAGGTCTTCATTGGCTAAGACACAAGCCAGAAGACCTTCCATCGCTACATTTTCAACAACTTGAAATAGGAGTTGTTTTTGTTCTCCCACATTGTATTGGCACTATTGTAATTTGTGCCTAGTAATCCCATTGACCTAGTATTGTGATCCTTTTATGGACACTAATAAAATTATCTATCCTATCTTACTTATACTCTTTGTAATTCCAATCTAACTCAATTATGTCATCCTAGCTCCAATAATAGTACTCAATGAGATCAAGTGCATCCTTGAAATGTTTTTATTATGTGGCTCAAAGGATGAAAGGAATTTTTGTTCTCCCACATTGTATTGGCACTATTGTAATTTGTGCCTAATAATCCCATTGACCTAGTATTGTAATCCTTTTATGAACATTGATAAAATTATCTATCTTATCTTACCTATCCTCTTTATAATTCCAATCTAGCTCAATTATGTCATACTAGCTCCAATAATAGGACTCAATGAGGTCAAGTGCTTCCTTGAAATGTTTTTATTATGTGGCTCAAAGGATGAAAGGAAGTGGCACCTTTACTATAGAAAGAAGAAACCCTCTCAAAGTTGACAAGTGGATTTGAGCTTAAAGCATTTAGAGATAATGAATCATGCATTAACAACCAAATTGGTTCAACAACTATTATCAGATCTCAATGCCTTATGGAGCAAAATCCTTGGTTCTAGGTACTTGGTTGGTGCAAATCTTAGGGACATTCTAAACAAATATCATTTCCCTCAAGAATCAACATTCTAGAATACCCTAGCAAAATGTTTTCCATTGATCACAAATCATTACTTTTGGTCAATAAAGGTGGTTAGGTGGATTTTTAGGAATACTCCTAGAATGGGCACTCCGATTAATACAAGCCTGCAATTTCAATCCCTAAAAGAAGCTATCTTGGTGGTTAGATGGCATGGCCAAAAAGTATGCAACTTCAAGATCCCTTCCTATTGTTAATCCCCTTTCAAATTCTAGAAGGATCCCAACCCAACAAATGGTTAGTCCCTATTCAAGAAGACAAACCTAATTGTCTCAAGAGTATTATTTGGTAGAGATTGATCCTATTAATAAAGGGAGACAACATCCTAAGTTGGAAAACTTCTTAAGGGCACTAGATTGTTAAATAGGATTATATTAATGCTTCAAAGCAATCTTGTAACCTTTAGAAATCAAAAGAATGTACAAAAATGTGGCACCCCAAAAGTCAAGGAAAAGTCACTGTTCTCTTGCCCAACAACCAAAAGGAAAACTCTCTAAGGCAAAGATATAAAACGTAGGGGATATAAAGACCCATATTGGCATTCAAGATGCAAGGCTAGCTACGAAGATAGCTCTCATTTATTGCTCAATTTCACATTTGAACCCACACAAACTTAGCCTTGGTTTTGCCTTTGGTTACCTAGCTAAATCACCAAGCAATAAGAGAGAACCCCCACAAGAATCTATAGTCAAAGTTGGCTAGGCACAAGAAGTTGCAAAGCTTTGTTAGCCTCTTGAAGGTTAGCCAATTGCAGATGATTTAGATCTTGGTTGGATGCACATGCAAGCCACACTCGTCCACAACATACCCCATATATTGAATCCTCTACATGTTTAATGAGAACTTCCCCAAGTTGGCACATAGCATTGTCGGACAATGTTTAACACTTGTTGAATGTGCTTCAAATGCTCTTTCCAGGTTCTATCGTAGATAATGATGCCATCCATGTATATCTCCACAAAACGATTGATGAATGGCAACAAAATATCATCCATCATCCTCATTAATGTTGTTGGTGCATTAGTGAAAATAAAGGGCATGATCGATCACATAGATAGAGCTTCCTTAGAATGAAGATCGTCTTCCACACATCAATTAGCTCAACTGCCACCTAATGATAGTATGGACACTCTAAATTAAGATCAATCTTGCTAAAATAAACTTGGTGGCTTTAAGTCAACCAAGCATATCATCGATTATGGGGGTGGGGTACTAGTTCTTGATTGCGATGTTAATTCAACACTATGTAGTCAACACAAAGATGCCATGTCTCGTCCCTTTTCTAAACCAGCGTAATTGGGGGCTCCTACAAGGTTAGGAGCTTGTGTCAAATGTGGCCCTTATGCATTAGCTCTCGAATATAATCACCACTTTTGCCAAATGAAAGAGTTTATGTAAAGGGCCATCAAATAGAAGGGGTAGCCAATGTCAAATGAATTGCATGTTTTACCTTACAGTGTAGAGATAGCACTATATGTGAGATGAAGATGTCTTTGAATTCTTTGACCAAATGATGTACCTATCTCTACCACGGACACCTTGCAAGGCCTCTCCTATCACAATGACTTTCCTTACACCTTCTCACCAAAGCATAAAAAGGATAAATTTCCTAGCCGAAGAGCTTATCTTCACGCATTACTTAACAGTGATCAAAAAGACTATAATAATGAGGGATACCTTTGGTATCTTGTACAATTAATTTCCCAAGGAAACAATGGCACTATGAGGCTTAGATCAGTAAACAACATGACACTACCACATATATGGTTACCCTAAGTGAACATCACAAACATCAAGTGGAACAACAACACACAATACCTTAGCATTGAAGGGCTTGATGTCTTATTGTACATAGCATTATTCACTGACACATGTCTTGACCGCAACTCAATGAACAGCATTGCATGGCTAGGGGTGCAAAATTGTTGGTAGCTTCGTCTTCTTGATGACACCTACTGAGATGAGGTTCTTTCGGATATCAATGTCAACAATGAAATCCAAAGATGGCACCATCATTGCATCTAAGTGTGGAAGAGGCACTCACCTTCCTTGGGCTATGTTATCCATCCATGTACATGAGTATCTTTACATGAAAATTTTTTCTCCTATAATGCAACTTGTCAGCCAATAGCCCTTGCCATGATCCACAAATAGCCAACCTCAAATGCCTCTCACCATTCTTTGGTACATTCATTTGTCTAGCCTATTCATCCGTGAAAGGTGGGGTCATCTATTGTGATGTACATAACCATTTTTTGCATGCAAGTGGTCTCATTTAATGTTTTTGGCATTCTAGTATGGATAATGCGTTGAAATTGGATTATAGGCCACGATGCTTGAGGTGTATATTTGTTTTCTTTTAAAATTGGCAGCTAGGGCCAAACTCCATGTGGGTCACCTTATTTATGGCTTCTAATATTTTTCCTAGATTCCTCTCATCGAGAGGTGTAGGATTGATCTAAAGATCATCCGATTCCGATAAGTATTTATGGAGATATGAATTTATTTTGATTATGGACAAATTGTCAAGGTCGGCCAGCAAACTTATGTAGGCTCAGAAGCCCAACAGTCATGTCTATTCAACCTCAACATTTGCATATAAATACAAGGAGCATTCTCCTCATTTGGACAATTCAATTCACTCATCCTCTCTCTCTCTCCTACGCATAAAAGGAGCCTCTCTCTCTCTCACACATTTGGCTGAAAGGAAGACGTCCTAGGGCAAAGAAGACGCAGAAAGGACGCTAGGGCAACAGGTCATCTCTTTGACCAAGCGTTGACCTCCAAGAAGTGCGGATTGGGTGTGGTTGCCTCTCCTAGGCAGGCCACAATTTTTGGCATGAAAATCGAGGTGATATGACCTCTGGTTTGACTGGTATTGACTGCCCTAGTTTAGGGCTGTAGTTGACTTTAGAAATCTGCAAATTGACTGAACTTTTGGGCCTATTCAAGGGTTGTTTCTTCAGGCTGTTCGAGGACAAGTTGACCAGAAATTGACCAAGTATTTTAGAGGTCATTTTCAGCTAGTTTGACCAAGTTTGACTTTGCTGATGTAGGTTTTGCTGCTGCTGATATAAAATTACAGAATTCAGATTTTGTACTATTTCTCTCTACTGAACTATTGAAGATAAAAGAAGATTTGATCAAAGGGTTTCCCCGCATTAGGGTTTGTCCCTGGCTAGCCACCACATCTTGTGTCTCTTGTCTTGGCTTGTTTTCTGTTGATCATTTAATGTTCTATCTGCACTTTACTTAATGTATATGTGATTGCTAATCTATGGCTAATAAGAAGTAAAATAAGTAAACTGCTCTAAGCATAGAACATACCATAATTTAACATGGTATCAGAGCTGAGGTGAAGACAAAGCCCAAGCAAGAGCAATCACCGAAGAGAAGGTTGGCAAGGCTATCTTAAAGAAATCATGGGGTCCTCAACACACTTCCCTGTTGAAGACAAACTCCGTGAGAAGTCTGACTATCACGGATGGAAGATGTCTCTTGATCTAACATTAGAAGAACAGAAAGTGTTGGACCATGTGAGAGGCGGGATTGTTGAGCCTCCATCAAATGCATCCGTTGTTGCTAAGAACAAATGGACCAAGGGAGAAGTCAAAGCAAGGAAGATCATCCGGGACTCTATTGACAAGCGCTTGGTGGCCTATGTTTCCAAGCTGAACACCTCCAAGGAAATCTACAATAGACTGGTGAGTTTATTTAAAGTTAACGATGCAAATCAAGTCTTGTTTCTTAGAAATAAGTTGAAGGAAATTAAGAAGGGCAAAGATGAGAGTATGCAAGCATATTTCTTAAGGATCACCGAAATCAAGAACGATCTCGTATCTATTGGGGAAGTAATTCCTGACAGGGAAATGACACTCACAACTCTTGGAGAACTGCCATCTGAATGGTATATATTCAGGACTACTCTTCTCAACAATAACGTAATTCCTGGATTTGAGGAATTAATGGCCAGATGCATTCAAGAAGAAACAAGGATGGAAGAGCAAGAAATGCCCATACTCAAAGGTCATCCCTTTGCCTTTTCTTCTCATACTAAAAGAAGAAACAATTCCGGAGCTAAATTCAAAGGAGAGGCTGGAACAAAGGGTGGAAGAAAAGGACGATGTTACAATTGTAATAAAACGGGTCACTATGCAAGGGAGTGCCCTGATAAAAGGGACTCACACTGGGACGATGATCAAAATCCCTCTCAAGGCAATCAAAGGAATGGCAGGTCAAATGGCAGAGGTAAAAGAAGTGTCGGAAATCAAGGAAGAGGACAACCATTCAAGAAGGTAAGAAATTCCAAGTATGAATCTAACACTGTTAACAATAAGCAAGATGAATATTATCTACCAATAGCTCTATCTACTATTGCTCCCCCGGACTCGCTGGGAAATTGGCTTATTGATAGTGGTGCCTCAAGGCACTTCACTGGTTACAAAGAAGCTCTCTATAATCTGATAGAGAAGGAAACCAACCTGGAAATTGTTCTTGGAGATAATTCAAAATATTTCGTGAAAGGCGTAGGAAATGTCACTCTTCAATTGAATCAGGGTAATACCATTCACTTACAAGATGTATTATATGTACCTGATCTCAAAAAGAACCTGGTGTCCATTTCAGCAATGGAGGACAAAGGCTACAAGGTGGCTTTCAGCAATGGCAAGGTACGTGTATGGAAAAAGAACTTTAAAGATGCTTTTACGCTTGGGTTTCGAGTTGATTCATTAAATCAGGTCAGTGGAATCCGCTGGGTGTCATGTCTTGTGACACATCTCTTCAGTCCAAACTATGGCATTGGAGGTTTGCTCACCTTCATTATAAAGCTCTACCCGATGTAAGAAAAATGGTGACCGGGATGCCCGAGTTCAGATTAGAGCAAGAAGGTGTATGTCCAGGATGTGCCAAAGGAAAGCTCAAAAGGGGACCATTCCCCTCAAGCCAAAGCAAGACCTCCGATATATTGCAGTTGGTTCACTCAGACATATCCGGTATGATGCCTGTGAACTCCTTGGGAGGATATTTATATTACCTCACTTTTACAGATGATTATTCTCGCAAGACTTGGATATACTTCTTGAAAAAGAAGGATGAAGTGTTCTCCTGGTTTCGACACTTCAAAGCCTTGATCGAGAATCAAACCGAAAAGAAGATCAAGATCTTAAGGACTGATAATGGCACTGAATATGAATCCAATGAGTTTCATGACTTTTGTAAAGAGGCTGGCATTAAGAGGGAGACTACTACACCATATACTCCTAAGCAGAATGGTGTGGCGGAAAGGAAGAATCGTACAATTGTGGAAGTTGTCCGTGCTATGCTCCATGATCAAAGACTTCCAAAGTTTCTATGGGCTGAAGCTACAAATATCGTCGTATATGTACAAAACCGATGCCCTCATCAAGCATTGGGTTCCAAGGCTCTCGAAGAAATGTTCACCAGTAAGAAACTTGACGTATCTCATTTTAGAATTTTTGGAAGCCCTGTATATTTTCATGTGCCGAAAGAGAAAAGGAATAAATTGGGTGCATCTGGAAAGAAAGGAATCTTCGTGGGCTATAGCAAAAATACTAAGGGCTATAGAATCTATGTGGTTGGTCAAAGGGAAGTCAAGATTAGTCATGATGTCACCTTTGGCGAAGATATGGCTCTTAGCAAAGTAGACAATCTTCCTACTTTAAGGGGATCTAAAGAAGCTGACGCCGGAGAACCGAAGGAAAAGGAAGATAAGACGATGCCTAGTGTGGAAGAACCTATGGATCCTATTGATCCTCCTCCGCAAGAGCCTTCCTCTTCTAGGAAGAGGCCTTCATGGCTTAGGGGGACTCTTGATGATGCTGAAGGACACATTGCACCCCGAGGAACCTTCTGTGAAAGTAAGAAGCCGAACAGGTATCAGGAATACCTGACCATCATGAGCACGATCATCCAAAATGAGCCTTCGCCATTGACAGATGTCGCCAAGCATAAAGTATGGAAGGATGCTATGACCGAGGAATATGAGTCCATTATGAAAAACGATGTTTGGGATGTGGTCCCCAGACCCCAAGACAAAGCAGTTGTCACTTCAAAATGGCTTTACAAGATAAAGCATGCAGTTGATGGAAGTACAAAAAAGTATAAGGCTCGTTTGTCGCTCATGGCTTCTCCCAGAAGGAAGGTATAGACTATGATGAGATATTTGCACCTGTTGCCCGATATACCACCATCCGCTCGATCATAGCCCTTGCTGCTTCGCAAGGATGGAACCTACATCAAATGGATGTTAAGACTGCGTTCTTACATGGTTCGATCAAATAAGAGGTCTATGTGGAGCAACCCGAAGGGTTTGAGATTTAAGATCGAGAATCTCATGTGTGCAGGTTGAAGAAGTCCCTCTATGGGCTAAAGCAAGCACCCCGAGCATGGTATGAGAGGATCGATAGCTACTTGATGAAGCTAGGATTCACTAGGAGTGACGCCGACCCTAACCTTTACTTTAAGGTTATAGATGACAAGCCTCTCATATTGGCGCTATATGTTGATGACCTCATTCTAACAGGTGCAGACCCTCTCATTCACGAATGTAAGAGGGAGTTGGCTTCTGAGTTCGAAATGAAAGACCTAGGACTTATGCACTATTTCCTAGGACTGGAAGTCTAGCAGAAACCAGGGGAGATTTTCCTATCTCAAGGAAAATATGTGGTGAAGATATTGGAGAGATTCGGCATGGTGGACTGCAAGCCCGTAACTACCCCGATGGAGCTTGACTTCAAGAAGTTAAGCGGTAGTGCTGCCGGACCTGTTTTACGAAATGCTACCGAGTATCGTCAACTCGTCGGAGCATTAATGTTCTTGGTGAACTCCCGTCCGAATATATGCTTTGCAGTCAACACATTGAGTCAACATATGGTTGAGCCTCACCACTCACATTGGATTGGTGCCAAGAATCTGTTGAGATATCTTCGTGGCACAATCACTCATGGGTTGAGATACACTGCCGGAGATGTGAGACTACTTGGGTATACTGATGCTGATTGGGCAGGCAGTGTGGTGGACCGAAAGAGCACTTCTGGGTGTTGTTTCTCTTTGGGATCTGCCTCGATATCCTGGATGAGCAGGAAGCAGAAGTCAGTGGCTTTGAGCACCGCCGAGGCAGAGTACATTGCTGCTAGCATGGCCTCCTGTGAGGCAATCTGGTTGCGAAAGCTCTTCAGTGCGCTGTTTGGATTTACATTGGATACCACCGTGATTCTGTGTGACAACCAAAGCGGGATCTGTTTATTAGAGAATCCTGTATTTCATGATCGCTCCAAGCATATCGATATCAGGTACCACTATATTCGAGATATGGTGCAACGAGGAGCAATAAGGCTCCAACATATCGGTACAGATGAACAAGTTGCCGACATTTTGACAAAGCCCCTAGGAAAGGTCAAATTCCTGACTTTTCGAGAACGACTTGGTGTCGTTCAAAGACCCTCTTATGAGGGTCGAGTATGATGTATTGAACTCTGGGTGCTCCAGGGGGGCACGGGGTACTTCTTGGTGCGACATATGACCACAGGGCGACTCACCATCACTTGGTGGTGCACTATGTACAGGGTAAAGGTTCAACCTTCCCCAGTGACACCCCGTGGAAACTGTGGAACAGGATGATTAGTTCTCCTGTGGGCTAGGACGATTCGTTCTCCGTGGTGACTATGGAGCAGGATGATTCGTTCTCCGTGGTGACTATGGAGCAGGATGATTAGTTCTCCTGTAGGCCAGGATGATTAGTTCTCTGTGGCATCCACTAGACAGGATGATTCGTTCTCCTGTGGACAGGATGATTAGTTCTCCTGTTGAGGCATCCTACCCATGCAGTCTGGGACTCATGGGAAGTACCTCTCATCTGATCAATGAGCAGGGAAATGAGGATAGGGACCATAGTAGTACTATCGATGGACGCATTGCTGTATCTATCATACTCCCTATGCTAGGATGACCTCCATTGATCTGGGATCAGTGAGAGTGGTTCACACTCTAAAACTGACTTCGGGTCAGTGGAGGATGGTATGATACATCCTCGATCATTTCTTCTTCTTCATAGCAGAGTAGAGCAAAGTGGGGTCAAGTTGTACAGGACAGTGCATTTGATGGATGGATAGTAGCGACGGTCTGACGGATTGTAGATGAAGTTCTCCCTAGTTGAGAGGGAGTGTTAAAATTGGCAACTAGGGCCAAACTCCATGTGGATCACCTTATTTATGGCTTCTAATATTTTTCCTAGATTCCTCTCATCGAGAGGTGTAGGATTGATCTAAAGATCATCCGATTCCAATAAGTATTTATGGAGATATGAATTTATTTTGATTATGGACAAATTGTCAAGGTCGGCCAACAAACTTATGTAGGCTCAGAAGCCCAACAGTCATGTCTATTCAACCTCAATGTTTGCATATAAATACAAAGAGCATTCTCCTCATTTGGACAATTCAATTCACTCATCCTCTCTCTCTCTCTCTCCTACGCATAAAAGGAGCCTCTCTCTCTCACACACGTGTGGCTGAAAGGAAGACATCCTAGGGCAAAGAAGACGCAGAAAGAAGGACGCTAGGGCAGCAGGTCATCTCTTTGACCAGCGTTGACCTCCAAGAAGTGAGGATTAGGTGTGGTTGCCTCTCCTGGGCAAGCCGCAATTTTTGGCACGAAAATCGAGGTGATATGACCTCTGGTTTGACCGGTATTGACTGCCCTAGTTTAGGGTTGTAGTTGACTTCAGAAATCTACAAATTGACTGAACTTTTGGGCCTGTTCAAGGGCTGTTCGAGGACAAGTTGACCAGAAATTGCCCAAGTATTTTAGAGGTCATTTTCAGCTAGTTTGACCAAGTTTGACTTTGTTGATCTAGGGTTTGTCGCTGCTGATATAAAATTACAGAATTCAAATTTTGCACTATTTCTCTCTGATGAACTATTGAAGATAAAAGAGATTTGATCAAAGGGTTTCCCCGCATTGGGGTTTGTCCCTGGCTAGCCGCCACATCTTGTGTCTCTTGTCTTGGCTTGTTTTCCGTTGATCATTTAATGTTCTCATTTCACCTTGGTGGTTATCAATTGCTCCTAGTCCAATGTGACTTGCCTTAGGGTCTTTCTTTCACTGTTTGGGAGGGGCACAAATAGGAGGCTCTTATTGTAGTAGCATTTCATGTTACTCATACTTAGCACTTGTCATCTTTCATGTACTCGCTCTCCCATCTTTTGACCAGCGGTTGTTAGTCATTCGTGGTGGTTCCCTGTATAACTCATCCTATGAGAAGAAGAGGCTAGAAATGCTCAAGGTTGATATCGTTGTATTCAAAAAATAATAATAATAATAATAATAATCATAATCATAAGCCAAATGTTAAAATGCAAAAGAATGGCAAGAGATGATAAGCAAATCAAAAGCTAATTTCCCTTGACCTCTACTCCCTCTTATATATCCACCCATCCCTAGAGTTCCATGCATATTTCACACCTATCAAAGTAAAAGGAACTCTCAAAGAACACCCCACCCCCAATGAAGCAATAAATGTTGATTTGGGGTAGCATCGGATGTGCTCTAGCCATGAAAATTGGTGGAGAGGCTAAAGCACATGAGATCTCCAAGACCAGAAATGGTTTGGGAAAATTCTAACGAGTTTGGGAGATATTAAAATAGTTAATATTTTTAATGGAGTTCCTAAGTCTAAACTTGGGAAAAATAAAATATTAATGGGTATTAATATAAAACTAGAGTAGAAGGTTCCAAAAGTCATGGATCAAGCCAAATCTAATCTTAGTCGTTGATGGACCAACGAGAAAAGTATAAGAGGAGGCTTGAGTGTCAGTTAAAGAACACACCAGAGTGATCAATCATTCGATTTTCTAGAGCGGGGTTTGCTAAGAGAAATTGAATCAGTGATTAGCAGTGAGAGGCAATGAATACATAGCAGAGAGGCAGAGTTCGTACCAGAGACAGCGCAGAGCCCGGAGAGGTTGACGCAGAGGCAGTTGGGAGCTGCGCAGAGCCAGGAGAGGCCAGCGTGGGTGATGCAGAGGGTCTGAGGGCTGACGCAGAAGCTTCAGTAGCTGCGCAGAGGCTAGCAGAGCTGACGCAGGGCCAAGAGGCAGCGCTGGGAAGATTTTCGTGGGGCAGACTGGGTGCTGGTGAGCCGGGAAGGGTGACACAGTCCCTATCAGAGTGACACAGAGCAGTGGAAGCTGCAATTGTTGCAGTGGGATCGTTCAACCGGCAATTGATCAACCAAAATATCTGTCTCCGAGGAGAGGTACTACTGTCAAGGGCATTCTCTGTTGGGTGAGCCATTTCTAGCACCCTGGTTGTATTCTGAAAACTGCATAATAATAAAACCCTCTGAATAGCTACACTGGATTTCCCGCATTGGGTTTTTCCGGGGACAATGGTCCAAAAATAACGGTGTCACTTGGGTGCTTGTTTACTTTCAGTTGATGATCTGTAGATGTTGATAATGTACTTGTGTTTATTTTCAGTATTTACATGGTAAATAACTTGTTAAGTAATTAAACAAGTAGGCAGAAATAAACTAGATAGTATAGGAAGAATTTCTAATGGGTTAAACTTAGAAATTCCAACATGGTATCAGAGCGTCGTTGCAGATCACAGGAAAACTGAAGGCATCAGCCAAGCAGAGCATTTGCAGCAAATTCAGCGGTCCCGAGAGACAGAGCTAATCCTTGCAAAAGGCGACAAAGGAAGGAGTGACGCGGAGGGATTGTGTCATCATTCTGGGCCGGAGAAAGGCAATGCAGAGGCTAAGGGAGGTAGAATCAGGCTCACGCAAAGCCACGCAGAGGGAGGGCTGACGCAGTTGGCTGGGGGAGCTAATTTGCCGGTGCCGAGATTGTGCAAAGCCAAGTGGCTCAATCCTTCAATTGCTGGGGTATAGGAGGTTGTGGGTAATTTGCGGAGCAAAGCTGGTGGGGTACTGTGGTCAGAACAGTACCTAACAGGGCAAGACCAAGGTGGAGGGAGTTGTTGCCGAGGCAGATTTCTAGCCAAGGGATCTAGATCAGTGGTGCAATTGCACAGACGATTGAAGTGGGGCAACTTGACAGTGGCAAAGGGATTTCCAGAGGGAAATTGAGACTCAGAGGGAGTCGAACCGAGAACTTCCAGACAGGAAGTTGAGAGACTCAGCAGGAGTTGAACAGAGGACTTCCAGGAGGGAAGTAGAGGGACTCGGAGGAGTCAAAAGAAGAGCAACGGGATGGTCGTGAATGGACTGAGAGATCAGAATAGGTTGGATGTAGCATCCAACTTCGTGGTCTAGAAGGCCAGCATCTTGTCCATTCTAGACAGATATCGCATCAAGGACTTCGCCTTGAAAACAATAGCGATCCCAGTTGAAAATGAGAAGTACGAGGAGGCAATCATCCTTGATGGGGTCAAGGATCATGTGGTGTCGCATATCGCTGAAAAGGATACGGCAAATGAGATATGGGAGGCCCTGAAGAAATTGTACCAGCATACTTCCGTGCAGAGGAAGATGATACTTGAAATCCGCTGCGGTCATACTAGATGTAGAAGGGAAAGCAGATAGATGGCTTCCTCCCTCAATTGAAGGAGATCCGTGACCAACTAACTTCCATAGGGGACACGTCGATCAAGAATTGATGGTGAGGACCGCATTGAACGCAGTCTCAGAGGATTGGGAGGTATTTATCCAGAGCATACTAGGCAGGACGAGCCTTCCGGATTGGGAGGAACTGTGGGCGGCTCTTCGTCAAGAAGAGATCAGACGGGTGACCAAGGCGGGGAGTAGCGAAAAAGGGGTCAGAATCAAGGAGGAAGAAGAGGATGCAGCTCTAGCATCTGCGGGAAAGCAGGAGAAAAGAAAGAATAAGGACCTCTCCAAGGTCAAGTGCTTCCATTGTGGGTAACTGGGTCATTTTGCGAACCAGTGTCCTAGGAAGAAGAGTAAGGCAAAGGCTTCTGAGACCAAGGCAGCGCCACCGAAGGCAGAGAAAGAAGTCGAGGAGGATGACGATTGTGCCATGGGTGCTCATGTGCCACTTGAGAAGAAGTGGGGAGACATCAAGATGTAGTCAAACGGACTACAGGCGATGAGGGGCAGGATCCTTGAGGTACCCAACCTCTTGGATTATACCTTGCTACGGGAGCCCAGAAGAGGAGTAGCAGGACTGGCAGATGTCGGTAGAGACAGATGCAGATGGAGAGGCAGAGAGTGGTACAGTACAGGAGTCCCGGGACAACGCAAGGCTAGCAGGCTGCAACAATGCAAGAGGCACGGGAGTGTTGCACCAGTGCACGATGGCATAGAAAGGTGTGCAACAATGCGAGATGTAGGGAGTTGTTGCAACAGCGCAAAGGTCAGTAGAGGAAGCACTTGTTAGCTGCACAGGGAGCTTCAGTATCGGGAGTGTCTCTAGCCTAAAAGGATGTCAGAGTTGGGTGGATCAGTTACTTACTTCTCAGTAACTGAGTTGCAGTGCAGTAGCACAATGCAGCATGATGAGAGGGGATGCAGTGCAGTTGCAATGCTGGGAGGATAGACCAACAACAGCACGGATGCAGAGGGAGCTGCCATATGGATGCAGCAGTGGCAGTGGCAAGGCCATGGGCAGCAGTACAGGATGCAGCAGCACAGAGGATGTTGGGCGGGAAGGCCTAGCATCAGCACAAGGACCGATGCTAGATAATCAGGGTGATGCTCAGTGTGGAGTATTACTTGAGCACAGTGCTCGCTAAGAAGGAGTGTTGATTTGGGGTAGTATCAGACGTGCTCTAGTCATGAAAATTGGTGGAGAGGCTAAAGCACATGAGATCTCCAAGACCCAGAAATGGTTTAGGCAGATTCTAACCGGTTGGAGATATTAAAATATTTTATATTTTTAATGGAGTTCCTAAGTCTAAACTTAGGAAAAATAAAATATTAATGGGTATTAATATAAAACTAGGTTAGAAGGTTCCAAAAGTCGTGGATCAAGCCAAATCTAATCTTAGTCGTTGATTAGAGATTTAATCTCAGTTGTTGATGGACCAACGAGAAGAGTATAAGAGAAGGCTTGAAGGTCAGTTGGAGAACACACCAGAGTGATCAGTCATTCAATTTTCTAGAGCCGGGTTTGCTAAGAGAAATCGAATCAATGATCAGTAGTGAGGGGCAGTGAATACATAACAGAGAGGTAGAGTTGGTAACAGAGAGAGCGCAAAGCCCGGAGAGGTTGACACAGAGGTAGTTGGGTGCTACACAGAGGCCATTGGGAGTTGCGCAAAGGCAAGAGAGGCCAGCGTGGGTGACGCAGAGGGTTTGAGGGCTGACGCAGAGGCTTCAGTAGCTGCGCAAAGGCTAGCAGAGCTGACGCAGGGCCAAGAGGCAACGCTGGGAAGATTTTCGTGGGGCAAACTGGGTGCTGGTGAGTCGGGAAGGGTGACACAGTCCCTATCAGAGTGACGCAAAGCAGTGGAAGCTGCAATTGTTGTTGTGGGATCGTTCATCCGGTGATTGATCAACCGGAATATCTGTCTCCGAGGAGAGGTACTACTACCGAGGGCATTCTCTGTTGGGTGAGCCATTTCTGGCACCCTGGTTGTATTCTGAAAACTGCATAATAATAAAACCCTCTGAATAGCTGCACCTGTTTTCCCGCATTGGGTTTTTCCGGGGACATTGGTCCAAAAAATAATGATGTTACTTGTGTGCTTGTTTTCTTTCAGTTGATGATCTGTAGATGTTGATGTTGTACTTGTGTTTATTTTCAATATTCACATGGTAAATAGCTTGTTAAGTAATTAAACAAGTAGGTAGAAATAAACCAGATAGTACAGGAAGAATTTCTAACGGGTTGAACTTAGAAATTCCAACAATAATATGCCCATCATTCAATGGGGTTATATCATCTTTATATGATAATCAATGAAGCTCGTTAACCAAGCCAATTAAAACAAAGAAAAAGGAAATCAAAGGCTTGGAAAAACAAAGGTGAGGGAAGGTACCTCAAGAAACTAAGCACTCCCTATACAGAGGTGCTCATGGATGATAGTCCTACATAACCTAGTATAAGACTATGACACCTTTAATGAAGTAAACCCCAAACCATAACACATATCACTTGCACCTATTATTTGAAAGGGTCGATCTAGGAACTATCCCTCCACTTAAGGTTGGAAGCACCTAATAGGGGCTTTTGATGACCCTCCATACCTAAATTTGGCAATTTGTATATAGTCACAAGCTAGTGAGACATTTGAAGATGATACTTGTGTGAAGTACTTTGATGGCTTTGAAAATAAATATGGTCTACCTTGATGCTCTTATGATTCTTGTAACCATGTCATTCATCTCACTTCAGTACTTGAGTACGTTATATATAATTCTTCCAGGTGTGTCCAAGATCCCTTGAGGGATGATGTGTTGCTTCTCTAGCACTTCACAAAGGACGTCCAACCACATTCCATTATGACACAAGGGATTTATCGGAGGACGTTGGGGCACCTTAGAGGAGCATTGACCTTGATGAGGAGGACTTAGCGCAGAAGATGACACCCTCCACCACCCTCAAGACCTTCGATATTGATGTTATGGGCCAGGATGTTGCCTTGAGAGGAAGTGTACCCTTGCGATGATAGAACACCCCCAATCTAGCATTGCACCTTTACATGAAGAGACATGCATTTTTTATAATAATGTCATCCTTGGAGGAATTTTTACTCACGTGTGGTATATTTAAGGATATTTTTCATGTTATTTCATTATTAAGACTATCTTTGAGGGTCAACATGATGACCTATATGTTGAGAAATCGCTAGGGCAACAGTTAGTGTTTCTTATTAAATTGATTTCTCTTTTCTTGACAATTACTTGTGATTCTTTATTACTTTCTTAGGATTCTTATGTTCTTATCATTAAGATAATTGCCAAACAATGAATATCACAAACAAAATAAAGAGAGATAGCAGAGATAGGCTCCAAGCTAGGGAAAATCCCCTCTCCTAGGGGAAAACCCAACAAGATTTTCGTCTCTTCTTCAAGAACCAAATTAAATGAGACAACCAAGACCTCTAGACCAAAAATAGCTCCTCCTCCATCCAAGTCAGCATTTCAACTTTCCTTCATCAAGATAAAGATGCCCAAGTCAAGAGATTGTTATACCATCAAAGTCAAACCAATTCAATGCAAATTTTGCTCCAATTACGATCTCGACTTTCTCTGCAACTTTTGTTCCCTCGGCCCTCTTATTCTATCTTGGACTTTCTCACACACGTGACAGACAGAGACAAATTTTGGTCCTAGGCATGACAAGTGACTCCTTCCTTCTTCACATTCAATCTTCTTCCTTGGCAATATATTAGACCTTCTTCTAAGTATTTCGCACTTTCTTCCTTCAATTGAATTGGAAATCGAAGTACTTGCTTACCTTCACAATAGGTTGAATACATCTCTTATTTATAGTCTTCAAGTGTGGACGAATTCCCTTAACGAGGCTGACTTGTAGAGAGGACAGGCCGACTTGGTGGAGGAGGCATAAATGACCAAATTACATGAAATAAATTTTCTTTCTTTGACATAATAAACCCAATAAGGGTCTAATACAAGATGACAAGGACAATGACTCATGACACAAAGCCTAGAAGCACTCAATGGGTGCTTTGACCTAGAAACAAAAGAAATAAAGCATGAAACCCATGCTTATAAATAATTTCCTTTTACGATATTTTTTCTTCTTCTTTTTCTTTTGACAAATACATAATAATTACATCATGTCATGAACTAGACAACAATTATAAAGACCAATACTAGTTGCATTTTTTACACCCCCTCATAATTTCTGAATCGATACAAGGTTGACCTCAATTTGAAATGCCCCAAGAAGAGTAAAACAGCATAAGCAATCCTAGGGATACCAAAGCTGCCAAGGTATCCTCCCAATAGGGACTAAGGTGTCACCAAGGAAACTTGCCACTATAGGTACCATCAGGCTACAACCCTGGTATCAATCCAACTAGATATGGATACCATCTAGGCCTCCATGCCAAGACACCAACCCTCATAGAGATCAAGGTATCATAAAGGTCAAACACTAAAACGGAGCTACATAAGACAAAGATACCCTCCCACATCGGGGTCTAGACATCATCAACGCCAAAATATAATTGAGATCTCAACACGAACCAGGCCAAGATGTCCTCCCAAGTACCATCATATGGGCAGCTTATGGTACTCGTCTCTCCCTCTCAACCAAATCAGAGATATCCATCAATCCAAGCATGATTCTTAAATATACAAACTTTTTAGGAAGAGATTGACACATCAGCTACTTGTCCATCCATCTGAACATATTGTAGCCTCGCGACCCCAATCACTTCCAATATATTGGTTCTTATTATTGATATGCTAGCACAATCTCTAGGATCCTCAACCATTCTAATGTTGCTTGGTTCATCAAACAAATCTTGACAGTAGCTTCCTTCTCCAACTTCTTTTGCAACACCAAACTCAACTTCAGCACTTCTCAAAACAACAAAGTCTTGTTTACGACCTCATTAAACACGAATAACCATCAGTATTGCTTCAGCTATTCTCTGATCTCATTCTCTTCTTACTATACGTATGGTTGACACATCATGCCCTCCCTCTCAATTATAGAGCATACACACTTTCCTTCATATACGCTCCCTCTCAACTTAGGGAGATAAGTCCATCATCAACAACTATATTCTTCTAGCTACATAGGCTTTTTCTTTTGCATCATCATATCATCAAAGAACTTCGACCTTCAGGAACATCATTCTTTATCTTCATATGCAACAAGGTCATCTTTCAATCATCAATGTAAATTTCAATGTCATCAAGGTTCTTGTAGCTCCCTCTTTCTATCATGCTCATCAAAGTCATCATCAAGTATCATTATCAAGTATGAGGTAGGCATACATCTTTACAACTTCTTGAAAAAAAACTATGTACCTGCAAATCTCATTAACAAGTACAACCAAGCACAAATATATATGTACAAGAGCATGAAATTAATTTTATCAAACTAGGGTTATCATGTTAGGATGTTATCACGAGCGCATCTAGGGTTATCAAAGCTTTGAAAATAAACCCTAGATATCCAACAACTAAACCATGTTAGGGTTTCAACCATAGCAGAAGCATTTACACCTAGGGTTACACTTTCATGCCCTAGACTTTTATATCAACCTTTGCTAGGGTTTTGTCATAAACCCTAGAGACTATCATCAAACCCTAAAAGGCTAGGGTTTTATCGTATGCCCTAGATATCATCAACAAACCCTAAAAATCAAAAGGATAGGATTTTATCAAAGTGAACAAATAGCAAAGAAAGTTATTACGAAGGTTGATTTAATCTAGAGCTCAAACACCCTAACAATATATGAATCTTCATGATTCTATTACCATAAATAGACAAAATGATTGTACCTGCTCATATGATGTAAACCTACTACAAATTTAGAACTTTAAACATACCTTGAGTTGCTTCTTCTACAAATTTTGAAAAAGGCTCCCTCTTGAAGAATTTCCTCTCATCATGATAGTATCAATGTCCTCATGATCCATCTCCATATGAGTCGACTTTTATCAGGGTGCCCAAGGATCCAACTTGCTTACCAAGTTACCATTTCTTTTATTCATAATGCTCTCCATGATATAAGATCAACATATATTTATGTACCTAAAACATTCACTAGCAAGTATCACCAAGCAAAATATAAAAGTAGCATGATTATGATTTCGACAATCTAGGGATTTTATGGAGCCTTGAGAAAGGTAGAATTTCTAGGATTTTCAGATCCAAACTCTAAGTTTCTTTATGAAAAATCAACCCTAGAGTTTGAATTTCAAATCCAATTCTACCCTTACCAGGAATTGCCATTTCTCCCTAGATTACCTACAAACCCTGGAGACTAAAAGCTAGGCTTTCTATGAGGAAACAAAGAAGAATAGGGCTAGGGCTCCTCTTAAAAATATCAACTAGGGATTACAAGTATTTATATACCAACAACCTTCAACAATATGAAGGCTACAAATCCTAGAACTCAAGAGCTAGGTTTTCTATGAATGGATATTTAGATTAGGGTTAGGGTATTGACTAGGGTTTTTTAATTCAATATCCATCTAGGGTTTATAATCCTAGATAAACTACAAACACTAAACATATAGAAAAAGCTTATAAATGAACATGTTATATTATACGTACCTTATAGCACTGTTACCTTATCCTTTCTAATAAGACACTGCTTCCCAAGGATGAAGTTGTACCTTCTTCAGTGTTGCTTTCACGAGGAACTTCAAAGACGGCAAGTCAAGATGCTCATTCTTAAGTTGATTGACTTCTGCTTTTTTTAGGTTAAGGTATGCAGCTACAAATCTTCAACTAGACTTCTATCACTGCTTCTCAAAGATTGCAGATTTGGTTCCTCTTCAACGTGCCACTACTAGAAGAATGATAGGACTATTGTAAGCCTTGATAATGATTGATATAGGTTTATGACCATGTTTCTTTGATTGGGGCTTTTGAGACCCACTGAAAGAAACCCTGTAAATAGGCTTAATATGCCTTTCAAATACTGATATTTCAAGGAGATCTCAGCCTTAGGTCTCAGCCTTTCTTACATTAATATGCACAAGATATTATACTTTTCGAATCTTTGATATTATGTCAAGACACTATTTCTTCAGAACTTTGGATTTCTTCATAGCATCTTGATCTTATCTATGTTATTCAAATTCCTTGGAAGTGATGACAAATCATGCTTAGAGCGCTTCTTGACACCTTTACTCTTTTAGGCCTTCTAGCCCAGGTCTACCTAATCACTGTAATTTCCTTCTGCAATATATTTCTGACGAATTGATGCCATTGTCATAATATTTTAGATGTCATAGATCTACAGGAGATTCAGATCATAGATTTGGATAATAACATGCCACATATCAAGCTATATGATAGGACCATAAACTTGGATTTTCCTTCCATAGTCTCAAATTATTATATCTAGACAAAACTCGGATCATCATATAAATGTTTGATGTCACGAAAACAAAATTTGGGACTTGCATCACAAAACCTTCGGATCATACATTTATCAACAAATTTTGTTTTGTGCTTAATATCATAATGAAACTTGCCTTACAAAAATTTCGCATTTGTTAGATCTTGTTAAGAAAGCTTTTAATGGAGGAACTATTCAAGAGGTAACTTCAACTATGTCTATGATAGTGATCTTCAAACTGCTTCTTTGTCCTTGGCTTTGATACCATGTTGAGAAATCATTAGGGCAGTAGTTAGGGTTTCTTATTAAATTGATTTCTCTTTTCTTGACAATTACTTGTGATTCTTTATTATTCTCTTCTTAGGATCCTAATGTTCTTATCATCAAGATAATTGCCAAACAATGAAGATCACAGACAAAAGAAAGAGAGACGCCGGAGATAGGCTCCAAGCTAGGGCAAAACCCCTCTCCTAGGGGAAAACCCAAAAAAAATTTCTTCTCTTCTTCAAGAACCAAATCAAATGAGACAACCAAGACCTCTAGACCAACAATAGGTCCTCCTCCATCCAAGTCATCCTTTCAACTTTCCTTCCTTCATCAATATAAATATGCCCAAGTCAATAGACTGTTATACCATCAAAGTCAAACCAAGTCAATGCAAATTTTTCTCCAATTGGGATATCGGCTTTCTCTACAACTTTTGTTCCCTCGACCCTCTTATTCTATCTTGGAATTTCTCGTGTGGCAGACAGAGACAGATTTCGGTCTAGGCTTGACAAGTGACTCCTTCCTTATTCACATTCAATCTTCTTCCTTGGCAATAGATTAGGCCTTATTCTAAGTGTTTCACATCTTCTCCTATCAATTGAATTGCATATCAAAATACTTCTTGCTAACCTTCACAATAGGTCGAGTACATCTCTTATTTATAGTCGAAAGTGTGGACGAATTCCCTTAATGAGGTCGACTTTGAGAGAGGAAAAGTCGACATGGTGGAAGAGGCATAAATGACCAAATTACATGAAATAAATTTTCTTTCTTTGACATAATAAGCCCAAGAAGGGTCTAATACAAGATGACAAGGACAATGACTCATGACACAAACCCTAGAAGCACTCAATGGGTGCTTTGACCTAGAAACAAAATAAATAAAGCATGAAACCCATGCTTATAAATAATTTTCTTTTACAATAATTTTTCTTTTTCTTTTCTTTTGACAAATACATAATAATTACATCATGTCATGAACTAGACAACAATTATGAAGATCGATACTAGTTACATTTTCAACACTCCCTCTTCACTAGGGAGGTATGCATAATCGCTCAACCAGTACAAGGTTGACCTCAATTTGAAATGTTCCAAGAAGAGTACAACAGCATACGTAATGCTAGGGATACCAAAATTGCCAAGGTATCCTCCCAAAAGAGACTAAGGCATAATCAAGGCAACTTGCCACTATAGGTACCATCAGGCTACAGCCCTGGTATCAATCAAACTGGATATAGATACCACGTAGGCCTTCATGCCAAGACACCAACCCTCACAGAGATCAAGGTATCATCAAGGTCAAACACTAAAACGGAGCTCCTTAAGACCAAGATACCCTCACACACCAAGATATAAACATCATCAAGGCCAAACTATAACTGAGATCTCAACACCAACTAGGCCAAGATGTCCTCCCAAGTACTGTCATACGAGTAGCTTATGGTACTCATCTCTCCTCTCAACCAAATCAGAGATGTCCATCAATCCATGCATGCTTCTAAAATATACATACTTTTCAGGGAGAGATCAACACATCAACTACTTGTTCATCCATCTGAACATATTGTAGCCTTGGGACCCTAATCACTTCCAATATATTGGTTCTTATTATTGATATGCTAGCACAATCTCTAGGGTCCTCAACCATTTTGATTTTGCTTAGTTCATCAAACAAATATTGACGGTTTTTTCCTTCTCCAACTTCTTCAGCAGCACTAAACTTAGCTTCAACACTTCTCAAAACAACTAAGTCTTGTTCACGACCTCATCAAAAATGAATAACCATCAGTAGTGCTTTAGCTATTCTCCGATCTCATTCTCTTCTTACTATATGTATGGTTGACACATCATGTCCTCCCTCTCAATTATGGAGGATATACACTTTCCTTCATCCAAGCTCCCTCTCAACTTAGGGAGATAAGTCCATCATCAACAACTATATTCTTCCAGCTACATAGGCTTTTTCTTTTGCATCATCATATCATCGGAGAACTTCGACCTTCAAGAACATCATTCTTTATCTTCATATGTCAACAAGGTCATCTTTCAATCATCAATGTAAACTTCAATGTCATCAGGGTTCTTGCAACTCCCTCTTTCCATCATTCTCATCAAAGTCATCATCAAGTAGCATTATCAAGTATGAGGTAGTCATACATCTTTACAACTTCTTGAAAAAAAACTTGAAAAAAACTATGTACCTGCATATCTCATTAGCAAGTACAACCAAGCACAAATATATATGTATAAGAGCATGACATTAATTTTATCAAAATAGGGTTATCATGTTATCACAAGGAGAGCATCTAGGGTTATGAAAGCTTTGAAAATAAACATTAGATATCAAACTACTAAACCATGTTAGGGTTTCAGCCATAGCAGAAGCATTTACACCTAGGGGTACACTTTCATGCCCTAAACTTTTATATCAACTTTTGCTAGGGTTTTGTCATAAACCCTAGAGACTATCATCAAACCCTAAAGGCTAGGGTTTTATCGTATGCCCTAGATATCATCAACAAACCCTAAAAATCAAAAGGCTGAGGTTTTATCTAAGTGAACGAATAACAAAGGATAGTTATTACGAAGGTTGATTTAATCTAGAGATCAAACACCCTAAGAATATATGAATCTTCATGATTCTATACAATAAATAGACAAAATGATCGTACCTTCTCATATAATGGAGACTTGCTACAAATCTTAGAACTTTAAACATACCTTGAGTTGCTTCTTCTACAAATTTTGAAAAAGGCTCTCTCTTGAAGGATTTCCTCTCATCATGATAGTATCAATGTCTTCATGATCCATCTCCATATGAGTTGACTTTTATCAAAGTGCCGATGGATCCAACTTGCTTACCAAGTTACCATTTCTTTTATTCATGATGCTCTTCATGATATAAGATCAACATATATTTATGTACCTGCAACATTTAATGGCAAGTACCACCAAGCAAAATATACAAGTAGCAAGATTATGATTTTGATAATCCGGGGATTTATGGAATCTTCAGAGAGGAAGAATTCTACGATTTTCAAATCCAGACCCTTAGTTTCTTTATGAAAATCAACCCTAGAGTTTGAATTTCAAATCCAATTCTACCCTTACTAGGATTTGCCATTTCTCCCTAGATTACCTACAAACCCTGGAAAACAAAAGCTAGGGTTTCTATGAGGAAACAAAGAAGAATAGGGTTAGGGTTCCTCTTCCAAATATCAACTAGGGATTACAAGTACTTAGATACCAACAACTTCCAACATATGAAGGCTACAAACCCTAGAACTCAAGAGCTAGGGTTTCTATGAACGAATAATCAGATTAGGGTTAGGGCATTGACTAGGGTTCTTTAATTCAATATCCATCTAGGGTTTATAATCCTAGATAAACTACAAACACTAAACATATAGCAAAAGCTTATAAATGAACATGTATATTATACGTACCTTATAGTGGTCTTACCTTACCCATTCCTATAAGACACTGCTTCCCAAGGATGAAGTTGTACCTTCTTCAGTGCTGCCTTCAAGAGGAACTTCAAAGATGCCAAGTCAAGATGCTCTTTCTTAAGTTGATTGACTTCTGCTTCTTTTTGGTTAAGGTATGTTGCTACAGATCTTCAACTAGACTTCTATACTGCTTCTCAAAGATTGCAGATTTGGTTCCTCTTCAACGTCCCACCACTAGAAGAATGATAGGTCTGTTGTAAGCCTTGATAATAATTGATATAGGTTTGTGACTATGTTTCTTTGATTAGGGCTTTTGACACCCACTGAAAGAGACCCTGTAAATTGGCCTAATATGCCTTTCAAATACTGATATTTCAAGGATACCTTTTTGCTAGATTGAAGTCGACTTCTAGGCCACAATTAGATCTCGGCCTTTCTTACATTAATGTTAGGCCAAGTTTGTAGCTCGGAATCAAAATTGTTTTTCATTAAGAGAGAATATGACTATATACAAGGAGAGGGAGACTATTGGGTTTCATCTCTCAATGTCTCTTCGTCTTCCAACTTCTTTTATTTTGATATTTACAATATCTATATAGGTTTTCCTAATCCCAAAGATTAGGTGTCAACATTCCCCCTTTAATTTGAAGGGATGTTGGTGAGTCCAAGCATCATTCTAAATCTTTCAACCTTTTCCCTTCCAAGCGCTTTGGTGAAGATGTCTAAATCTTTCAAATGTTGTCGGTGGATTGTTTTGGCCTCAACATGATGTCGAATCAGATGGTATTTTGTATTGATATGCTTCGTTCGATCATGGAACTTTGGGTTCTTGGACAACTTTATTACAAAAGTGTTGTCAATCAAAAGAGGAGTTGAATGTACTTGTTTCTCCTACAAATCTTCCAAAATTTTCCTTAGCCACACAATTTCCTTTGTTGCTTCAATTGTTGCCACATATATTGCCACATATTATTTGTGTGACCTCCAAGAGACAGCTCCTGATCCAAGACATAACATAACCTGAAGTAGATGCCACAGTTTCTTTATGTCCATCAAAATCTGAATCAAAATATCCAATCAAGCTGAAATCACCCACCTATGTCAGTTTTTGTAGCATCGGATGTGTTCTGGCCACGAAATTTTGGTGGAGAGGCTAAAATATATGAGATCTCCAAAACCCATAAATCATTTCTGGAAATTCCACCTAGAAGTGTCTTAATTAGATTATTAACCGTTTTGTAAATATTTCCTAAGTCTAAACTTATGGAATATGGTTTATTAATCAGTATTAATTGAGATAAGATGAGAATCGTCTAGAAACTCACAGGGATCAATCCAAAGATGATCCTAGCCATTGATTAAGTTTTAATCTTGGTTATTGGTGCTGCAACAGGGGATATGGTGAGCAGAGAGGCGGAAAAAATCGATTTTCCAGATCAAGTGATTCCAGAGGCAGAGGGATCCACTCAGATCTTCCGTTGGGCATATTTTTGGCTAACGCAGAGGGTTTAGCAGCAATTCGCTAGAGCAGAACCAGCATCGGGTGGAAAAGGGAAAAGCACACACAGTAGAGGGAAAATTTCTCTCAGGGAACTTTGAATCTCAAAAGCTCGATTTTTCCTTACAGATTGGCAGTAGTTGTGAGCATATCTTCTCACTCCAGAAGGGAGTGCGAGTAACAGAGCAGCAACCAAGCAGAAGGAAAGAGGAGATTTTCGATAGTGTTCGAGATGGCCATTGCAGGGCTTAGAGATTAGGATAGGTTGGATGGAACTTCCAACTATGTCATCTAGAAGGCTAGGATGTCTTTCCTTCTAGATGAATATGGCCTGAAAGCCTACATTGATAATGTAGTGGCAGTTCCCCAGGATGTAGATCAGCAGAAAGAATACAAGAAAGAGATGACGCGGGCAAAGTGGTTGATCCTGGATGGAGTCAACGATCATATAGTCTCACATATAGCTGGCAAAGATACTGCCAAACAGATGTGGGATGCTCTCTCCACGTTATACCAAGGAACTTCTGAGCAGCGGAAGATGTTTCTTGAGGAGAAGTTGGGATGCATTCAGACGCAGAAGGCGGAAGGCATAGATCCCATCCTTACCAAGATTCAGGAGGTCCAAGACCAGCTGTTAGCTTGTTAGTTGTTGGGGTAGCGCCTCAACCCATGGAGCTAGTGCGATTGGCACTCAACAGTGTCTCTAAGGAGTGGCACGTCTTTGTCCAAAGCATATTGGGCAAAGATAGGCTACCAGAGTGGGACAGGATGTGGGCCGATTTGCAGCAGGAGGAATTGAGACAAGCTCTATTAAAGAGCTCCATCAGTGGCAACAACAATAGTAGATCGAAGACAGTGAAGGAGGAGGAGAATGTGGTCCTCGCATCAAAGGGTCCTAGTCAAGGGCAAGGGGAACAGAGAAAAAAGAAGGACTTGTCAGAGGTCAAGTGCTTCAGATGTGGTGAGCTCGGTCACTACAACACGTAGTGTCCTCTCAGGGAGAAGGGCAAGTCGGAGCAGCAGGACCACCAGGCAGCATCAGCTGAGATCGACAGATTGTCCTCCAGGTTGGAGGAAGACTTCGCGATGTTCGCAGATATACCTCCAGGGGTGAGGTTGGGTGATTTGGAGTTGTAGCCCCAAAGAGCTACAGTTGGGCAGGATACTTGAGGATTCCACCTCATGGATCAGTACCTTGATATAGGGGCCCACAGCATTTAGTAGCAAGATGGATCAGTGATAGTAGATGTAGTCAGTACCAGAGTGACAGTTGCAAACTCGTAACAGTCAGAGGCTGAGGAGCGCAGCGTAGTGTTGACAACAGTGCAGGGGGTTCAGTGCAAAGTTAGTAGCAGCGCAGATTCTTCAGTGATAGTGTAAAGGCTAGTAACAGTCAGAACTTGGGAGATAGATGCATCATACTGAACACAGTTGATTCAATATTTTGGATGCTTTTCAGTTGCAGATGTTACAGTTGCAGCAGAAACAGATGAGAGGGAGTTGCAGTGCAAATGCAGTGTTGGCCGCAGTATGGCAGTGTCAGCAACAGAACATATGCAGTGTATATCAGAATTGTCTAGTAGTTGGTGGGCAGTACAGTGAGACATCAGTAGCATGATAGGAGATGATGCAGAGACAGGGTGTTGTGGCAGGGTGCGCAGCACTAGAACACATTCCTCGCTAAGAGGTAGTGTTATTTTTGTAGCATCGATGTGTTCTAGCCACGAAATTTGGTGGAGAGACTAGAATACATGAGGTCTCCAAAACCTAGAAATCGTTTCTGGAAATTGCACCTAGAAGTGTCTCAATTAGATTGTTAACCATTTTTTATATATTTCCTAAGTCTAAACTTAGGGAATATGGTTAATTAATCAATATTAATTGAGATAAGGTGAGAATCATCTAGAAACTCACACAGATTGATCTAGAGATGATCCTAGCCATTTATTAAGTTTTAATCTTGGTCGTTGGTGCTCCAACAATGGATTATAAGAAGATATCGATGTGGTGATGGAGAACACACTTTTGCAGATCGATTTCCAAAGAGCAGCGACAGTTGTCGGAGAGCCAAAGATCGAAGCAGGGTCAATGAGGGGCAAGGACAGTGATCCGAAGGTAGTTTTCCAGATCTGGAAAGGCAATGGCAAGGAGGCCGAGTTATTCTTGTTACTGCTCAAACTAGCAGGGGTCCTAAAAGGGGATCCTTGGAGGGCTACTACTAGGCTAAGGGCAACAAATGGAGCAATAGCCCACTGTCACCTCGACTAAGGCTCCCTACTCTTTATAGACTTTCACTGATGGGAGGAGACCCGTTATGATGAGGATCACTAAATGGATAGACTAACGATAGGGTGAGGGGTGATCCTAGAAGCATATTCACAAGAGAGACTCAAATATGTGGCTTGCTTGCTTTGGAGGCAAGGTTTAAATCTCTCAAGGAAGGGCTTAGGTTTAGGGTATGTATCTTATAATGGAGGTTCCTAGGCCTTGAAATTCTTGTGAAAGCTTGGATTCCCCAACGATCCCTGAAGAATTACCCTTAATAGTGTATGGGACCACACGGGACCAAGTGGACTCGATAGCAAGTAAAGAGGGTAGGGTTTAGCAACCAATGATATGCTTGACCTATTCTGGAGGGGGAAAGGGACCAAAGAAAGAATTTTTAATGCAAGACAATGTGAGGGTCTGAATGATGCTTCTAGCCTAAGGAAACCAAGGGAACGATTCAATCTCGAGGCTAGGGCTTGAGATATCTCAAATCCCACAGTCAGAATTTGAGATAATTTGAGGGCAACTAGGAGACACCCCAGCGCAGTAGAGGCCAAGAGATCGAACCTTTTTGATGGGTGGTTTGCAAGATAAATGATGCCCAAGGAGACCTAAGGGGCTAACCTTAGAAAAGGAGGGAGTTGGATGAGAAAGGTTTAAGATGATCACCTTTGGGTGGACCAATGCCTAATCCTTTGGGGAGAAATGGAGTCAGGTAGAAATATGACTATGGACCTTCGAATTTTCTAGGTCAAGAAAGCCTCAAAGACAACTTAGCTTGGCACTAGTGCAACAACAAAAGCAACTTCAAAGACTTTATACTTCGTTTTGAAGAATAAATGGCTTATCAAGATGAATTTCAATAATGAAACCTCCCTAGGAACATTTGTTCATTATACATGACCCATACATGAAGCATTCACTATCCAGAAACAAAATTTCCACAACTTCGCATAAGAGATGCAACAAATAAGCCCTAGTATAGTGAAATCCTAGCGACAATGTATGTGACAAAATTAGAAAGAAATAATAGCATTGAAATGTACTTACATGTATAAGTATATATCCAACCATCCAAAAAACTTGCCATCAAGAAGCTACAAGACATATGAAAATTATCCAAACATCAAAATTCATTCCATGCTCCAAAATTTCGTCCTCCAAGAAAGATAGTGGAAGTCTCTAAAGAGATACAAGTTCCAAATCCAAGTGATGATGCTAAAATGAATCCTCATCACTTATATTTATACACTTCTAATGAGTTCGATTTAGCTACTTGGGCCTACATTAGCCCCTAGAATAAAATAATGTGCAAAACAACTAAATTTTGGTGACAAGCCCACCAAACTAGCTCATAAACAAAAGAATAAGCCTCTTAAGAGGTCAAATGATCAATAATACATGTCGTTGGGCCTTCTAAGAAGTCTGATGAAGTCCATAAGTGCCACAATGATGAATAGGACTCCCAAAAGTAGTGGACAAGGGGTTGGCCCCTTGTTCTCCAAATAATAAACCTGTGGTGCTCCCAATGGGTGTGAGGGCACACAAGTAACCTCATGGATCTCCAAGTAGATCAAAGATGCCTATAGACCATTTGTAAGGGCTCAGATGATAATGTAAGTGATGCCACATCAGCATACAAGTCCTGGGTCATCTGCCAAGTGCATGGTACAACTGTGGGGCCGATTGGGCATGGTGAACCAAGTGCATCTTCCTCGTCCAATAGGTGAATCTTGAGCAATCTCTGAACATCTCTGGGGATCCATGGAGTGTTGTCTACTGCTGTGGAGGCCCATGGCTCTCTACACACACCCTACATGTGTCAATGTAGCCCTCTAAAGGGTTAGGACCCCGTATAGGGAGACCAAACCCAAAATGGAGACCATCTGCAATCTTGCATAAGATCCAATGCGTCCCCTAGCCTTCTAGTACAACAAGTCATTTAAGGAAATCGAGTTAAAGAGCTTACAAACCATGGACAACAGGTGGGCACTTCATAATGGCATGCCCTTCCATAGTGGGCTTTAGCATGTGCTAATGTCTCCAAGCTCCAAATGGGGTTAACCAAGTACCCTATTAGGTGGTTTCTACTTTTAAAGGGGATAATATGTCCAAGGTACATCCTTCAAAGGGTGGTGGCATGTGATAAAGAGATGAATGGAGTAGGGAATGAAAGGGGCAACCCTGGGCCACATGTTGGGGTACAAGGGTAGCTAGTAAAAGGGAAACCCACACTTGGGTATATAATATATAAAAGGGAGCAATTGTGGTACACGAGCTGCCTCGGCTTTGATTTTTCCACCCTTCTTTATATGTTTTTTGCCTTTTATGATTTTTCTTTGATTAACTGCTCGGGGCTCAAGGGATAAGAGCGTGATGTGTAAGGTATAACAATGGATAGCCCTTTTAAGGTAGGGTGGTTCATTGCCCACCAGGGGTTGGTACAATCATGGGTTCCTGAATATAAATGAGGCTCATCTAGGGCCTATAGGAACTAGGGTAATGGCCATGATAATGGGGTAGAGCTCATGTATTGGCTTTTTCCCATGTGCTAAATGTGTTTGTCATTGCCATCTTTTGCATTTTGTGGTACATTTTCCTGTTAGATGTGGCAAATTATGCTTTTACTTTTCTTTTCAGCTGCATCAACCTTCGAGGCATCATTTCAAACCTGACCAAAGGTTTGGGAAAGGGGAGGGGGGGTCTAGCCCTATGTAGACCTAGTGGAGGAATGCGGACCCGGTTGGGAGAAATGATGAATGTGGTTATAATGAGTGGAAATGGAGTGATATATGTGGATGAGGGAGCGGGACCACGCAACCCAAATCAGGGTTTCCCATGCAGTATCATCCTTAAAGCCCAAAGGTCAGTAAAAGAGATCCCATGGGACTAGAGTCCAAGGTTAACATCCAAAAGAGGTCTAGGGGACAAGAGTACAGACCTAACCCACTCTTTCCGCCGAATCCTTCAATTAATCCATGTCCAGAAGTATCCATGATAAGCAAACTACAATACTCAATTAACAAATCACAAGGCATACCTTTAGGTTCAGGAGGCCCACCTTCAAACATACAATCATGACAGATGAGTGAGGGACCACATGGCTGGCTCAAGTGGCGGAGAAATGGCACAACAAGCTAGTTGGTGGTTGCAAGGGGCTATTGGTTGTTGGTTGAGGACCATCTTGGAGAAAAAAATTATCCTAGGGGTATCACCCACAAAATGGTGGGTAACAATTCCCAGAGAGGCAAAGCAGAGCACTGTGCAGTTGCTTCAGAAACAACTCGATTTTGCTAGAGAGAAATTCGTTCTCAAGCCCAAACCTCAGGCAAAGGGTTCGGAGTGTCGAAGAGGCAATTTCCTCAGCAGAGGCAGGTAAAACGACTTCATCAGAGGCAGTTTCGAGCCACACGTGTGGGAGACAGCGCAAAGGCAGTGTAGAAGGGCTCGCGCTGGGGTTTGGACGGCGAGTTTTCTAAAGGGAAGTTGTGCCGAGATTGCTTGTGGAAGAAGGGTAATTCCCTTAAGATAATTTTGGCCAAATATTCTTGTTGTTTGGTTTTCCAGTTGAGCATCCATAGATGTACTCGGATTTCACTACTGAATAATAAAATAAAACCCTCATCTGCTGCACCGGTTTTCCCGAGTTGGGTTTTTCCGGAGACATTTGTCCAAAAATAATTGTCTCATATTTTATGTGTGTGCTATAGCATTTCTCTGTTTCCAACGCTATTATTTTTCGCAGTTTTATTTGTGAAGGTTGCAGTGTGTTTATTTCAATGTTGTCATAGCAGTAAACTGAATAATTAATTTATCAGTTAAAAGAAATAATACCAGTTACTGCAATAGGATTCCATATTGGAATTTTCACAACCTATGTATACTTGAGTTCCCTTCAAGTACTTTAGAACTCTTTTTGCAGCAGACCAATGACCCACACAAGGATTTTGCATACATTTGGAGAGGATTCCAACAACAAATGAAATGTTTGGTCTAGTAGTAGTCATGTAGTTGAGACTTCCTACGAGCTGTCTATACTTTGTTGCATCCTCAAATTATTTTCCTTTAGTGGATGTGAGCTTTAAGTTCTGTTCCATTGGAGTAGTCAAAGGATTGCACTCAACCATGCCAAACTTGTTCAACAGATCTCCAATGTACTTCTTCTGAGAGAGGAATATAAACTTCAGATGTTGGGTTACTTCAATACCAAGATAGTAGTGAACATAACCCAAATTTGTCATTTCAAAACCTTTCCTCGGTTCTTTATTTATGGATGCAATGTAGTTCTCATTGTTCCCTATCATCAAAAGATCATCTACATACACCACAAGATATACAACTGTTTTGCCAACTTTCTTGACAAACAAAGTTGCATCATCAAGATCATAATGTTTGAAATTGAGTTTCAGAAGATGCTCAGTTAACTTCTCGTACTAGGCTTGCGGTGCTTGCTTGAGGCCATACAAGGATTTTACAAGCTTGCATACTTTGTGTTCTTGACCCTTCACAACAAATCCTTCTGGTTGGGACATAAAAACATTCTCTTTCAGATCTTCATTCAAGAAAGCAGTTTTTACATCCATTTGATGGACTTTCCAACCGTTATGAGCTGTCAAGGCAAAGCGTGTCTGGATGGTAGCCCATTTTGCTATGGGGGCAAAATTCTCCTCATAATCAACCCCTTCCTTTTGTGCAAAAACTTTTGCCATAAGCCTAGCTTTATGCTTGTCAAGTGAGCCATCTGCTTTATACTTGTTCTTGAAGACCCACTTGCAGCTTATTGGTTTGGTTCCCAATGGAGAATCAACCAGCTTCCAAGTTGTTAGTTTTTGTAGCATTGAATGTGTTCTAGCCACGAAATTTGGTGGAGAGGCTAGAATGCATGAGATCTCCAAAACCCAAAAATTGTTTCTAGAAATTCCACCTAGAGATGACTTAATTAGATTATTAACCTATTTTTTAATGTTTCTTAAGTCTAAACTTAGGAAAACTGGTTAATTAATCATAATTAATTAAGTCAATGTGAGAATAGTCTAGAAACTCACACGGATCGACTTCAAGATGATCTTAGCCCTTGATTAAGTTTTAATCTTGGTCGTTGGTGCTCCAACAAAGGATTATAAGAAGAAGTCGATGGGCACTTGGAGAACACACCAGAGACACTTGGAGAATTCGATTTTCCAAAGTAGCAGCAGTCAATTGCCGGAGAGTTCGAGCTTCAATGAGGAAGCAAAGTCAGTGAGGGGCAGAGACAGTGATCCGAAGAAAGTTTTTTAGATTCTGAGAGGCAACAGCAAGTGACAGAAGTGATCCACGCAGTAGCTAAAGCAGAGCAATTCAATTTAGCTGGGAGGAAGTCGATTCAGCTTCCAGAGGCCGGGAAAGTCTTCCAGAGTGCTGGAGAGTCACTTCTAGCAGCAGAGACAGGCTAGACAACTTGCTCAGAGGCAGATTTGAGCCACACATGTGGGAGGCAGCACAGGGACTGTGTAGAGGGCCTACGCTGGGGTTTGGCTGGCCAGTTTGCTGAAGGAGCCAGTGTTGGGATTGCTAGTGGGGTGAGAGAATTTTCTCTCTAATTATTTTTGTCAAATACTTGCTGATTGGATTGCCAGTTGGGCATCCATAGATTGTACTCAAATTTCACTGCTGCATAATAATAAAACCCTCAGTTGTTGCACCGGTTTTCCCAAGTTGGGTTTTTCCGGGGACATTTGTCCAAAAATAATGGTGTCAATTTTATGTGTGTGCGTGCTAGATTTTCTCAGATTCCAGCGCTATTTTCTTCTGCAGTTTATTTGTGAAAATCACAGTGTGAATTATTTGGTATTTGTCATAGCAAACTGCAAATAAATTGTTAAATAAATTAACAATTAGGAAAATAATTTCCAGTTGTTGTGATAGATTGAAATTTTCACATGGTATAGAGCATGAGTGATCAGCCAAGAAGCTCAGAAGCGGAAAAGGGAATTTCGCTGTTCAGTGGGAACAGCAAGCCGAAATTCCTAGAGGTTGCGCAGTTCATTGACAGGTAAGCCGAATTGCTGGGGCAAAAATTCAATTTTCAGTTGCAGGTTGGCAGAAAAGTCGAGTTGCCTGGGATAGTGATTCCAACAATCAGAGGGAGCAGTAGCAGCTCAGATTTTCGCTGAGCAGATTCCTTGGTTGGATGCAAAGGGTTTTGCAGCAACAGAATCAGCGTCGGGTGGAAGAGAAATTGCACACACAAAGGGAGATTTCTCTCAGAGGGTTTCTAGCCAAGAAATTTGATTTTCCCAGTCGCAGATTGGCAGTAGCAACTAGCAGATCTACGCATTCCAGGAGGGAGTGCGAGTAGCAAAGCAAAAACCAAGTAGAGGAAGAGGGAGTTTCCTAGATATGGCCACAGCAGGGCTTAAAGATCAGGATAAGTTGTATGGAGCTTCCAACTACATCATCTAGAAGGCTAGGATATCCTTCCTTCTAGATGAATATGGCCTGAAAGCCTACATAGATAATGTGGTGGCAGTTCCCCAGGATGTGAATCAACTCAAAGAATACAATGAGGAGATGGCAAGGGCAAAGCAATTGATCTTGGACGGAGTCTGAGATCATATAGCCTCACATTTGGCAGACAAAGGTACAGCCAGAGAAATGTGGGTAGCTCTCTCCACGCTATATCAAAGTTCTTTCGAACAGCGGAAGATGTCCCTGGAAGAAAAGCTCAGATGCAGAAGGGAGAAAACATAGATCCCTTCCTCACCAGAATTCAAGAGGTCTGGATCAGCGTGCAGTTGTTGGGGCAGTGCCTCAACCATCAGAGCTAGCATGGTTAGCACTAAACAATGTCTCAAAGGATTGGCAAGTCTTCGACCAAAGTATATTGGGCAGAGACACGTTACCTAGATAGGACAATATGTGCGCTGATTTGCAGCAAGAGGGAATGAGGCGAGCTTTGCTTAAGAGCTCCATCAGTGGCAGCAGTAGCAATGGATCGAAGGGTGTGAAGGAGGAGGAGAATGTGGCCCTGGCATCGAAGGGTCCCAGTTAGGGGCAGGGGGAGTAGAAAAAGAAGAAGGACCTGTCAAAGGTCAAGTGCTTCAGGTATGGTGAATTTGGCCACTATAGTACCCAGTGTCCTCTCAAGAAGAAGGACAAGCAGGAGAAGCAGGACCAACAGGCAGCATCCACGGAAATAGACAAGCTTTCCTCTAGGCTAGAGGAAGAGTTTGCTATGTTTGCAGATATACCTCCAAGAGTGAGGTGGGGTGATTTGGTGTTGTAGCCCTAGAGAGCTACAGAGAGTGAGCAAGGTCCTTGAGGAGTCCACCTCATGGATCATTACCTGGCTATGGGGGCACCCACATTATTCAGTAGTAGGATGGATCAGTGACAGTTGATGCAGTGAATACTAGAGTGACAGTTGCAGACTAGTAGCAGTCATATGCTGAAAAGCGCAGTGCAGTGTTAACAGTAGAGAAGGTGGCTCAGTGTAGAGTTAACAGCAACGCAGATTCTTTAGTGATAGTGCAGAGGCTAGTAGCAGTCAAGACTCAGAAGACAGATGCATCATACTGAACACAGACAATTCAGTATTTTGGATGCTTCTCAGTTGCAGTGTTTGCAGTTGCAGCAGCAACAGATGAGAGGGAGTTGCAGTGCAGATGCAGGGTTGGCAGCAGCATCGCATTGTCAGCAACAGCATAGATGTAGCATCAGAGTCACACAGTGTTTGGTGGGCAGTAGTGGCCAAACATCAGCAGCGTGATTGCAGATGATACAAAGACAGAGTGTTGTGGCAGGGTGTGCAACACTAGAACACAGTCCTCGCTAAGAGTGGATGTTAGTTTTTGTAGCATCAGATGTGTTCTAGCCACGAAATTTGGTGGAGAGGCTAGAATGCATGAGATCTCCAAAACCCAGAAATCGTTTCTGGAAATTCCACCTAGAGATGACTTAATTAGATTATTAACCTATTTTTTAATGTTTCCTACGTCTAAATTAAGTCAAGGTGAGAATCATCTAGAAACTCACACCAATCGACTCCAAGATGATCCTAGCCCTTGATTAAGTTTTAATCTTGGTCATTGGTGCTCCAATAGAGGATTATAAGAAGAAGTTGATTGACACTTGGAGAACACACCAAAGACACTTGGAGAATTTGATTTTCCGAAGTAGCAGCAATGAGTTGTCGGAGCGTTTGAGCTTCAGTGAGGAAGCAGAGACAATGATCCGAAGGAAGTTTTCCAAATCTGAGGAGGCCGCAGCATGTGATAGAAGTGATCCATGCACAAGTAGCACAAGGACTGTGTAGTAGCTAAAGTAGAGCAATTTGATTTAGCTGGGAGGAAGTCGATTCAACTTCCAGAGGCCAGGAAAGTCTTCCAGAGGGTCGAAGAGTCACATTCAGCAGCAAAGACAGGCTAGATGGCTTGCTCAAAGGTAGATCCGAGCCACACGTGTGAGAGGCATCAGAGGGGCTGCGCAAAGGGCCTATGTTGGGGTTTGGACAGCTAGTTTTCTTAAGGAACGAGTGTTGGGATTGCTAATGGGGTGAGAGAATTTTCTCTCTAATTATTTCTATCAAATACTTGTTGATTGGATTGCCAGTTGGGCATCCATAGATTATACTCATATTTCACTGTTGCATAATAATAAAACCCTCAGCTACTGCATCGATTTTCCCAAGTTGGGTTTTTCCAGGGACATTTGTCCAAAAATAATGGTGCCATTTTTATATTTATGTGCTAGATTTTCTCAGATTCCAACGCTATTTTCTCCGCAGTTTATTTGTGAAAATCACAGCGTGAATTATTTGGTATTTGTCGTAGCAAACTGCCAATAAATTAACAATTAGGAAAATAATTCCCAGTTGTTGTGATAGATTGAAATTTTCACATAGGTGTCATTCTTTATCAAAGCATCATATTCTTTCTGCATCGCTTCTTTCCATTCATCATGACAAGCTGCTTCTTTGAAGGAATTTGGTTCAAAATATGTAGACAAATCCAGTTCACAATCATAAGAAACATCCATATCAACATTGGAATCAGGATCGTCTACATCACCTCCAATTTGTCTAGTTGAGCTTCTTGTTCACGTCTTTCCAACCTCATCAGGACGAACACTTTCAAGTGTCTTTGTCAGCCATTTTGGAGGACCTTTCTGAGATGGCCCAGGTTGCTCAGTTGACTAAGATGGGGTTGAATCAAGATTTAGTCTCCCAATTCTATCAATCACATCACTCAAAGTGTCATCAGTGGCTGGAGCTTCATGCGGGGGAGAAAGTGCTTGAAAAGGAGATTCCATAGATTGATCCCTTCATGCGGGGAAGAGAGTGCTGCAAAAGGAGATTCCATAGATTGATCCCTTCATGCAGGGGAGAGAGTGCTTCAAAAGAAGATTCCATAGATTTATCCAGTATAGTGATCCCCCCTTCAAGATGTGGAATTTCATTATCAAACTCTTGAAAAGACTTTGCATGTCTAAATCTATCCAAGTGATCAAGCTGTTGCTCAACAATGTTGTCAGCCTTGGAAGATTCAAGAAAGATCACATCTCTAGATATTATAAACTTCCTTCATCAAAGTAAAAGTACTTACCTAGTCTATGGGATCCCCTATGAGAGATGCTTTCACATTGGGATCTAGATTTGAAGGACTCTATAAAGTCACTGGAAGACCTCTTCTAGCAATGGTCCATGACACTAATCATCAAAGCGAGTTGTGGCATCGAAGATTGGCACATCTACATTATGAAGCTCTTCCGAAATTGAAGAAGTTGGTCTCTGGGATCCCTGATGTTCAAGCTCAACATGATGGAGTATGTCCAGGATGTGCTAGTGGAAAGAAGACAAGGGGACCATTCCCCTCTAGCAAGAATAAGACTAATGACATCCTCCAACTCATTCATTCTAACATATGTGGACCAATGCCCGTACATTCTCTTGGTGGCCATCTCTACTACATAACCTTCATCGATGATTTCTCAAGGAAGACATGGATATATTACTTGAAGCATAAGGATGAGGCCTTCGATATGTTCAAGGACTTCAAGGCTTTGATCGAAAATCAAACAGGGAAGAAAATTAAGGTCTTCAGGTCTGACAACAGTGGAGAGTACATTTCAAATGAATTCATAGATTTTTGTAAGAAGGAAGGTATCAAGAAGGAGACTATTGTGCCCTATAATCCCGAACAAAATGGAGTGGCTAAGAGAAAGAACAGGTCTATTGTGGAAGTTGCCCGAGCCATGCTCCATGATCAAAAGTTGTTGAAGTTCCTTTGGGGTGAAGCAACGAATACAATGGTATATGTTCAAAACAGGGTTCCTCATCAAGCATTGGACAACAAAACTCTCGAAGAAGTATTCACAGGTGTCAAACCCAACATTGGTCATCTCTGGATATTTCGCTGCCTCGTATATTTTCCGTGTGCCGAAAGACAAAAGAAACAAGCTAGAAGCCACTGGAAGAAAAGGTACGTTTTTTGGGTATTGTGAAGATTCCAAAGCATTTAGAATATATATTCCTGGTCAAAGGAAGGTTGAAATTAGCAGGGATGTAACATTCGATGAAGATGTTGCCCTTGGAAAAGCAAGGGACCTTCCTCTACCTCTTCCTCCTGAGAAGAAAAGTGTTGATATGCCAAAATCCAAGAGAGATATTGTTGATGATCCCATGGAGCCCATGGACCCCTTGGATCCTCCTCCATGTGATCTCCCTGCCAGGAAGAGGCCACTTTGGCTTTGTGACACATTACAAGATGCCACGAGACATGCTACTGCTCGTGGAACCTTTAAGGAAATCAAGAAGTTGTGCGGGTATCAAGGATATGTTGTAGCGATGAGCAATATGATTCAAGTTGAACCTCACACCTTTGAAGAAGTCGTGAAAGAACAAGTCTGGAAGGATGCTATGGCCAAAGAATATGAATCCATTATGAAGAATGACGTATGGGATGTTGTGCCGAGAGCAGAAGGAAAATTTGTCGTGACTTCAAAATGGCTATTCAAGATCAAGCATGGACCTAATGGAAGCATTGAGAAATATAAGGTGAGGTTCATGGCAAGAGGATTCTCCCAGAAAGAGGGAGAAGATTACGATGACATCTTTGCTCTTATGGCCCGATATACGACCATTCACTCAATAGTTGCCCTTGCTACAAGTCAAGGATGGACCCTTTATCAGATGGATGTGAAGACAACATTCCTTCATGGCATGTTACAAGAAGAAGTTTACAGCCACAGGGATTTGAAGTGAAGGACTGAAAGACACATGTTTGCAGGTTGAAGGCATTGTATGGCTTGAAGCAAGCCCCCAGAGCATGGTACACCCGCATAGATAGTTACCTGGTGAAGCTTGGATTCACAAGAAGCAGTGTCGATCCCAACCTCTACTTCAAGGTGGTCCAAGGTATGCCCTTGATTTTGGTTTTATATGTTGACAATTTAGTTTTGACAGGTAGTGAGCCCCTGATGATCGAGTGTAAGAGGGAGTTGGCCTCTGAATTCGAGATGAAGGACCTTGGACTCATGCACTACTTTCTATGCCTTGAGGTGTGGCAAAGGCCCAATGAGATTTTCCTTTCACAAGGAAAATATGTCGTGAAGTTGTTAGAAAGATTTGGAATGACAGAATGCAAGTCCCTAGCCACACCGATGGAAATGAATTTCAAAAAGCTATGTGGAAAAGTTGCAGGACCTAATTTGGCGAATCCATCTGAGTATAGATAGTTGATTGGGGCTTTGATGTTCCTAATGAACACTCGTCCAGACATATGCTATGCAGTGAACACCCTAAGTCAATTTCTAACAAAGCCTCTTCATGCACATTGGGTTGCTACCAAACATATTCTGAGATATTTGCATGGGATGATTGCCCTTGGTTTGAGATACAAGGCCAGAAATGTGAGACTTCGTAGATACACCGATGTTCACTGGGCAGGAAACGTTGTTGACAGGGAGAGCACTTCAGGATGTTGTTTCAGCCTTGGATCCGCCATGATATCTTTGATGAGCAGGAAAAAAATTCCATAGCTTTGAGCACCGCCGAGGCAAAGTATATTGTCGCTAGCTTGGCTAGTTGTGAAGCAATTTGGTTGAGGAAGCTCTTTGGAGAGTTGTTTGAGCAGGTCCTGGACACTACAGTGATATATTGTGACAACAAGAGTGGGATCCAATTGGCAAAGAATCATGTATTTCATGACAAGTCCAAGCATATAGAGATCATGTATCATTATATTCGAGACATGGTGTAGAGAGGAGCCACTAGACTCCATCACATATCAACAGACCAGCAAACAGTTGATATTCTCACTAAAGCTTTGTCGAAAGGGAAATTCTTGGTCTTCAGAGAGCAGCTTGTATTGATGGATGTGACCCCTCTAGATAAGGGGCTTCGTTGATCGAGAACCCTAAGCATAGATCTTCCCCCTTAATTGAGCTACCAAGGTGGCAATGGAGCGTTGAGGGCTCCTGGGGTTAAGGAATCTCTGGAAAATAGGTGTGCATGGTCCCTACTGTTGCAGTGGGTCGAGTATCTCTCCTATTGCCACCCATAGGGTGTGCGTGATCCTTGTTCATTGTGATAAGTCGGGTATCTCCCCTTATCTTGGTCTAGCAGAGTATACCCTGGTTGGCATCATACCCACAAGTCGAGCTTGTTGGGATTGACCCTCCCCGTCTAGCCAACAGGTTGAAGAAGCTTGGGGCGTGTGATCCTTACCTTTGGTAAGTCAAGTATCTCACCTAAGCTCGGATTATGATGCAAGTGTTCTACCACATGACTCTTGAGGGTCATTGTTGGGAAGATTGGTAGGCAATAGGATGGATGTGATCCTTACCTCTTATAGCAAGTGGTATCTCACCCATTGATTGCATAATGGGATGGTTGTGATCCTTGCTCGGTAAGTTGTATCTCACCTATTGCTTAATACAGAGGGTGGTAGTTGAAGCTCCCCTATGATTCTTCTTCTTTAGATTCGAGAATGATTCAGCAAATAGAGATGGGACATAATTTGATACTTGCGATGATCACATGATGCAGTTGGAATTTCTCCCTAGCTGAGAGGGAGTGTTAATTGGAAACTTAATGACAAATTCCAATCATTGGACTAGATTCCTCTTTCCGAGAGGACCAAAATTGACTTTTGAAGCACTGAATTTGGATAAGGGAAAGTGTATTTTTGAAGTCAAGCCCACAATGACACATTTGATCAAGTCGGCCTAGAAGCTAAATGACCCCTCCTCCAACACATATAAATACAAGTGACCTCAAGCTCATTTGGACATCACATCACATCATCTCTTCTTCTCTCTCTCAATCTGATTGGTTCGTACAAGTCTGAAGCGACACTTTTTCACATGTGTGGGCAAGAAAGAGGGCAAATTTCAAGTGGTCGAAAATCTAAAGCTAATATGCACTTTGACCAGCGTTGACTTTGACCTTTTGAGTTGATTTTGGGTTCGATCTTTTGGGAGAATTTTTGTTTGGGCAGGCCACATTGTCTGGCACAAAAACCAAGGCTTTGGAGCAGTTTGACTTGGGTTGACGCGGGAAAAATTGCAGACTTTGATTGCAGAAGTTTTCTCTCTCATTTGACTGAGTTTGACTAGGTTTTCTTGGACTGTTTTCGTTGACTTTGACCAACATTTGAGGTCGAGTTGGAGGATTGTTGACCAAACTCTTGGAAGGTTGAATTGGCCATTGACTGGTTAGGGAAATCTGACTGTTGTTACTTGTTGACCTTAATTGCAGATTATAATAGTTGACTAGATTTGACTTTTCTTCATTAGCATTTTTGGATCTTGGATGGTTGATTTGTTGGATAAATCAAACTTTGACTTTGACTCTCATTTATGGATTTGTGCTCCTTGTACTCTCTGCTGAACATTTTATGACAATCTAATGGAAGAAGAATTTTCAAAGGGTTTTCCCCCTTGTAGGGTTTTCCCTAGTCTTTGACCAAATTGGTGTCTCTTGTTGATGTTCTTGATTGCCTCCTATTGCCATTGCAATTACTGTTTTATCTTCGATACTGTTGATTATTAGAAGAATTAAATTATTGTTGAAAAGATTGCTTATTGAAGAAGTGAATTGGGCTAAAGTAATGAAAATAGCATAGAGCAGTGGAAAATTAACATCCTACAGTCCATATGCCCTAGATTGTGAAGGAACTAGTCCATCTCTCTTGTGGTAATCTCCTAAATTATAAAAATCATTTTTCTTTTTGTTTTATGGAGACCTAGTTGAACAACTTCTCTTGGGCAGAATTGGAATGTGATGTGATAACTTTTCATGGATGCCTATGGTGGATCTTGGATGATGCAAAGTGGAGTAAGTTTATTTACTTCATCTTGGTATTATATTTTATTAGATGAATGTTCATGTGCTAAGTTAGCTTTTTTGGCATTCACTTCATTGTCCTTGTTGAACTAAACCTTTCTTCTAAGTATTTGAGGAACAAATATAGTTCTCCCTTTCCCTTAATCATCTTGAAAATTTGAGAACCTTGATCTCAAACCCTTGGGTAAGTTAGTTTATTCAAACTAGTTTTATTGGGATCTTGCTATCTCTCCATGGAAACTATAAATGTTTGATTCCTAGACTCCATATGCCCTAGATTGTGAAGGAACTAATCCATCTCTCTTGTAATAATCTCCTAAATTACAAAAATCGTTTTCCTTCTTGTTTTATGGTAAATTAGGGTTTATTTACAGCAAAATCTTGTACTTTCAGCATTAAATGACTTAATGATCTATGCCCTAGGGTTACACATTGTTGAAAAGTGTATTGGATAAGTGAAATTGTTGGTTTATATGCATTTTTCAACCATTTTCTAGGGTTGACGTCAAGGTTTTATTTGTTGTTATATCCCTTACTAACAATCAAATATCGATGTATTTTATTTCCTAATTTGCTCTTGTATTTAGCCTTCATTTTTCACTTGTTTATCATAGTATAAAGGGCTAAATTTGCTGATGTTATAAATTGTTGTATTGGTGAAAATTGTTGATTTTAAGCCCTAGTTTATAGCATCCTTAAGTGTTTTCTTGATTTGGTGTGTTTGGGAACCCTATTTGAGCCTATTAGGTCAACCATAGCCTATAGATTGAGCCATAGCTACCTTGAAACCAAATCTAAAATTTACTCCTTCATCCACCTCAAACCCTAACTGTTTATACCTATATCCAGTGGATTTTCATTGTAGAATCCTTAGGGGTCACTTAACATAAGGTCCTTGGGTTCCTTGATCCCTAAACCCTACCAGGGAAGCCTCACTAAAACAAGGGTAGTAGTTGTTATGGGGGTAAACCATACTTATAGATTGAGCCATAGTTACCTTGAACACAAATCAGAAATTTACTCCATCCACCTCAAACCCTAACAAGTTATATCTATATCCGATGGATTTTCATTGTAGGGTGCTTAAGGGGCACTTAGTTTAAGATCCTTGGGTTACTCAACCCCTAAGCCCTACGAGGGAAGCCTCCCTTGTGTTGGTCTGTGTCCATCACTAAAATGAGGGGACTAGTTGCTAACGTGACAATGGTAACACTCCCATGTGTTGCACATTGTCTAGGTCACCCAATGAAGCTTCGCACAAGGTGCTAGATTTTGTTGTATTAAGATCCTATGGTTCTTCTAGTTGGACCTTTGTAGTGGTGATAGTAACATTGGGTCACACATCAATGATTTATTTTTCCCTATTTATGCAATTTGGTAGCACAGAAAAATAAAAGTTTGAGGCTTTCATCTTAGGGAATGACAATTTTCTACCATGACATTTGCAAATTTTGTGCCAAAGGGTTTATGATTGTCAAACCATTTTCCTATGTCTTTTGCTTAATGGTTCTTCCTTGCAAGTTGCTTTGATTTGTTCTCAAGAAGTTAGTTATTCTTGCTCTATCCTTTGTTTTTAGAATCAGGGCCACCTTTACCCTTCTTTTTGGATGTATCTATGTCAAACCATTGTGGTATTTGAGAAAGAAGTGTTGCTCAAATTCCTTAATACCAACTTTTACATACAGAGTATGGAAGACATTTGTGTACTCCAACACAATCTATCCCTTCCCCTATTGCAAGTTTGTCCATCTCCTTAAGGGTATCCAAAAAAATAACTAGTGGGATTTATCCCATTTGTTTCAAAATCATCTCTAGGATGTTGTGCACGGTGAGTGTCCCACAAATGTTTAACATGAGAAAGGGACTCAACAATTGCAATGGTAATATTCTCACTATTGTAAAAGTTGTAAACAAAAAAAAATCCTCTAAATAATCTAACCATTTCACTAAAACTTCTACACTTAACCTTGTTTGCAAAGAATGGGATTTCAAAATTAACTTTTACCTTGAAGGGTGTCTTTCCTCTAAAATCACTGCTTATCGAAGGTGCATTCATCATTGTTGGGAGTCATCAGAGGATCTAGACAAATTATCCATCATCTCATTCCTTTGTTGCTCAAGTGCTTCCTAGAGAACTAGCTTGATAGGATCTATTACTATGTCATCTTTCTTTCCATCCACTATCTGAGGTCACTTGGACAGGCAAGTAAGATCTTCACTTGACTTGATTAGCTCAAGGCCCAACTCCTCATACCATGATATCATTGGGAATGCATGGAAAAACATTATAAAGTAGATTGCTTTAATACCATTGATTTGTATTATTTTCAAAATGAAAAGAAATAACACACTATTTCATAATAGAAAACACAATGGAACACACCATATGCAGTGAAAACCAAATACTATTAATGAATCAACACATTATAATATACACAGCATACATAGTTGCTAGAATGGTGGTAGCCCATCTCCATGAAGAGATGTGACAACTATGCTCATTCCCAAAAAGTGTTGATTTGGGGTAGCATCGGATGTGCTCTAGCCATGAAAATTGGTAGAGAGGCTAAAGCACATGAGATCTCCAAGACCCGAAAATGGTTTGGACAGATTGTACCCAATGTGGGAGATATTAAAATAATTAATATTTTTAATGGAGTTCCTAAGTCTAAACTTAGGAAAAAATAAAATATTAATGGGTATTAATATAACACTGGGTTAGACGTTCCAAAAGTCATGGATCAAGCTAAATCTAATCTTAGTCGTTGATTAGAGATTTAATCTAGGCCGTTGAAGGAAAAGTATAAGAGGAAGCTTGAGGGTCAGTTGGAGAATACACCCAAGTGATCAGTCATTCGATTTGCTAGAACGGAGTTGCTAAGCAAAGTCGAATAAGTGATCAGCAATGAAGGGCAGTGAGTACAAGAGAGAGAGGCAGAGATAGTGCTGAGAGACCAGCGCAGAGGCAGAGGGCGAGACGTAGCAGCCAGAGCAGGGCATGCAAAGCCAAGTAGAGACAGCGCAGAGGCCAAAGGGCCTGCGTCATCCATGCAAAGGGCTGCAGGAGTGACGCAGAGGGTCCCAGAGGTTGCACAGTGCCTCAGAGGGCTGACACAGAGGGTTCTGAGGCTGACGCAGAGGGTTCTGAGGCTGATGCAGTGCTTCAGAGTTAGTGGAGAGGGTTTCGTGGGACAGGTTTTCTGAATACCTGTTTCCGAATAGAGAGGTATTACTGCCGGTTGTTTTTCTCTGTTGGGTGAGCCAGTGTGGCACCCAGTTGTACTAAAGGAAATACTGCATAATAATAAACCCTCAGAATAGTTGAAACAATTTTCCTGCATTGGGTTTTTCCAGGGACATTTGTCCAAAAATAACGGTGTCACTTGTGTGTTTGTTTTATTTCAGTTGTTGATCTATAGATGTTGAGATTGTATTGTGTTTATTTCATTATTTATATGTTTTAAATAACTTGTTTAAGATTAACAAGTAGAATAAACAAACCAGAAGAATATAGATTAAATTTATAATAAATAGACTTAGAAATTTCAACATGGTATCGGAGCGTAGTTGCAGATCACAGGAGAGCTGAAGGCATCAACTAAGCAAAGCATTTGCAGCAGAATCAGCTGTCCCGAGTGACAAAAGCTGATCCTTGCAAAAATCCACAGAAGAAGGGTTGACGTAGAGGGACTACGTCATCAGTCTGGGCCAGAGAGAGGCCATCGCAGAGGCTGAGGAGGGCAAAAAAAGGCTCACGCATAGCCACGCAGAGACCAGGAGGGTTGACGCAGTTGGCTGAGAGCGTTGTTTTGCCAATGCCAGAATTGCTCAAATCCTAGAGGCTCAGTCCTTCAGTAGCTGGGGCATAGGAAGCTGAGGGCAGTTTGCAGGAGTGACGCTGGTGGGGTACTGTGCGCAGAACAATACCTAACAGGGCAAAACCAAGGTAGAGGAAGTTGCTACCGAGGCGGATTTCTAGCCAAGGAATCTAGATCAGTGTTGCAAGTGCACAGAAGATCGGAGAGGTGCAACTTGACGATTGGCAGGAGGATTTCCAAAAGGGAAATCGTGACTCAGAGGGAGTCCAGCAGAGAACTTCCAGGCGGGAAGTAGAGAGACTCAGTAGGAGTCGAAGAGAGAACTTCCGGAGGGAAGTAGAGAGACTCAGCAGGAGTCGAAGAGAGAACTTCCAGAGGGAAGTAGAGAGACTCAACAGGAGTCGAAGAGAGAACTTCTGGAGGGAAGTAGAGAGACTCGGAGGAGTCGACAGAAGAGCAAAGAGATGGCCATGAATGGGCTGAGGGATCAGGACAGGCTGGACAGGGCGTCCAACTTTGTGGTCTGGAAGGCCAGGATCCTGTCCATTCTAGATAGACATCGCATCAAGGCCTTCGCCTTGAGAACAATGGCAATCCCAGTTGACCCAGCTGAAAATGAAAAGTTCGAGGAGGCAATGGCTAGGGCAAAGTGCATCATCCTTGATGGGGTCAAGGATCATGTGGTCCAACATATTGCCAAGAAGGAGACGACAAAGGAAATGTGGGACACCCTGAAGAAATTGTACTAGCATACTTCCGTGCAAAGGAAGATGTTACTTGAGAATCAGTTGCGGTCATACCAGATGCAGAAGGGGGAGCAGATAGATCACTTCCTCGGTCGGTTGAAGGAGATCCGAGACCAACTGACTTCCATAGGGGCCACGCCAAATGAAGAGATGTTGGTGAGGACCGCACTTAACGCAGTCTCCGAGGAGTGGGAGACATTTGTCCAGAGCATACTGGGTAGGGCGGATCTTCCAGATTGGGAAGAATTGTGGGCGGCTCTTCGCCAAGAGGAGATCAGGTGGTTGAGCAAGACGGGAAGTAGCAACAAAGGAGTCCGGATCAAGAAGGAAGAGGAAGAGGATGCAGCTCTGGCATCTGCAGGAAAGCAGGAGAAGAGGAAGAAGAAGGACCTCTCCAAGGTCAAGTGCTTCCACTGTGGGGAACTAGGTCATTATGCGAACCAGTGTCCGAGGAAGAAGAACAAGGGAGAGGCGTCTGACTCTAAGGCAGCACCAGCGAAGGCGGAGAAGGAGGTCGAGGAGGATGACAATTGTGCCATGAGTGCTCATGTACCTCTAGAGAAGAGGTGGGGAGACATCGAGCTGTAGTCAGGAAGACTACAGGCGATGAGGGGTAGGATCCTTGAGGTACCCAACCTCTTGGATTATACCTTGCTACAGGAGCCCCAAAGAGAGAGTAGCAGGATTGGCGGATGTCGGTAGAAATGGATGCGGATGAAGCGACAGAGAGTGCTACAGTGCAGGAGTCCCCAAGCAGCGCGAGGCTAGCAGGCTGCAACAATGCGAGAGGCACAAAGAGTGTTACACAAGTGCAGGATGGCACAGAGAGGTGTGCAACAGTCCGAGATCAGGGAGTTGTTGCAACAGCGCGGATGTCAGTAGAGGGAGCACTTGTTAGCGGCAGAGGGAGCTTCAGCATCAGGAGGGTTTCTAGCCTGACAGGGATGTCAGTAATTGGGTGAATCAGTTATTTACTTCTTAGTAACTGAGTCGCAGTGCAGTTGCACAATGCAGCATGATGAGAGGGGGTTGCAGTGCAGACGCAGTGTTGGGAGAAAGGACCAGCAACAACACAGATGCAAAGGGAGTTGTCGTACGGATGCAATGGTGGCAGTGGCAAGGCCATGGGCAACAGTACAGGATGCAACAGTGCAGAGGATGTTGGGTGGGGAGGCCTAGCATCAGCACAGGTACCGGTGCCAGATAATCAAAGTGATGCTCAATGAGGAGTATTACTAGAGCACAGTCCTCGATAAGAGGGAGTGTTGATTTGGGGTGGCATCGGATGTGCTCTAGCCATGAAAATTGATGGAGAGGCTAAAGCACATGAGATCTCCAAGACCCATAAATGGTTTGGATAGATTGTACCCGATTTGGGAGATATTAAAATAATTAATATTTTTAATGGAGTTCCTAAGGCTAAACTTAGGAAAAAATAAAATATTAATGGGTATTAATATAAAACTGGGTTACAAGGTTCCAAAAGTCATGGATCAAGCCAAATCTAATCTTAGCCATTGATTAGAGATTTAATCACGGTTGTTGAAGGACCAACAGGAAAAGTATAAGAGGAGGCTTGAGGGTCAGTTGGATAATACACCAGAGTGATCAGTCATTCGATTTGCTAGAGTGGGGTTGCTACGCAAAGTCGAATCAGTGATCAGCAGCGAGGGGCAGTGAGTACTAGAAAGAGAGGCAAAGATAGTGTTGAGAGACTAGTGCAGAGGCAGAGAGCGAGACGCAGCAGCGAGAGGAGGCCACATAGAGCCCAGCAGAGACAACGTAGAGGCCAGAGGGCCTGCCTCATCCACGCAGAGCGCTGCAGGAGTGACGTAGAGGGTCCCAGAGGCTGCACAGTGCCTCAGAGGGCTGACACAAAGGGTTCTGAGGCTGATGCAAAGCAGCAGGAGGCTGACGCAGTGCTTTAGAGCTGCTAGAGAGGGTTTCGTGGGACAGGTTTTCTGAATACCTATTTCCGAATAGAGAGGTATTACTGCCAGTTATTTTTCTCTGTCGAGTGAGCCAGTTTGGCACCCAGTTGTACTCAAGGAAATATTGCATAATAATAAACCCTCAGAATAGCTGCACTGGTTTTCCCGCATTGGGTTTTTCCGGGGACATTTGTCCAAAAATAATGGTGTCACTTGTGTGTTTGTTTTCTTTCAGTTGTTGATCTGTAGATGTTGAGACTATATTGTGTTTATTTCGTTATTTATATGTTTTAAATAACTTGTTCAAAATTAACAAGTAGAAGAAATAAACCAGAAGAATACAGATTAAATTTCTAATGGATAGACTTAGAAAGTTTAACAAAAAGTCCCATAACAAGAGGCTGCAACTACATTTTATCCTAATACCAAAACCCTTAACCCTAGGACCTAATGTGGCAAAAGAAATGCGGGCCCCAAGAAGCCTAGTTGGAAAATCAACTCCCCACAACCATAACTTTCACATATGAACTTGTTTGGGGCATCTATGGACAATTACAAACTTTACTTTGAGCTCTACAAGTTGGGCCAAAGATATCACCAAAAATGCATGGGAAGGGCACCAAAAGTTCGTCATAAGTTAAAATACCAGCAAAACTGGCAAGATTCAAGACCAGTTTTGATCTGGTAGCAGAATGGGACAGCCACTTGAATAGTGGGGATCCTAGAGGAGACATCTCCAACCCCTACTCCCTGTTAGGTTTTCTAGTAGTCCATGTTTTTATGTCAAGAAGTGCATTTGTTAGAAGCAAAAGCTGAAAGTATGGTCCAATGGCTATATGATCTACACCTCTTCTTCCAGGTATCACATTAATGGCATGGACCACATCATGAACAACTAAATGTGCTGGAAAATCCATGCAAAAGCATTAGGTACAATGCTACATATAACACATAATGTAGACATTATGAGCATGACTACATAAGGAACATATATGAATGCAAAGCGCTCATCAGGCATGATTATGAGTCAGAGTCACTTCCCTGTTATCTCCTTGCATAAAATGACCAGTGACCATGTGGTACTGCTTGATGGAAGACAGTCCCCACTAGGAACAGTTTTCCCTAATGAGATAACTATCCATTCTCTGACAGTGCATAAGGGAATCATCTAATTCATTTCTTGTGTAAGTTTGCATGCACAAAGCTGCTACTACTACTTGCTTCTTTGTGCTACTGTTTGAAGTCTAGGGACCTAGGCTTTAACATCATTTTCCAACATTGATCATCGTTCATCATTTTTATAGCAAATGTGTTCTTAAACTAAAGCCAGACCATTTTAATGATCAAATAGCAGGAAGAAAGAGACAGTTATCCTGACATAGCAAACTTGTTTTGTATCATCTTTGGGAAAATCGACCTGGGAAAGATGAAATCCCTCTATGCATCAGACATACCAATCTAGGACCCTCTTTATAATCATATCTTAATGCTGCAGCTGCCAATACATCCACGCTTTTTCTGATACCAGGGCCACCCTGTAGCAAAAATAAAATGATTAGTGTACACGACATGATGCACCATAAAAAGAACATAACCAATGATTCTGTAAAAGCAAGTGCAAGAAAAAAAGACACACCTGAACTGGTAAACCTGGAGGCTTGTTTAAGACAATAATTGCTGAATCCTGAAATTTCAGATCATTATAATTAGTCTGTGCTCAGCCAATTGCCAATAAAATGCAATTCTGAAGACCAAAATTAGAAAACAAAGTTTGAGAGTTTTCCTTGTATATTTCAAGACTTTGTAGGTATTCTATTTCATCTGCATTTGGACTGAAGGTTTCCTTTTTTACAGGACTATCCTTCTTAGGAGATTTAGCCTTACAGACAGTTCCTGGCAAGTATAGTTTTGTCCCTGGTTCCATCATTTTGTCTGCTGATACCTGCCATTAAACAATATGTGAATACAGAGAAGACACTGAAAAAATGGGATTAAGTATCTTAGCCACAGAGTAAATGAAAAATTATGTATGACATGTCATCTGTACAAGTTAAAGCAGACCCGTTTTAACTGTAGTTTCTGCTCATCTTGCTGGAACTGAGAAGAAGAGTCCATTTCCTTCAAGCATTCCATTCTAACCTGCAAATTGACCAAATCATCAAACTATTCGTAAATGATAGATCACAATTCACTTATCCTTTTGAAACGATTGAATGAACTAAAACAAGGGAGGAAAACAAAAGTGAATTTGTGTTTTTCTCAACTGTTGGAAGTTAAACGATCATCATCAAAGTGAGACATAAATATTGAATTTATACACTCATCCAGTCACTGAAACCCATTATAGACTACTCAGAAATGAAAAGACGGAGAAGCATAAAGTTAAGAAAATAATTGAATTTTTTAAGATCATAAGATAAATAGGTTTGAGATCCGTTACATTTGTACCAAGACGGTACATCCAAAAGCATATAAAATTGCTTTTCAAGAGCCAATATGATCAAGAAGTTAGAACATTATTCTTCATAATGAGATTCTAGAACACATTGAATAAGACCAGAACAACACCCTTTGGCTCAACCTTAGACAGCATTTAAAGTTTTATTTCCCTCTTTTATTGTCTCTTAAAGATGGATGGAAAAATTTTGAAGTTTTCAATACAGATACAAAAAAAATGAGCAATAATATAATCAGAGCTGTACGTGGTATGGAATCTGGAGAACAAAAGATTACTTCTGCAATTTACAGATAATATTTATATATATATATATTTTTATTAGACAAAAACTGAATGATGGATTACAATGGCAGGAGGCCCTGGCTTAAATACAGCCTAAGTGCCTTTACATGAGGGGGCATGATCTTTTGAGCATGCCCCTTAATTTAAACATTAAATTAAATTAATTTTATACGTAACAGAATCTAAAGAAATGTCCATCCACATCACCAGATACATCCTCTCATATCCCAGTCACTAAGCCGACTGCATTACCTAGAGAGAAAAGTAAGGTTTGCAGGTAAAGTTCCATTACGGTCTTCCCTGACAATCAGTAGCATCAAAACAACTTGAAAAGCAAATCCATAGAAACTAGGATATAGCATGGGAACATTACAATGGTCTCCCTGTATTTGTTCTGTAATTACTAATTTCTCTTCCATTAAAGGCAGCCATCCACCTTGCTCCAGGTTTCTTTCACAAGCTGCACAAGCAACCCCTCTTGGATGGCATCACCAGAAGAAACATTAGACCCTTTGGTTTCGCGAATCACAGATCAATCTGTTGAACACTTTAATAAAGAAAAAGGTTGATCGAAAGCTTGCCCTGTTTCCCAAGAAGCATGAAGCCTTCCAGCAGGCCAAGTCCCCAGTTACAGTCTTAAAACAGAGCCATTAACGTGCCATATTGAAAACATGCTCATTTTTTCACCGATTTGTTGTTTTATGGCCATTTTGAATACAGTAGACATAATCAGCAAATAGGTGCAGCATCATTGGAAAGGTCAAAACAAAGTCATCATTAGGCTACTTTCATGTTTACTTCTCAAACTCTACAGGATCCATATATGTGAACTTTGAAGGAGGGCCCTGGATGAAGGGCAAAGCAGGCCTGTTTAGAAGCTTTGAATGTTTGGAACCTGGGATTAGACCAGTTTAAGGAAACTCTTTCATTGGTTCTGGTGTGGGTAAACATGATGCCCTTGCATGATGGGCTAAACACGCCTGTCAAGAAGCTTTACAAGTTTATAACCTGGGATTAGAACAGTTTAAGCAAACTCTTTCATCGGTTTTGGTGTGGATAAGAATATCCCAGGTTTACCCTTTGAATTCTCACATGACCAGTGTTCATTCATATAAGAAACTTCATCGGCACCATATCTAATGGCCTCTAAAATTACTACAGTTCATACCAATCTGGTATACACTCATAAATGCATAGGTTTGGATATAAGCAAGCCTTTGCAAGCATTAGTGAACATGAGAAGCAGCCTTTAAATTATGAGAACATTGCTTTTATCTGAAATATTTGCTCCAAGTCAAGTTATTTGGTACATATCTGCCCCAAAAATTAGAAACAAAAAGAGGCCAGTCCCGCCCCTCCCTCTACTTTGTCAAAGCTAGAGGTTCCTTTGGTTTCGCAAAAAGTCAAAAATAAGGTTGGAGGAAGCTCAAAGGCACAAAATCCAAAACAATCCATTGAAAGCCAAGGCAGCAGATCTGAAATTGTTTCAAGCCTTGGAAAACTTCATCTTATATTCTCTATTGGAGAATAGTCTCTGAGAAAGCTGCTTCACTGGAGGCTTATTACCAAAACTCATATTCATCCATAAAAGAGGGGATAAAATCAAAAGCAGAAAACCCAAGAGAATTCAGTTTTAGAAACAACCCAATCTCAAGGCCTGAAGTTTATTAAGGAGATTCTCTTGCAGCTTGGAGAACTTACATCAAGCTCATGATTTATCCTCTCAAAAGAATCCAATGATCAAGTAAAATAAAAACCAGTCCTCTCCTCAAGATTGCTAAATGCAGGACAATTGTCATGAGGAAGGAAGTGATCAACAGTCTAGGCCCTGTTGCTGCAAAATCTAGCAGGCCCAACGCAAAGCCTCACTGGGCAGGGCCAGACCTTATGGAAACAAGAGAAAGGGTTGCCACTGTCACCTCAGCAACCTTTCTCCTGCTCTTTAGTGGATTTAAACCACAAGGGAGGCTTTCCTAAATCACCTAGAAAGACACTCTAATACTAGGGCTCAAGTTGATAACTTAAAGACCTATTGTTGGATAGAGTACCAACAAGGGCTAAGATGGCCTATGTTTTCTATGGTAGGGTTCAAATATTCAATGCCTAGAAAAATAGATAGGCTGCTATAAGTTAGGGCTCGGATGATATGCAATGGTAAGGCATTCTCACATAGCAGCCCAAGAAAAGCTCTTAGAATGATATTCAACAATAAAGGAACAAGATCTTCCAATAGAGGTGAGGTTTAGACTAGGGAAATTAATTCTATCACTGTTAAGCATAACCAGCAATAAAGACAGTGGTGTCAGCCATATTTAGGAGGAATATACCATGCACTATGCTAGATTTTGCGGCAACATCTTTGGCGCTGTTGCCAGAGAGGAGTTGAGACCACCTCCTCGAAATCTAAAGTCTATGCTTCAATAAATGTTGATGAGAGAATCCCAAAGGCTGTGATAGAACCTCTCATCTAGCAACTCCTACCACTGGATCCCCTTCCTTATCCCCTGGTAGTCAGTCAAACAAAGTCGTTGCTCCTTGAAAGAGAAGAAATAATCGTAAGACTATTGCCTCTTCATCTTCCCCCATAGTTGGGGACCTCTTTGGTAGTTCTTCCACCTCAAATACAATGGCCAGGTTGAGGCTTAATGCTGCATTCAAGCCCTTGGATGTGAGTGGGTTCCCCAATGCTCCTCATAAGCTGCTTGAAAAGTAAGAAGAATGGTTGCCCAAATTCAATAGGAGTGATGCAATCATGGCTGAAAAGCATATGCATGAATTCTATTGGGCTATTGGCAGAAGACTAATAGAAGAAGAGGATATTGTGGTAATGTTGTTTGCCTTATCCTTGAAAGGAAGTGCTAGGGACTAGTATTTAGATTTGCCTGCAAGGAGCCTTAAGAATTGGAACCAACTCCATGAAGCATTCAACAAGAGATGCGCCACATAAAGAAAGGCATGCAACTCTTGGCTAAATTCCAGGGAGCCAAGAAAATTGACAATTAGAGTGTCAAGGATTTCACACAAAGGTTTGACAAATTACTCAAAGAAGTTCCTAATCTATACAAACCTATGAACCAAACTATCCTTGACCTATATGTAGAAACTTTCCCTAGACATATGTCTTATGCATTAAAAGATAAGAACCTAAGTAACATAACACGTCCTCCACCCCCCCTCCGTGTCACGTATTTCACGTGTCGGACATGACACGTGTGTCACACGTGTCTAACACGAGTTTGACAAACAAGACACAAGTTTGACTAGTGTCGAACACCAGCCCGATTAGTGTCTTGATGGACACATGTCCAGTGAAAAAGCATCTTAAAATCAATTTATTGCCTCATTCTCACGCAATTCAGTCACAGGTTTGGAGCTCTCAAAGGTTTTGGAGTGCATCTAAGGGTAATTAAGCAATGTTAAAAGGGATTCCAAGTGTTGGGAAGTGGATTTGTTTAGGCCCTACTAATGCTATGCAATTAATGGTAATGTTAAATTCTTAAAATAAAGGTGACATTCTCCTTTATCTTTCATTTTCATCATGAGAATGATGAAAATGAAAGATAAAGAAGAATGTCACCTTTACTTAAATTTTAACATTACCATTAATTGACTCAAGATATTTGAGTGGCTTCAACCTCATTGGATTTCATGGAGAAAATAGAATTTTAGATCGCACTCAAAATCCCGGAGACTAACAGTTTTCAAGATTTCATGATTGAGGGAATTGCAATGTTTCCATTGGAATTTGTCATGTATGAGGGTATGAAACTAGCACTTAATTAAGAGGACCAAGCCCTCTAAGTACTTCAATGTAGGTGGCATTGATTGTCGAACTCCTATGTCACTGCACTAGTAAAAATGTACCGATCACTCAAACTGAATCTCTATTTAACAAATTAAAGGGTGATATTGATGATGATGATCCCAATATAAGCAATGATTTTGATGATATCTAGTACTAGTCATTTGTTGTAGCATGATTTTTTTTGGACTCTATGGGCCATTAGGGCCTCTTTATTAATGTATTTTTTATTGAGAGATGGATTGCACTCAGTGCTATTTTCGTTATATGCATTAGTTGGATGATTGAATTTGTATCATCGTCATGTAAATATTTTATATATTTCATATTTTATGTGTAAATCACTAATTTGTTATGTTTTCTAATATATATTATATTTTTTAATATATAATCTATAACATGTCCTCTGCGTCATGTTTTGGGGGTTTGTCATGTCATGTTTGTGTCCTCCATGTCCAATGTCCTTGTGTCATGTGACTTAGATAAGAACCCTCAAACTATTGACGAAACCAAGGCTTTTGTTGATACCATTGAATGTAACTTAAGCGCATCTAAGATTGATATGCTTTCAGATCCCAGGGCTAAAGTAGAGGTTAAGTCTAAGCCAAGTGCTTAAGTTGACCCCACCTTTCAAGCTTTTGCTCAAAAGTTTCATATGATTACCAATGAATTGATGCAAGGGCAAATTGCCATGATGGCAAATGGCAAACAGTCATGTAAAAACTATCCTCCCAAACCCATATTTAGCAATGATAGGGCTCCTAAAAGAAATCCCAATAGTGGCAAAAACCCTTCACAACATAATGTGCCCAACACCCTTGCCCCTACAAACATGGTTAGTCAAGAGGGATTTCCCCGGTGTCAAATTTGCAATAAATTCCATAGTGAGGAGTGTCCCTATAATCAATTTGAAGAAGAGGATGGTCTAAAGCACTTCAATCTGATTAACAATCCCGCTCCTTTCCCTATTCTGCTTGCTGAATCCTTATCCCTTTCCCCACAACAGCATGAAGAGTCTATTGACGAGCCAAATAAAGATTGTGATGAACCTATTAACATTATTGAAGTTGGGGCTAGATTCAAAGGGTTGCATTATTCACTAGAAAGGATAGTGATCCAAACCACCCTAAAGCAAGTAGTACTAATAGCCTAGTTCGTCAAAAAAGTATCAAGCCACCTTCACCCCCTAAGACTAATCCTAAGCCCAACTCCTTCAATGCTAATGTCTTATCAAAGGTAAATGTGCCCATCCCATTCTTGGAACTTACCAAGCTTGAACTTCGAAGAGGTCAAGTCAAGAAGATCCCCATCTTAGACAGAGTTTGAGGACCCTCCTGTTATATTACAAAACATGTATAATGATTGAAAAAGTGGAGGGCATGCACCTTTCTTGTTGTTCCTAGTAATAAATAACCTTATATTCCACAATTGTATGTTTGACTCAGGCGCCTCTACAAATGTTATGCCTTTAAGAGTCATGAATCAATTGGAAATGAAAATTATTAAGCCCTACAAGATTGTGAATGGTTTTGATTCAAAGTCTATACCTATGCACGTTTAATCAAGGATGTTAAGGTCTTTTTGGCTGCTAACAAAGATATCTCTGTATTAATGGACATAGTGATCATTGATGTTCCAGATGCGTGGGGGATGCTCTTGTCAAGAAAATGGCCAGCATCTATTGGTGGACAATTACACATGATACAATACCCACCATTGATAGGAAGCCATTTATTCCATATAGAGAACCACACATGGTTCAGCATGTGGAGGACGTTAATACTTTCCCTTTCGCTCAGCATCCTAGCAAGACCCAACATAACACAACTCCTTTAAACCTGCAGGTGGATTAAAAACACTTTAAACTAAAGATCCTTGTAAGACTTGTTACCCACCATTTTGTGGGTAATATCCCTAGGAGAATTTTTTTCTCCAAGATGGTCCTCAGCCGGTAGCCAACAGCCCCTTGTAGCCACCAGCTAGCTCATTGTGCCATTTCTCCGCCACCTAAGCCAGCCATGTGGTCCCTTGCCCATCTGCCATGATCGTATGTTTGAAGGTGGGCCTCCCGAACCTAAAGGTATGCCTTGTCATTTGGAAATTGAGTATTGTAGTTTGCTTATCATGGACACTTCTGGGTATGGATTAATGGGGGGATTTGGCGGAAAGAATGGACTAGGTCTGTGCTCTTCCCCTAGACCCCTTTTAGGCATTACCCTTGGATTCTAGTCCCGTGGGATCTCTTTTACTGACAATTTGGCTCTAGGGATGATATTTCATGGAAAACCCCAATTTTGGTTGCGTGGTCCTGCTCCCTTATCTGCTTATATTACCCCCTTTCCATTCATTAGTACCCCATTCATCATCTCTCCCACCTGGGTCCACATTCCTCCACCGGGTCCACATAGGGCTAGCTTGCCCCTTCCCCTTGCCCACACCCTGGGTCATGGCCCGAGATGAAGCTCGAAGATGGACGCAGTTGAAAAGAAAGATAAAAGCATATATGGCCACATTCAACAGGAAAATGTACCACAAAATGCAAAAGATGGTTGGGACAAATATATTTAGCATGTGGGCAAAAGCCAATACATGAGCTCCACCTCGTCATCATGGCCATCGCCCTAGTTCCTACAGGTTCTATGAGCCTTCTTCATCATATAGGAACCCATGATTATCCCAACCCCTAGTGGGCGATGAACCGCCCCACCTTAAAAGGGGGAATTCACTGCTATATCTTATACATCATGTTCTAACCCCTTCAGCCCCAAGCAATTAATCAAAGGAAATCATAAAAAGGCAAAAGGCATAAAAGAAGGGTGGAAAAATCAAAGTCGAGGGACCTCATGTACCACGATTGCTCCCTCCTACACATTATAAACCCAAGTGTGGGCTTCCCTCTTATTAGCTACCCTTGTACCCCAGCATGTGACCCAAGGCTGCCCCTTCTCATTCCCTACTTCATTCACCTATCTGTCACATGCCACCACCTTTTGAAGGATGTACCTTGACTATATTATCCCCTTTAGAAGTAGAAACCACCTAATAGGATTATTGGTTAACCCCATTTGGAGTTTAGGAGACACTGGCACATCCTGAAGCCCATTATGGAAGGGCAGGCCATTATGAAGTCCCCACCTGTGGTCCATGATTAGGTAAGCTCATTTACTCAATTTCTCTAATGACTTGTTGTACTGGAAGGCTAGGGGATGCATTGGATCTTATGCAGGATTGCAGATGGTTTCCATCTTGGGTTTGGTCTCCCTATACGGGGTCCTAATCCTCTAGAGAGCCACATTGGCACATGCAGGGTGAGCGTTGAGAACCATGGGCCTCCATAGCAACAGATTACGCTCCATGGATCCCCACAACCATTCATAGATTGCTCGTGGTTCACTTATTGGACGAGGAGGATGCACTTGATCCATCATGCCCAGCTGGCCCCAGATCTACACCATACACTTGGCAGATGATCCAGGACTTGCACGATGATGTGGCACCACCTACACCATCATCCTAGCCCTTGCAGGCGATCTACAAGCATCTTTGATTTGTTTGGAGACCGATGAGGACACTTGCGTGCCCCCACATGTCATTTGGAGCACCACAGGTTATTAGAAGGGGCCAGCCCCTTGTCCACCGCTTTTGAGGGTCCTATTCTTCATTATGGCACCCATAGACCTCATTAGGCCTCTTAGAGGGCCCTACGACATGCATAGACTATTATTTGACCTCTTGAGAGACTTACCTTTTCATTTATGAGCTAGTTTGGTGGGTTGGTCACCATAAGTTGAATTATTAGAACATTATTTTATTTTTGGGGCTCATGTAGGCCAAGGAGGCTAATTTGAACTCCTAAGTTGTGTATAAATACAAGTGATATGAGCTCATTTGCTCATCATCACTTTGGATTGGATCTCTTCTCTCTCTTGAGAATTTCACACTTTTTCTTAGTGGATGAATTGGAGCTTTATGGATGAATTTTGATGTGTGGATATTGGTCTATCTTCTCTTGGAGCTTCTCTCTTGTCAATTGTGAATGGTTGGATATACTCTGTTACATGTAAGTACATGCTTTTTGATGTTATTCTTGTTTACTTTTGTCATATACGTTGGACTGGGATTTTCGTTGTTCTAGGGCTAATTGTTGCATGCATTTACTGCTTAAAATTGTGGAATTTGTCTCTATTATAGCATCTCTCAATGTATGGGCCATGTAATATGAGCGAAATCTCCTAGGGGTAATTCTATTAATGAATTCGATCTTGATAAGCCATTCCTTTCGCACATCAAAGTATAAAAGTTGCAAGGTTGCTTCTTCTTGACTTAGAAAGGCTAGCGAAGTGATCTTGAGGCCGCCTTGAATGGGAACCAAGAAATCCTACTCATATTCATCATAGACATCCATTCTCCCAAAGATTAAGGCACTAATCTACCAAGGGTGGTCACTAAAACTCATATTCTTTCACCTCCTTCCAAGTCTAACCAAGTTGGGGTACCTAGGACATCAATTTCCCGACAAGCTAGCCATCAAAAAAAATTGATCTCCTAGGGTCTCCTGCATTGCCCTTTGCTCTAACTCTCCTCTAATTTTGAGGCCATTCTAATGGAGGAATTAGGAGAAAAGCCAAGCCCTAGCTCCGGGATCAAAACTTGCCCTGCCATCCCCAAGGCTAGTACCTCATAGGGTCAAAACAACATCTTCAAGTGAAATTATTTCTTTGATCCTTTCCCCACCTTGTCTAGGGTAAGAATATCATTGGTTGCTACATACTTTCCTCATACCCTAGACCAGGTCCACTTGGTCCTGTGTGGTCCCGCTCCTTTGAAAGATCATTCTTCAAGAACCATCCAAGATACCAATTCTAACAAGGATTTTAGGGATTGGGGAATTCCTTTACAAGTCTTATCCCATAAACCTAACCTTCAAGCCCTCTCTTCCTTTCCCTAGAATACATAGTACCTTGCTTAGAAAGCAAGCAAGCTCCATCGTTCAAATTCTTTTGGGAAAGGGTTTATTTGGGTCACTCATATCCATTGACTTATCCTTCATTGGTGACTCTATACACACCGAGTCTCCTCCCATTGGTGAAAGTCCGTAAATAAAAGGGAGCCTTAGCTGAGGTGACAGTGGGCTAAGTCTCCATTTGTTGCCCTTGGCCTAACATTTGCCCTTTTAGGGATCCCCCTTAGGTACCCTACTAGCTTGAGCGGTAACAAGACCTAAGCCAGTTAGGGAGGTAGGAGGGGAATATTTGTCAAGTCAAGTCAATGCCTTCATCTAAAAGTAAAAGGCAAACATTACCAAAACAATAAAAAAAAAGCAATAGGTTTAAAAGCAAGGAAAGGATTTCCAACTTGGGGATTTAGTACTTGTTGATAATAACCCTTATCCTTTTCAGGTCCACAATAAAGTAGGGGTAGGTTACTTTTACATAGCCAACCTTGATGGTGAGCCCTTGTCATCCCCTATAAAAGACAAGCACACAATTTCTTTTAGTGGAACCTAATGCATTAATTATTAGATAGTTGCATTGCATTCGTGTGTCTTGCATTTTTGTGAGTGCATCCTACTTTTGAAATTATTCGTGTTGATGTGTATGTGTAGTAGTTAGATGCATTATTTTAGCTAACGTTGTACTTTTAGTCTTAGTTTATCCTATATCACAAGGATGACAATTAGCACCATGCTCAGTTGCTATCAACAAGTTGTTGTGAGTGTTCAGGTAACAAGTCTACCAAGCCCTAGGGATTGATGGAGTTCTCATGCGCTCTTTGTTTGAGCACATAGATCATGCACTCTACAGTGAGCATATGTCCTTGAATTGGACCCAAATGTTACCCACCAAAAAGTGGGTAGCCCATAATAGAAAAAAATCTCCTCCTTGGAAAGTTAACTAGCCAGCAGCCCTATATGATCAATACATGACATAGTGCAAGGATCCTCCACTTCTTGCTTCGGTTAGATTCCTCTCTCCCATCCAACATTCCTTCTTCAAGGAAGGTGGGTCATCCATCCGCAAGTACTTTAACCCTTTGTAATCATGTGTTTTCACTTAAAGTTTCGAGCATACTAATATGGATCAAGGGGTGATCTAGATTATTGACTGATCTTGGCTGTAATCTTATTCCCTGAATTCACTTGGGAGGTTAGGTTTTGACTCTAGTCAAGTGGGACCTCCTCTGTATGAAATTTTAATACTATTGCAGTTAGTTGGTTATTATTCTCCTATCAATTGATTATTTTTCTTCTACAAATTATTTGTGGCAAACACTGAATAAAACACAATTGCAACTATCAGGATATCCCAGAAGAGGCAAACCCTCACACTCGCAGAACCTCGGCACCGGGTCGGATCGATAAATCCAAGCCATGGGCTTACTTCGATGGAGCTGCCCAACCACATGGTTGCAGAGGGGGTTTCATGCTATACATCTCTGAACAACATTTCTTTAAGGTCCAATTAGGTCTAGGGGAGGGTACAAACAACTTTGCCGAGCTTATTACCCTCAGACATCTGCTCCATTTTGCATTAGCACATGACTGCACTTCTATTCAGATCTATGGGGATTCCAAAATTATTATCAATTGGTTCAACAACAAAAATCATTGTCATGCTATTTCTCTACAAAATATTTTGGATGAAGTCTACAATTACAAAGCAGTGTTTAACTCAGTCTCTTGTCATCATATATACAGGGAATATAATGAAGATGCTGACAGACTTTCCAAGGAGGGCTCGCTACTTCCCCGAGGCTTGTGGATAATCTCTGAACAGATGGGAGCAGACTTCTACCAATATCACCACAGGCCATATATAGACCAGGATTACCATAGGGTGGATAGGCCCTAATTATATATATTTTTTGTTGTTTTTATTAGAGTTTTTCATCAAAATATGTAAATATTTATATCTGCTGATATATAGACAAACAGTCTGAATATGTACAGGAAATGGCTTGGCCATTCATATTTTGTTACAGTTTGATTTGAATTGGTCATGGATCAACAGTACTCGCATATGCCACAGGCATCTACTACATGTAATTTTTCTACTTAATGAAAGATTATGATTTTTCCATTGGAAAAAAAACACAATTGCAACTTCACTAAAAAATAAATAACCACAAGAACTAAGAAAATTATGCACACACACACACAAATAATGGACACCAATATTTTTGGACGTCCCAGGAAAAACCCCAGTGTGGGGAAAACCAATTCTGCAAATGAATAATTTTATTATTCTTCAACAAATTTGTGATGGAGAAAATTACAAAATCGTTTGACAAAATTTAACAAACCTCCGAAAAAATATTTTTATCACTTCTGCAAGTCGATTTCTCCTCCAGGAATCAACTCAGCCTCCTCTGAGCAATTTTGCCTCCCTCTGGCTTCTGCTCGACTCACATGTGTAGCCATCTCACTAGCAAACTCTTATTGCTGAGGAAATAACTCGGCCTCTTTCTGGAATTCGACCTCAATTGGCAAATTGACCTTCATGTGCAAATCGATCTCTCCTACAATTTCTCCTCTCCGGCACTTCGTCCTCTTTGAGGAATTTGCTTTGCAACTAGGGTAATTTGCACCCCTACTCTGGAGCAATTCACACCACTGGAAAATCATCCTCCTTCTGCAGAAAAAAATTGATCTCCAACTCTCCCTGGAAATCGTTGTGACAAAATCCTCCAACAATCCTGTCTCCAAGCACTGTTGAACTCACTTTGTTGATGCCCCTGCGTTGCCACTGCACCCTTGCTATGACTGCAATATTGTGTCTCAATCTCTCGCTGATCTTCTGTGTGTTCTCAAAGTGCCCATAGATCTGCTCTTATAATCTCTTGTTGATGAATCAACGACCATGATCTAATCACAATTGATAACTAAAATCATCTTAGACCCCTTCTCGTGACTTTTCCGGAAGTCTCTAGAGGAAGATCAATTTACCTCAATTAATATTGATTAATTAACCCATTTCCCTAACTTAGACTTAGGAAAATTAATTAACTAGCTAATTAATTCTAATCAAAGCCTTTTCTTGTGAAACCTTTTCTCGATATTGGAGAAAATGTGTTTCTTAGCCTCATAGACACAATCTGAGAGAAAAACAATTGTCTGAGCTACATAAACTAACACTTTGGGGCCTTAGGGTTTTAAGAAGGACACCACCAGGGAGGCTCTAATTGAATTAGCGTGTCCATGGTATCCCATACTTACCACTTTCCATCTTTTTCCATTATTCCATCTCCATTCTTTGAACTAGTGGTCATTAGTCATGAGGATTAGCACCCTCATCCTCCTTGAGTCTAGGTTAGAAAACTTTGCCCTAGTGGTCTATGCAGCTAAATGAAAGTTAGAAGTGTTGACCACTCCATGTCAACTACCCCGTAGCTGTACATTTTTTTCCAGTGTTCCACGGGGACGCGTCCCCCAGGGTCGGGTGCGCGCACCCCTCGCACCCCACGCACCCGGGACGGGGAGTCTCTTGGGGGTGCGTTTCCCCACGCACCCTTTTTGGGGAGTCTTGGGGAGACGCAAGGGGGTGCGTTTCCCCAGTGTGGGAGTCTAGACTCCCCAAAAAGGGTGCTTCTAGGCGTCCCCCTTCAGTGTGGGAGTCTAGACTCCCCAAAAAGGGTGCGCCTGGGCATCCCCCTTTAAATTTGTCTAATAAGACTTAAAAATTCAAAATTCAAAATCAACAATTCAAAAATCAAAATCATTAAATTTTTTTTTAACTAAAATTAAAACTAAATAACTAAAACTTAAAAGTCTAAGCTGAGGGACAGTGAGCCGAGTCATTGCCGTTGAGAGACTCTGAGCCGAGATAGCATGCTGCGTCCCCTTGCAGGCTTGCTGTTGGCAGTTGCTCCAGCCACTGCTATTTAAAATTTTGACCACGACTTTTAAGTTTCATCTGCAGCCCAGCATCCTCGAACCTCCTGAGTCCTTTGCCGTCAACCCTCTGTCCCTAACGCTGTGCGGCTCCACCTCCAGGTAGACATTAAAGCTTGAAATCTGAACTGTTTTAATGTTGTAGTTAAAAAAAAAATGTTGTAACAGTGAACATACAGCCTGCGGCCCTGCTGTAATTTTTAAAATTTTTAATTTTTTTTTTTAAATTTGATATCATTTGTTTAAACTATAATTATAATGTTTTAAATTTTAATAATTTTTAAATATAAATTTTAATGAAAACTTCAAAATGCTTCAAAACACAGTCACTTGAATTTAATTTTTATTTTTTGTTTATGTTTTTGTTTTTAAATTTTTAATAATTTAAATTTAATTCTACTATATTTGCATTGTAAATTTTAATTTACATGAATTTTTTTTTTAAACTCTTCCTGCAGGGCAGAAAAACAAAAAAAAATTGCAAAATAAATTAAAACAGTGACACAACAAGCTGCAAGCCTGCAAGTGTAAAATCGTTGATTACAACATGAGCATTATTTGAATATTTTATTATTGATTTTTATTTTTGTTTTTCGAATCTCATGGTATGTATGAATAATAATTAATTCAATAATGAGACTTGTCACTTGAGTATGTCATATGAATGATGTATGTATCAAAATGAATGATGAGGATGGATCAATGATTCAAATTTCAATTGTCTATTTAATATTTTTATGCTTTCATTATTGAACAATGAACAATGAATATATATATATATATATATACCTCGACGACTCCCCGCACCCCTGAAATTTCCCTAAAATTTGAGGGTACTCCCACACGTCCCCCCTGTGCGTCTCCCCGCACCCGCGTCTCCCCGCACCGGAGTCTTGGTGGAACATTGTTTTTTTCGCACATGGATTTCCATCATGTCCGAGCACTCAGATGATCATCATTATCGGCTATATGTACACTGGAGTTTTGTAAACCCATTCTGCATTTTGTAATGTAAATGGTCCTAGTAAGACAAATGTATGTAACAACCTAGGTAAATTTATTTTTCTGATGATGATTTCTATCCTAGGAGGTTTTTAGTCTCACCAATTCATGTGTGTTTCTAAACACGGATGATCGACAAAGTTTTTCCCTCCAGCCTCACCCCAAAGCTAGGGTGGATTTTGTCGTTGGGATTTTAAATGAGTCCTAGTGTTATTTATCGAGTCTCTGTAAAAGTGATTTGGGAATAATTCTAACTATTTGGTTAGATTATTTTATTACAAGTCACTTAATCTACTAGATCATATTTTGTGTCGCAGAAATGGGTAATTATTGAGGGTCTATAACGAACGGGTGTTCCCCCTTCATGGGTTAGAAATGTAATATTTCATGTAAAAAATATTTAGTGCATGGTCCCTCATAGTTAGACACCATGGCTAAATATTAGAGGGTTGGAAAAATTAATAATCCCCTCATGAGTCAATTAATTAAAATTTCTGGCTAAAATAAATTAAAATGCTAAACCCAGAAATTTAATTAATTTATATCTTAGGAAAAATTAAATTTCCAACATTTAAAATTCGTGGGTTTTAAAGTTGTTAATTTTTGGAGGTTCCAAGCCAAGGGAATATTGAAAATTTCAAGATATTTTGAACCCTTGGGCCATAGTAGTTAAGTCAAAGTCAACTTTTTGCGGCAATTAACTCAAAATAATCATTTTTTAGTTAATTAAAAGGAAATTAAAAGTGAAATTCGAATTTCCTCAAAAAATAACTTTATTTCAACGGTGATGATTAAAAGATCACTTGATTTTTATCAACAGTTGAGATTGCTTTTTACGGGGATCAAGCCAACTAGCCGTTGGAGAATTCTTCTATAAATGAGAGGCATCTCTCCATTATTTGGATCCTATTTCTAAATCGTGTACTTGCTCTAAGAAAGCTCTTGTAACTTTTTTCTAGTTAATAAAACGCAAAGACTTTGGGATTTCAGACCGTGGTGTTCCTCTTTCATATTTATGTGGTAATATTGTTCTTAATACTTTGTTGTTTTTATCTGCATTTGCTAGTTAATAGCCTATGAGGATTGATCTGTGCACAGGTATCTTGCACAGATTTTTGGGTTTTTAAAATATCATTTTGATTTGATAAAAGTAGCAGGTATCTCTATTTCTTGATGATTTTATGATTATTTTTTTATCTCTATTAATCTAACAAGCAGATCTAAGTTTGCAGAAGTTATCATTCAAGATTTGGGCGTTTGGGGAAATCCTCAGTTGGATCAACCGACTCTCAGATTACAAAATCTAAAGAGCCCATTGTTTTTAATTTCTGAAGTCATCTTACAAAACATTTTATTTGCAGGGTTTTTCTTGGGCTTGTGCCTCTTTAAAATTTCAAATTTATTTCTAAATTTGTGCAAAATTTGTTTAAATCTGGCTAATAGAGGGCTTTGATCTGCAAATCTGCTAGATCTGTAGAATATTATTGTAGATTTGTAAATATCAAATTTCTAATTCATTGGGGTTTTGGGTATTTCATATTTTTGTATATACATGTTTTGGGGTTTGCTATCTTTTGTTTGTGCAGGAAAAAATCTGAAAATTGCAGGTAATTTTTGTGGATTTCGGAGAGAGATCTAAGCCCTACAGGGCATCTCAATTTTGTTTTGCAGGTTGAAGAGAAATTTCAGAATTATAGTGGGCAAATTTTTTTAGGGTCTTGAGGCCCAGCGTTGGCCATCTCTAGCCTCATTCTCGGCCTCTATCATTCCACCCTCAGGCCTCTCTTCTTTGCAGCCTTCTTCATCATAATTTTCTCACTAAATTTTTCCTAAAATTTTCTAAGTTTGGCATTTGGAATTGGAGGATTTCCAGTGATTCGGGCAACATGCCTCCAAGTGTCTTCAAGCCCCTAAGGGTTGACTGGTGCACACTCTCTAACCTTTCCTCATTCCATTTTGAAAACAAGGTTAATACTGGCATAGATTTGCAATTAGCTGGAGTTTAGCAGCAGATTTAATTTACATTTTTACTGTTGTATAATTGCATAAATAGAAGTTAGCTTCAGTAACTTTTGCAAACAAATTTCTGAAAATTGTTTTACTGTTGTTCAGTAGTTTATTTCTGAGTTTTTTAGATCAAATACATCAATAAATCAAAAAGAATTGAACTCAGAAATTTTCTGAATTGTAGTTATCAGTTTGTCATTTAAAATTTTCTGTTGTTATACATAGAAATTTCTAAATATTGCATGGTTACAACACTGTTGTTTTAGAATATATTGTTGGTTTTAACATTTGATTTAAGAGCAGGTTACTACACTGATATTTCAATAATATGACTTGAGCTTAAAACATTTAGTTTAATTTCTAAAGTTCATTTGTTTTTGCATGCTTATGTAAGTAAGACTAATCTAGTTTTACTTATGCATCTAATGATCTTGATTGAGTATTTCATACAAATGAATTTTTTAATTTAAAAGTGTTTTATTTCCAGCATTTTACATTTCAGTCTATTGTGCATTTCAATAATTATTTATGCAGGTTTTACATTTTGTAGTGTTAGTATAAGTACATGCTTTCACATTTAGATCACCACCTTTCTGAGCCTTAAGTTTCCAAAATAATTTTAGGCCCTCATTTAACCAAAATTAACCAAGTCCCTGCATTTCACATAGCTTTAAGTTTTGCATTTGCATATGGGGCAGTCGAGTCTTTTTAGTAGCAGTTTCCCATCCTTTACTTGAACCTTATTTTCTTCGCAAGATAGTTGACTCCACAAGGCACTGGTATCACTTTCTTCAAATCATTTTGAATCCTTAAAATCTTGCGCAATCTAAAACAAGTATTGGTTTCTTAGTTGTGTCTCCCAGTTTAGTTGGTTCCCAACTAATCTTTCATTTTTCCATTTCCATAGGGTCTGCCTCCTTTAGTCTGTTATTGGGAGACAGCTCAAACGGAATGATTGGGGACCAGTGTGACAGCCCTCGATCTGAGCTGTTGTCGCGGTGCCTAGACATTCTATGCGACAACAAGAAGCATAAGAAAGCCATAAGGGATAAACAAAACAAAACAAAAACAAAAAATATGGCTAGGACAATTAATTAGTGCATGGGCAAAAGCCTAGCATGAGCTCTACCCCTTTCACTGACCATCCCCTGGTTCCTTAAGCACACGATGCTCCATCTATCAAAGGAACCCTCGTATTGTCCCAATCCTGATGAACAATAAACAACTTCATCATTAAGGGGTATTAAATGTTAAATCTCAATAAGCATGCTTAGCCTCCTTAACTATGCACCTGGATAAACCATAATCATAAAGAAGAAAAAGGCACACAAAAGGGGTAGAAAACAAGCTAAGGAAAGGCATATCTCATGCCTCCATGATTGCTCGCTCCTTATATCTATACACTCAAGATGTTGGACTACCATTAGTTGGTCACTTGGTTATGGCACCCTACCCTGTTGGACTACCATTAGTTGGTCACTTGGCTATGGCACCCTGCCCTAAAGTCATTCCCATTCTATTGCCACCATTTTCACACACACCTTGGATTGATGGGTTAACTTGGAACATGTCACTTCCCCTTGGGGGCTTTAAACACCTAAAAGGGTTATCCATCTAACCATCCCTAACATAAGGAGGTAACACTTTTACAAGACTTGATCTAGTTAGATATTTGAAGGTGATCTTTGTGTGAAGTATTATTTTTCCCCCAACATTAAGTATGGTTGACTATGATGCATACATGGTTACTATACCTTATGATTGTTGATTTTCACTTGATCCAGAGAGGGTTTTGTCAGGAGGTTCTCATCACAGAAGCAAAGGCCTCTTGAGATGATTGCCCCATTTTATCAGCATCATTGTAGAGCTCGTTTTATACATTGCAAAGAGAGAGTATGGCCTTGTTGATGCAGTATTTCCTATCCATAGCAAAGTGTTGGGCTATTTGATGACCCCACATGATGCTTGACACCCCGAGGACCCCCAGATGCTGAAACGTTGAGCTCGTGAAGCTTGGTATTGGAGATATTGATGATGTGCCTAGTGGACGTAGGATGCCCCCAAGTTGGCCATGACATTGTTTGAAATGCATCACTTGTTCTGGAGTTCGAATGATGATGGTCATTCTTACAATGATAGGGGAGGGCTTGCACATCATTTTGAAGCCCCAACGCTTGAGTTAAAAAGTGCCATGTCACCCTTATTACTCTTTCGAGGGTAACATTGGGCACCGTGGAGATGACGTGTTAGCATAGAGGCACTTTGGAGGCATGCCCATGATCTAGGAGATACATCTTGGAGTATGAAGCACTCATTAGCCCAAATGAAACCTTTTTGTGGCATTTAGAGCTCATTTGGAGGATGACATCATGCTTGAGGAGGATTTTCTCCCACATGTGGGCATTTATGGCATTTTTGTTATGTTTTTGAGCTATGAGGTTGGCTTGTAACCTCTATCTTGTGGAACACTTAAAGTAAACTTGTCAATAGGGCTTCTTAGTTGTATTATTGTAAAAATGAGTGGGATAGGTCTCATATAAATAGAGCCTCCTCTCATTTCATTTGTTCATCATCACACATCAAACTCTTGTCCTCTCCAAGAGAGTGTGAGCTAGTCTTTTTTGCTACTACGAGCAAGATGTGATTTTCATTAGTGCGACTTGCTTGTGGATGTGATTTTTGCATGGAGACACTGTTCTGGGATTGAAAGAAGTGCCTTTTGTGGAGAATTTTGTAAGTTTATTGTCTTATTATTGATATTTTGCATGCTTAATGTTTAAAGTAGGGTTTCTATTATGCCATGATTAAATGCTTCATCATTGTTGAAATTTTGCTTCATTATTGCATGTAAAATTGTTCTCTCTAAGGCCTATAGGGAAAATCTTAATGTGCAAACTATTGATTTTTGTAGCTTAGTAGGTACTCCAAACCTTGAGGATCGAGGGTTTGGAGAAAGGAGCTCCACAAGTGGCCGTGTGGGCTTGAAACCCAAGCTTGGGGTTTTGCACCCATCGATGTTTGGGCCAAAACCATGGAGAGATTTCTACATGTGATGGATGGAGCTAATAGAGGATGGCGAGGAGAATCTAATGCAACGAAAATCATCGAAATCCGATTTGTAGAAATTGAGATCTGAGTTTTTGAAGATATAATGGGTAAATTTGTCTAGATTGGGCAAGTCGGCTTGAGGTCAAAGTGGTGCCAAAAGACAAATTCGTTGGAGCCACTTGATGCATATAAATATAGGTCAAGTGTGAGGCATAATACACACGCATCCAAAAGTGCGTTTATCTCTTGGGAAAATACGACCAAGTAGTAGCAGTGGTCGAGCAGCAATAGCGGCCAAGTAGCAATAATGGTCGAGCAGCAGCAGCGGCCAAGTAGTAGCAGTAGTGGCCAAGTAGTAGCGGATGAGCGACGGCCGAGTAGCAACAGTGGCCGAGTAGCAGTAACGGCCAAGTAGCAGCGGATGAGCGACGACCAAGTAGCAGCAGTGGTCAAGTAACAGCAGTGGAGCGACGGCCGAGTAGCAGCAGTGGTCGAGTAACAACAGTGGAGCGACGGCCGAGTAACAGCAGCTGAGCGACAACCGAGTAGCAACAGCGGCTAAGTAGCAGTAGCGGCCGAGTAACAACAATTGAGCGACAGCGGAGTAACAGCAGTTGAGTGATGGCCGAGTAGCAGCAGCCATGCAAAGGAAGCCATCAACCCTTAAGGACTTGCAGAGGTATGTGTTTTGATAGAGTTGATTGCTAGTTCGATGGGTGTCCAAGGGTTGGACAGTTGATGGAGTTTGTTGGCAGCCAAGAGGAGGGTTTCTTAGGTGTGAGGATGCCCTAGCCAGAGGCAGATGCTACAGCGAGGATTGGTCACTCATGCACTGTTGGAGGGTAATGTGAGAGTGGACCAAGTGTGGACGTGATTGGGCATTTATGGTTTGCTGGAGGACAACGTGATAGTGCCCAAGTTGAAGCACGATGTGCACCATCTTCATGGACTTAGATGGTTGCTAGAGTGGCAGAAGAAGAGCTCAAGGGTCTGATCAACCAGGAGCAGATTGAGCAGCCCTAGACTTGTGTGTGGAGAAGGACTTCTACAACAGATGATGGGCAGTCCTCCTAGCCCGTGTTCATTGTGGGAGATGGACATCTTGCAGTGATAGGTGGCAGCCCTCCATGCCTTATGTTAGTCTTCATCGAAGTAGCACAGGAAGACCATAGTGGGTTGAAGTCCCTAAGTAGCTGAGGAGCAACAATGGGTAGTTGAGAGTTGTTCACAAGTGGAGCTGTGAACAACTCGACAAGAGTCTCAATGTGTTGTGCCCTTGATGGACTAAGGCACAACTAGTGAGCAAATTGGATAGTCGAGGTTCAGTGGTCAGATGGACTTGGATCGTTGATAGAGGCAGGAGCTGCAAATCGGGAGTCGAAGGACCGGGCAGGTATTGGGTATGACCAAGGCAGCTGTGAGGAGCTCTACATCAGCGATACGGTCAGAGTATCTTGTTGAGGGAAGATTGGCTGTCGATGTACTGAAACCAAGCCCCAGTTTGTATTCATATACTAATGGATGTATGAGGGCCATTATCCCTGGTGCGAGAGCCCTAGATTGTTGTATTATATGTTGATTAATATAACGAAGTTGGGTTGAAAAATGTAAAAAGTTGTCTATATTATGTGCATGTGTGATTTATTGTTGTTTATATTCCGTTGTGCAAAGTAGTATCGTTGAGATTCTTGGTTTGGTAGCGTCAGAGATTTTAAGATTCTATCCTAGACCCAAGATCATGGAAATTAAACACAAACCCTATATTTAATTTCTCCCCTCACAAAAGCAATAGCTATGGTTTTAAAAGTGGATGCCCTAGGCACCCCCCCCAACTCCAATTTCCTTCCCTTGAATTTTTGCCCTAAAGACTCCATTAAACCCTAGTAAGATAAGGCATGATCTAGGGTGTGTTGATCATCCATAAAATTTATTATAATTTATCTTCTATTTCTCTCCCCTAGACAACTAGGGCAGCCGCTAGGGTTTTTAGGGCAAATTTATGCATAAAAGCGAAGTTTGAATGTATGTTTGTGGCTCATAATTTAGGGATTGCGTCTATAAATTATTTAAAGGAAAAACCTAGCATATTACATAATATATTCCTCCTAGATAGGGTTGACGTCACTCTCTTTATTGTTGTTTATGCATACCTAATAGCCTTAGAAATAATTCCCTAGTCTCTATTGGAAGACCTTGGTCCTTTGTTATTGAATATCATTTTAAAGATCTTTTCTATGGCATTGAATGCCTCGTCATTACATATCTTACAAGCCCTTACTTATAACAGCCTATTTCTTGGTCTAAGCATTGAGTAGTTGAACCCTAGTATAGAATACATAGGCCATCTTCGGCCTTCCAGTACTCTATCCAACAATAGACCTTTTATTGAAATTCGAGTGCAAGCCGGAATTTCTAATCATGATAATTACTCGTGAGTATTATATGTGTTTTCATTTAACATTTACTTCATTCAATTAGTTCATCAAGCAATTATACAAATACAATGCACAAAAAGACAAGAGACACTAAAAATTAGGCCAGGGCAAAACCCACAAAGGGAAAACCTAGCAATCCTTTCCTTATAGAATCTTTTGTCAACAAGATCCAAGTCATAGACAAACTGGCCAATTTCCCAAGTACTAAGTCACCCCTCCAAAGATTTGGTAAGATGTCACATGCTTGTCCTTTGATGCTACAATTCACAGAGATCAAGTGTTTCAGGAACTCGCATAGCCAAAGAAGAGATGCTTTAGAAATTCGCATGACCAGAGAGAAGGAACTTCATATATCCACAAAAAAGTATCTTCATAACTTCATATAAAAGCCTCAGACATCGTTCTAGTACCGCAAAAAATTTGGTCTTTTTCACAGAGGTATATTGCCATAAGGAGCTCGAATATTACAGGAGTATAATGCCACAGGAAAGCTTGAATATCACAAAACTATATGCCTTGGAAACTCACGTTGTTTTTTAAGAATAGCGCCTCAGGTAGCTCACAACTTTTCCTCTAAACAAATGAGTCGAATGAGTGTCAAATGGTGGAATAATAATGCCAATATATAGTGGTTTCCATGTCCAAAAAGGTGCCTCTTAAGGCGGAGCTGACTTGCCATCTAGAGGGCCGACTTGGTCAACTTGGGGATACAAATATACTTAAAAAAACAAATTTTCTTTTCTTTTCTTTTCAATGTTCAAATGGGACATGACCAAAAAAAAAAAAATTGACTTAGATAAATTCTTTTTGACTCTTTACAAAATCATAAAGATAAATTATGAAGACCAAACCTAGATACAACTTCAACACGCCCTCTTAACTAGGGAGATATTCATAATGACTCATCGGGATATTTTCAAGTTGAAGACTTCTATAAGAAAGGATCTAGATTGATAAGCATCATTGATGATCATCATAACCAGCGTTGTCAAATTACCAAGGCCTTGACAAGTAAGATTTATCACTCCACTAGATCAGAGCACAATGTTAGGAGGCATTCAATAGGACACCACACTGCCTCTAAGGCACATCACCTAGGTTCACCAGAGTATGTCCTCCATAGGGCTATTTCCTACTTGTCACGAGGAAATGTCAGACCACCAGACCATTCTTTGACCGAATCCATGTACTTGACTTACGGTTGTTAGTCCTGGGCACAGTACATGACTCAAGAATGTTTGTCCAAGATGCTTATCCAATCCACCATTCTCCCTATCTGTTTCCATGTACTTGACTTACGACTATTAGTCCTAGCCATAGTACATGACACAAGGAGAACTAGGTGTCCAACCTCACTCCCTCTCAACCTAGAAGGAGAAATCCACAAGCCCAAACTTTCCCGAAAGTACTCATACTTCCCTTACATCAACTGCATGTTCAACCATGGAGATATGTTGTAGCTTCTCGGCTCCTATCTACATCATACTCTTGGATCATAAAGTGCTTCGACCTTTCATGAAAAACCAAGTTCTCTATCAAGCTTCATGCATCTTATTACAAAGTATCAGTGTCGAATCTAGCATGCCATTAAATAGTCCATCAAACATTTTACAGAGTCAAATTGTTTCACAGCTAACTGTACAAACTACCATATCTTCTGCCTTCGCACTGCAACAGAATCCTGCTTCATGCTCTTCCAAGAAACCATACTAGATCCCATCCATCAATAATATCTCTACTCATCATCAGCACTGCCAACCCAATTGATGTATCCTCGAGTCCCAAGTTGTAATGTATCAATTCAAGATCCTTCATGTCAAATTCTGATTCCAACACCCTTTGAAGTCAATATTTCTTCCTTTGACTCATGAGTCCTTTCCCAAAGTACGAGGTCTTTTTTAATTATGAGGCTCCTTTTTCAAAATCCTAGGGTAACTTTATTAAATGAGGCAATCGTCAAACTGCTTTTGACTTCTCTAATGCATACTTCACGCTCTCTTCTTTTGTATTCACGTTCTTCAGGAAAGTCCGTGTGCTTTGCTACGTTCTTCGATTACTTTCTTCTTGTTGCCAAAGCCTAGGGAGCCCCTTTGTGATCAACCTGCAATCCTCACTAGGAGGCCATAAAAGAAAAAATATAATTAAGCAAATAACATAGACAAGAGATTATCCAAAGGTAAAGACAGTAGCAGTAATTAAAGAGAGGATATATAGAATACTTATCTTTTTGAAAGAAGTCAACTCCATCTTAATCTATGGACTTCTTGCATACATCTACAACTTTGTCAGCTCTATCTAGCATCCAGCTTGTAAAACAACTTCATCCACATCATCATGCATAGGCTAGGGTTTCTTCTATCAGCGGAAACGATGTTCTAGGTCCAATCCATGGTTTGTTCATATACTCTAGGGTTTTTCTTTTTCAAATCTTTTGAAAACTAGGGTTTACAAACCCTAGACATCCAAATGACAAAAAACCTAGAAATCGATAACCCCTTCATGTGATGAGATCTATCATTGACATCATCAAGTAGGTTTTGTCCAATGATTGTCCTTCAAACTCATTGTAACAGCTTCATTTGATTCCATAATTTAGTGTTGATCATACCATCTGAATACATCTTTGATAACCTCATGTTTTCTTCTCAAATATGAGCTTCGCCTCTTTTCTACAAAGTTATACTTAGTGACAGTGAATCCCTTTTCATTGATGTGTAATAAGGTTCATGGCAACATGCGTTAATGCTTTGTAATCCAGACATTGTATTTCCAGAACTTGGTACACATCTCATATCAGACTTGAATATGTCATACCAGTGATTCTATACGATGCAGAGACACTTGATGTCTATAATGCAACCTTTCCAAATAAAGGTACTTCAATCTTCTCAGAGTTAGAGTAAGGATCATAGAATACTTACTTGAGTTTTTGACTACTTGAGAAATAGATTTCAAGGATGGGCATCCCTATCTCACAGAGTACCTTTCCAGGGTCCTTTACAATACACAGAACTTGTAGTACACATCAAACCTTGGACTGAGGCAGCCTTCCTTTTGTTCTTCGAATTTATGACATTACTTCTCTTGATCTTGCATCTGAGACTTCTTGGGAGCCTTTCGACCTTGAGGCTTAGAATTCTTTTGGATTTGACTCTTGAGTTGCTTGCAACCTCGCCTTTCTGAAGCAATCTATTAAGATTGATTTTGCCAATCTTACTTTCAGACTTTTGAACCTTGTGACGTAACTTCGGTCTAAGGAACTGAGTTTCGATTTTATGTATTCTGCTTTGAAGCCTCTTCAACTCTCTAAGACAAGACTTATGACTTTGATCTAAGAGATTTCGAATTAGGGTCTTCTGAAATTCTTTCTTGAGGTTGAGATTTGATGAGATTTTCACATCAAATATTAGTAGGTCTTTGTTTGAGGTCTTTGGATCATTAAGATAGAGAAATATCACTGAGATTCAATCCAGAGGTAACATAAAAGAATTCGGCCTCCATGAATAAATACAATTCTTTTTCAACACATTGGTGAACTAACCTCATGATACAAGCAAATTCTAGTGGATATCTTTTCTAGTTTTGATTAAGCATCTTGCTTGCATCTAAAAGTAGATCCTGAACTAGGGCAAGAATAATTTCTTCTACAAGGTTGCTCCTTTACTTAGCAATCAATTATCATTAAGAAACAAATCAACATACCTTAGTTATGGGCACTTCTCCTCTTGAAATTTTCGGCCTAAAACTCAAACCTTTGCAGCTCGAACCTTGCCTTATCTGAGGCACACAACAGACTTGTTTGTTGTGGTTACACCCTCCCTTTGCCACTGTGATTACCTCGTTGTACTTCAAGACTCCTTGGCCCTTTCTTCTAGCCATCATGAGAGACCCGGTTGCCCAAAATCTTGATAGACTACTACAAACTTCGGATACCCTCCTTGTTGATCTTCAAAGCTTTATATGCCAATCTTAGGACTCGAAAATTTCAGGAAAAAGTGATCTTTGTTGTGCCAACTAAAAAACAAAGATAAAACCACAAGAATTTGGGTCTCTTGTAGCTTGGATCACCTACAGAACTTCGGTCTCTTCTCAGAGCTCAGATCTATGTGACAGACCTCAATCTTTGCTCTAGAATTAAACTCAAAAATTCTGACTAGACTTGATTTGCAATGGGTGCTAGAGTGAGAGGCAAAAGAGTCCCTTTGTCCATGAATTTTCCCTTCCATCCTTCCCTAAACTGCGCTTCGATCTTCCTTAGCTCTGATACCATGTTGAAATTCGAGTGCAAGCTAGAATTTCTAATCATGATAATTACTTGTGATTGTTATATGTGTTTTTCATTTAGCATTTACTTCATTCAATTAGGTCATCAAGCAATTATACAAGTACAATGCACAAAAAGACAAGAGACACTAGAAATTAGGCCAAAGGCCAGGGCAAAACCCACAAGGGGAAAACCCAACAATCCTTTCCTTATAGAATCTTTTGTCAACAAGAGAAATCCAAGTCATAAACAAACTGACCAATTACCCAAATACCAAGTCAACCCTCCAAAGATATGTTCAGATGTCACATGCCTGTCCTTCGATGCTACAATTCACAAAGATCAGGTGCTTCAGGAACTCGCATAGCCAGAGAAAAGATGCTTCAGAAATTCACATGACCAAAGAGAAGTAACTTAATATATCCACAAAAAAGTCTCTTCAGAACTTCATATAAAAGCCATAAACATCGTTCTAGTACCGCAGAAAATTCGTTCTTTTTCACAGAGGTATATTGCAACAGGGAGCTCAAATATTATTGGAGTATAGCGCCACATGAAAGCTTAAATATCACAGAAGTATATGCCTTGGAAACTCGCTTTGTTTTTGAAGAATAGTACCTCAAGTAGCTCGCAACTTTTCCTCTGAACAGATGAGTCAAATGAGTGTCAAATGTTGGATTAATAATGCTAATATATAGTGGTTTCCATGTTCGAAAAGGTGCCTCTTACGACTAAGCCGACTTGCCATTTGGAGGGTCAACTTGGCGATACAAATATACTTTAAAAAAAATCGTTTTTTCTTTTCTTTTCTTTTCAATGTCCAAATGGGACATGACAAAAACAAATTTTCTTTTGACTTAGATAAATTATTTTTTACTCTTTACAAAATCATGAAGACTGAACCTAGTTACAACTTCAACACCTTTGACTCATCACCTTGAGCCAAAGTATGAGAATATATTTCTAGGTGGTTTCGGGAAGCCTCCATTGTGGTTTAAATCCACTAAATAGCAAGACAACAACTGCTAAGGTGAGAGTGATAACCCTTTCTCTTGTTGCCATAAGGTTTGGCCCCACCCAATGAGGCTTTGCACCAAGCCTGCTAGATTTTGCAACAATAATCACGAAGGGAAGCTTGGCATCAATACAATTCCTAGCCTTATTTCTTCATGATCTCTTTAAAGAAAAAGAGAGGTAGGAAAGCAAGTGTAGAATCTCTACAAATCTTCGGCCAATTATTAGTAGATTTGGGCTCAAACCTTGATAGAGAAAAAGTTGGGTACAATTTCATAGCTCCTTTAACCTCCTCAAGTCCATTTCAAATGTAGATCTCTAATCTTTGTTCAACAAGATCCTATTGTACACTCATGAGAACTTTTACTGGTTAAAAAATAAAAATAAAAATGAAATAAAATAAAAATAAAAACTATAACTTCTACAAAGTATTGATACATCATACATGACACAAGTAATTAATAAATCAGTGATGATCAAATAACAAACATGCAAGAAATTAGAATCATAAACTAAAATTTTCACAAAAAGTCATCAAAATTTGAGTCACTAATACTACTAGTAGGAATGCCAATGGAAAAGACAAAATAGGATATATACTAGAAACTTAGATGGAAGAATCTCATAGCTTGTGATTGCCGGTAGTCCTCCATATCAAAATCATCAAAATCACCACCACTACCACTACTCTCTCCACCATCATCTTCCTCCTCTTCCTCCTCCTCTATATCCAATGCAATCTTTGCATATGTTGGTGTGGAGGATGACCCCTCAAGACGATCACCATCATCAAAAGAGATTGACTATAGCATTGATTCAATAAGGTCCAAGATGGCTAATGCCAACTAAACATTGTTGTCTAAACCCATATAATTAGGAAACACATCCCACATCTTTGTCTTTCCCTCCTCAACCACTCCTCCCTCTGCCTATAAATAAGACGAGGGTTGTAGTGCACATACACTATTATCTTTGCCCTAAATTGCTCAAGCCTACTTTTCTTCAACCATACAAATTCTTGTAGGTGCACCAATTCCTCTTGCAACAAAAGGTCGGAGCAATCTAAGAGAGAAGCCTCATGTCAAAATGTTGTATAATAGGGCATGCTACCCCATGAGTTACCCACCAATTCCTTGATTTTCTTCAACTATACAAATCCCTGTAGGTGCACCAATTCCTCTTGCAACAAAAGGATGAAGCAACCTAAGAGAGAAGCCTCATGCCTAAATGTTGTAGAATAGGGCAAGCTTCTTCACCCCCATATCTTTGATGTTAGGTCCCTATACTACTAATGTAACCCCTTATTGTTATAGTGCAACGCCCTTATTGTATTATTGTGCCCATGTAGTCCCCATGTTGTTATTATTGTGCCCATGTAATCCCCATGTTTTTTTGGGAAGGAAAGGAAGTTGAAATAAGGGGTTACACTAGTAGTATAGGACCTAACATTTGAGCACATAATAGCTTTCAAAATTCAAATCTCCCAATGCTAATGGAAAATTCTATGAAGCCCTCGTCCACCTCATCAAGGAATGCTCTATCATGATATCCTTCTAAATGCTTCCTTCCTCCCCTATCAAATTTCTTCATCCATGTGAGCAAGGAAACTGCATGAACGCCCACCATTGAGCCAGTCATTAATATAGTATTTGAGATTCAACGAGTAAGCAAAGCAATGTAAAGGTGTGTAATTCTTATCCCAACTACTCATAAGAATATCTTGTATGGTGGTGAATAAGGTCTCTGTTAATGTCCCATACTCAAGGCACTCATTTTGTAAAATAATGGACTTCACATACTCAATCATGGAATCCCACCCCTTATAAACATCTCTAAAGATGGGGTGGTTTGTGCTTACAAACTGCAACAAAGAAATAAGAAGGTCCAGGATCTTAATGGTAAGATCTACCCTCTCCCACCAACCATCATTGAACATTGTATACTTGACCTTTTTACAAGAAGATTGATGTCTTTCTTCAAAATGACCAAAACTCTAAAATAACCATGGTTTCAAGAGTGTCCTTGATCTCCCTCAACCTCTTAAACATGATGAATGAGGAGGAAAACAAAGCATCTGCAATCTTCAACAATGATAGATGAGTGTACTCTTTAAAAATTGTGAGGACATCAGTATGCTTTTGTACAAAATTACGTATATGGCACACATCATCAATAACACTTCCCATCCATGTCACATTTGAAGCAATAAATTTAAGTGTTGAATTCAAAGAATGAACAATGCAAGGTGTTCCAAATATCGGTAGATATTTAGCTTCTACAATTATGCCAACAACTTGCAAATAGGTGTATTATCTATAACAATTTACACACAAGAATCAACACCTACATCTTCAATAACTTTAATGAACAACTCACCCATATATTGTGCATCCTTGTCATTTACAAGAGCATCCACCACTTTCAAGAATGTTAGTCCATTCAAGGAAGACACAATGAAATGATGAGTAAATGGCATGTTGCATCCGTCCATCCCTCAAAAACAATATTGACACCGAATGAGGGCCATGATGATTTTATAGGTTCTAGGATTTTATCCACCTCCTCCTTTACCTCAACCAACAATGTGGTTCTTTTACTAAATTGGGAGGCATATACCTAGTTGGAATGCATTCATCTAGAGTTCAACGCATTTCAATAAACAAAGGAGAATGTGTAACATTAAATAAAAAGAAGTTGACATAGAAAAGGAACACAATGGTAAGATCAACCTCATATCACCTCTCTTGTAGAAATATATTATCCATGAGACTACCACTTGGCATTGGCCTCTTTCATATTCATTGAATTGCAGTCCTACTCCCAAATATGCTAGATGGCTTCCTTGAGAATGGAAGCATATTTTCATTTTTCTTTTTCCTACTTGCTATAGACTTTTTCGCATCCTCTTTTTCCATTTCCTTTTGTTTGGATGCACTCATTGCCTTACATTCTCCAATTCCACAGTCAAGGGCCAATAAATGGCTCTTAACTCACTAGTAGGTGCTCCCACTGAATGTTGCAGAAATAACATATCCAAAGAACATTCCCTCCCCCACCTAACTTGGTCCCAAGCCAGCATTGTGTTGTTACATACTTCCATAGTGAATATGTCTTTTCTTGAACATGTTGTCTTGCTACAACATAGTTTTTTCCAACATTAAAAGTTGCACTTGCAACTCCACTTGCAGTAGATGGAACACTAGCAAAGAGGGGGACAACACCAACAATGGCATTCCTTAAAGAACATTCCCTCCCCCACCTAACTTGGTCCCAAGCCACTTTTGTGTTGTTACATACTTCCATAGTGAATATGTCTTTTCTTGAACATGTTGTCTTGCTACAACATAGTTTTTTCCAACATTAAAAGTTGCACTTGCAACTCCACTTGCAGTAGATGGAACACTAGCAAAGAGGGGGACAACACCAACAATGGCATTCCCCAAAGCACATTCCCTCCCCCACCTAACTTGGTCCCAAGCCACTGTTGTCTTGTTACATACTTCCATAGTGAATATGTCTTTTCTTGAACATGTTGTCTTGCTACAACATAGTTTTTTACAACATTAAAAGTTGCACTTGCAACTCCACTTGCAGTAGATGGAACACTAGCAAAGAGGGGGACAACACCAACAATGGCATTCATCTTTTTTCTTTGACCTCTACCAGCTGCCGTTCTTGATTGAACCGTGAAGTATGTGGAATGACCTAAAAAGAAACATTGTTGTTTGAATAAGAAGAAATCTGGTTTGAAAATCCACATAGAAAGCACTTGAAATCCCTTGAAACCTCGAATTTACCTTTCAGATGCACACCAACAAACCTTAGAGCTCCTTCTTGCCAAAGAAAATGACAAAATAGAAGTAAAAAAATGCTTTTCAAGACTTGTAGGTCTCTCTTTTACGTGGCATATGTCAAACACATGCCGTAGACATCTCTTGTTTTAGGGCATGTGTCCTAGCATGTCACATGTCTGACACACAGGATACAAACACAACACACCTGAGGATTGTGTCTCATTACTTAGATTATGACCCTCATACAAATCAGCATCCCAACACCTTAAAGACATGGTCTACATCTATAGTATCCAACCATGGGTAAAGCAACTTAAGAACACCCCTAATGTGGAGGCCACTTTATTGGATGGGATTGACACCACAAATACATGGAGAGTGGATATAGAGAGGTCTATCGTGGAGAAGGACCCTAAGTGGTTACATGAGGATGCACTAGATGAGGTGGCAAGGGAGGTGTGGTAGAGGAGGATGTTCAAGAGAAACCACCTTTATAGGAGGATATTGAGAACCAAAATGCACCACAGTCTTCAAAAATAGACACAAACACAAGCAATAGTAGAAGACATCACACTCCAACTCTAACCCCAAGGTTTTCTTCTTCTAGAGAAAAAGCCATTAACTTTTCCCATAAAATGAGTAGAGGGAATCTAAAGTTTATTTATATAATTTCATTGTAGATGATTCATGACGATGAAGTATATTTATTATATTTTTTTATGATATATTGAGAGTCAACAATCAAGACTTAGGACAGGGTTCAATATCCATGTGTAATGTACCACTTAACATCTTATACATCTTATATATCAGTTTTGTTTTTCATATTTATGTAGCAATGTGTTTATTCAATGTCATTGTTGCTTTAGATGTTAAAAAAAATGAAAAAAAAAATTGAATAGTTTTTTTTTTTAAGGTTTACATATGTTTCCAATGTTACCAATAAGTTCTTTTTTGGACCCTTGGCAATATATTTTCCAACACGATGTTTGCGACACTGGGATTTATTCACCCAAGTAGATGCAATTTTTTTCAATACCTGAACTACCTCTACCGAGTGGAATTTTCTTGTTGATTAACCATATGTAAAAATAATTATCCCTGTAAAGACAATGGCAGTAAGCTCAAGCAAATGCAATATTAGTGCACACCTTAAGTCCAATATTTAATTTTTTTGTCAACCAGGTGTTGATCACTGGTGAGGTCAATGGAGTATTTTGCCATTCACCAGGGCTCCATTCTTTTTGTAATCTGACCTCCCAGAATGGAATCAGATTATAAAGTTTGAGGTTGAGTGCAAGTCCTTGACAATTTAACAAAATAGTTGCCTCTCAGAAATGGCAACCAAGCCAAAACAAGTCTGCTTTGTATGGTGCAGCCCTTTGAGGATACTTCTTGAAGAACTTCAAACAAGATATGTGTGTGCGCATGCTCGTCAAGCTCTGCTTATTTTTTTCGAGACCAACCTCTGTTATTTTTGAAAGTATTGCTTTCAATCTCTTAGAAGCAAAAGTTCGGTACAACAATTACAGGAAAATTAGTTCAAGCATAGACGACAAAGAACATCCAGAGTTGACGCGGAGTTAGATTTGGGTTCATAATTTTGTTGTGCTTCCATTATCTTCATCTTTGCCTTAAGCCTTGACCTCTTTCCTCTCAAAATTCTACCGGTCCATGCGTGTTTTGAGAAACTGCAATTTCACGAACCAATCTTGCTCGCCGGGAAATTGTTTCACGAACTGCTGTGAGAGATAGCGGTAGTGTGTTTACTAGAGCAGGGGTCAACACAGGGAACCCGATTTAGGATCCATGCTTGAAGACATTCCTCATCTCTCGCACTGGCTGCCCAATTTACCTCTGCATCCCAGCTCCATGGCAAACAATAAGAGCCAAGTTGCAGTGAATGCCTCATATTTAGTCTAACAGGGCAACCGGTAATAACACGCAGTGCTGCATATATATAGGTCGTTCCAATCTGTAATCACAAGCGATGTTGCATTTATTGCAGTATATTCTACAAGATATATAGTCCAATCTGAGGCAACGGATAGCATAGCAAACAGAGGCAGTGGATAGCAGGCAGGCAGTGACAAGCAGAGTTCCCCGAGCAAGCAGCGGATAGCAACAGCAGAGCAGCAGTGAGGAGCAGGGCAGATTACTGAAACAGAACAGGCAGCCCGAGGATGCACGTCAAGTGTTTGACGGAATCTGCCCACTAAATTTGACAGTGACTCTAATACCAAGATGGCGGTAGACGAGTTTTCTCTAAATCCTTTGATGAATTTTACTGCTGAGGAACAGACAGAGACAAAAGAATGGGTTCCAAATCCAAGGATTGGATCCGTGCAACAAGACGAGTTGTGCCAAGATGACATGTTTAGCCTTGCTGAATTATCAGCTGTTGAAAACCAGCAAGAGCAAGTGGTAGTTAGCCCGGAGTCCGATTTCTCATTTTGGACAGCCTTGGTAAAACAAATGTTGCGGAAAATGGAATTTCTTGAAACTGAAAACAAGCAGCTCCGTTCAGAGATACACACCCTCTCTGCCAAAGTTTCAGAGGTGGAGGGGGATAATTTATCCCTTAATAATATGTGACATCAAACTAAAGAGCAAGAAATTCTCCATCCTCCAAACGGTGCATTGCATGCAGAAATTCTTGACCTTAAAAGCAAGCAAGAAGAAATCTGATCCCAACAAGCCACCTTCAAACAAGAAACGGAGACACACATCAATTCTTGGGTACAGGTGGTTCGAGGGAAGAATAAAACTCCTACCCCTCTTGCAGCAGTTGAGGAGGTGATGCAAGCAAAACTTGTGGAAGAACGCAACAGACGGACAAGAGAATTAAATCTCAAGGTGAGAGGTCTCCCCTTACCCCACCCCTCTCCAGATCCTATGGAAGTGGGGGCAAGGTTCCTTTAGGACACCCTTAGCCTCCCCGATATAGCTTTGGACAGAGCCTGGCTGAGCTACGACTCCACTCTCTTCCTCAGGTTTCAGACTGCATCTGATCGACTCTGCGCCCTCAAAGCTAAGCAGAAGTTGTTTTCTCTTCCCAACAGGATTTTCTTGGACGAGGACCTCACTCGAGCATCGAATCAACAGACATCCTCTTCGTGACCGAGACTCATGCGAGCCCTATTCGACCCCTCCCAGATATTGCAGGTTACCATTGGATCTTAGTTTGCAAGCAGGAGACGAGGAGCTCAAGAGGGGTCAGAGGATTAGGTGGAGTTGCTTGTTTGGCTAGTGACTCACTCCGAAACAAGGTATCTTTGGTAGCCGAAGATGAGTTTGCCAGGTTTATGTGGATTCGGATTAGCATCGGAGTCTCTCCTCCGAGGGACATCTACATTGCAGTTTGTTACTTCCCCCCAGCCTCTTCACCATTTGCTGTCCATAATGGCTCAAATGGGGACCCCTTTATAGACTTGTACACCGACATCACCTGGTATTGTGCTGTTGGGGAAGTCATCCTCCTAGGTGACTTCAATGCTCGCACTAGAGATCTCCAGATCCCTCTCCATGACCGATCAAAGGATGTGTTTTGTACCCAGGGGATAGATCCAAATTCAGTAGGGCTTCACCAGATGTCAGATGATGCTTTAGGGCCCATTACAGTTTATGGTAAGCATCTATTGCAGTTGGGGGAATCCCAGGATTTGTTGATTCTAAATGGTCTCCCCTGTTTCCCAAACTCTCGCTTTTTCACATGTCGACCATATGGCGAGGGTGCGAGTGTAGTTGATTATGTACTTGCTAGCCATAACTTGCTCCCTTTTATTCGCCATTTCTCAGTCTCCCCCATCCCCCTTGCTGATCATGCACTTCTTTCCTTCTCTCTCCGGTTTGACCCTCCCCTTCCACCCCATCCCTCCCCTTAGGGCCCACCCTAAACTACCTTTCGATTTGACGAAGGAGACCCTGACATCTTCTCCTCTACCCTACGCAAGATGCTCCCATCGAAGACCCAATTCTCCTTGCTTGATTTTGCTTCCACTAAATACACCTGTCTTTCAACTACCATTTGGGAAGTAGCACTCAAATCCTTCCCCCACTCCACTTGTTCCACTTCCATCTCCCCTAAAGTTGGATGCTACCCCATGAACAAATGGTACGATGATGAATGCAAGACTCTACATCGAGAACTTCGATATGCTTTCACCCACTCTCAACCCTTCTACTCCAACCTCAAAGCTTCTTATCGTCGTCTCCTTCGTCACAAGAAACGACTCTTTGTCTCCCATAGAAGACAAGAACTTTCTGCTCTCCTTGCCCACTCCCCTAAACAATTCTAGCGTACCATCATTCCCCGACACTCCCCTCTTCCTGTTATTTATGATATTCTCCTTGCTTGACTCTGCTTCCACTAAATACACTTGTCTTTCAACTGCCATTTAGGAAGCGACACTCAAATCCTTCCCCCACTCCACCCGTTCCACTTCCATCTCCCCTAAAGTTGGATCTTGTCCCATGAACAAATGGTACGATGATGAATGCAAGACTCTACATCGATAACTTTGATATGCTTTCACCCACTCTCAACCCTTATACTCTGACCTCAAAACTTCTTATTGTCGTCTCCTTCGTCACAATAAATGATTCTCTGTCTCCCATAGAAGACAAGAACTTTCTACTCTCCTTGCCCACTCCCCTAAACAATTCTGGTGTACCATCCTTCCCCGATGCTCCCCTCTTCTACCTGACCTCGACCCTACATCCATGTTCTCTCACACTTCCAACCTTTATGATATTCCTGGGCAGGCCCAAATTCATGTTACCTCCCCACCCTCTTCTTGTTATATATTCTCAGATAGAGATATTAGAGAGGCCATTTGGGTGATGAACAGCAGCAAAGCAGCCGATGAGGAAGGCTACCAAGCAAAGTTCTTTAAGCACGGTTTCCGTGCTTTGGTTAGCTACTTGGTTGATCTCTTCAACCATGTAGTCCGTGAAGGTTTTCCACCGACATGGTCACACCACATCATCCATCCGATCCACAAATCAGGTTCCAGCTCAAATCCCAATAACTACAGAACGATCATGGTGGATCACACGTTCTTGAAGTTGTATTTTATTGTTCTACATAGGAAGCTCTCCAGTGACCTTGAGCAGAGACAACTCAAAGCTAGGGGACAAGCAGGTTTTCGACCGGCTCATCAGACCATTGACCACATCTTCACCCTTCGCGCCGTGATTGAGGAGGCACGACACCGCTCTTTGAAAGTCTACTGTTGTTTCGTAGATTTTCGGAAAGCTTTTGACTTTGTTCCGAGGGAGGCCTTGCTCCAGAGACTCAGAGATATTGGCATCTCTGCAACCCTATTGACCGCTATTATGTGCCTATATGAGTCCGTTCTTGGTCGTCTTCACGCAGCCCATGGGATGTCTGATTTCATTCGAAGCACTATTGGGGTTAAACAGGGTTGTCCATTGTCCCCTACCCTGTTTGGGATCTATATTGATGAGTTGGAAGCATTTCTACACGAGCATATCCAGGACACTGATGGTTTCCTTCTTCACCAGGTTCTGATATCTATTCTACTCTTTGTTGACAACATGGTCCTCCTCTCCTCATCCCCAGAAGGATTACAGAGGCAACTAGATGCCTTAGCTCTGTTTTGTGATCATCGACAGTTGACGGTCAACCTGGGTAAAACCAAGGTTATGATCTTCAATGGGGTGAAGAAAACCTCAGACCTTCACTTTCTATTTAGAGGGGAGGAGATTGAGATCACCAACACATATACTTACTTGGGGGTGCAATTCTCAAGTCCCTGCTTCAGTTTGCGACCAACGCTTCAACCTCGGATCAACAAAGGATATGGATCCTTAGCCCTTCTCGAGAGACAATGCTTTCGACATCACTTCTAGGACATCTCGTCCAAGATGAGCCTCATGGACACCTTGATCCATCCCACTATTCTATATGGCTCAGAGATTTGGGGACTGTCTTTACTTGAGTCAGACTGGGCTTCAGCTGAGAGATTCCAGATTCTTCTTCTCCGCCGCATCATTAGGTGCAAACTAACAATGTCATAGCACATCATCCTTGCAGAGTTTGGAGCTCAGCCCTTTCGGCTTGAGACGGTCTTCAGATTGGTTTCATTCTTGCATCGTGTCCAGGGCTTGGCAAACTCGATAAAGAGTAGGGACCGATATCCTTACTTGGCATATTGCTCTTCTGAGACTATTGCCCATTCTACTCCCTCAGGCCGAGCCAGATGTTGGTTTACAGGAGTTTCAAATCTCTTAGAGTCAGTGGGAATTCAGTTGGATTGTCTCCCTCCTTTCCAATATTCCTTAGATGCTCCTGGTCACCTTTTACCTACTAGACAGGAGCTAAACAAGATCATTAGGGAGGACATCTACAGGCAGTTCATCCAGGTCACCTGGGTCAATCCTCCAAGAGGGTTGCACCCAAAGATGACCTTCTACATTGAACACTTCTTGGAGTTGAGAGATGGGCTCATTGTTCGACCCCAGTATACGTTTCACCACTGGATGCATGCTCTTCGCATTCCTCTAGGCCAGTTCAGAGTAGGTTCTCATAGACTTCGGGTAGAGACGGACCACCAGGTGGATAGACTAGACAGACTCTGCCAGGTATGTCATTTACAGGAAGTGGAGACCAAGGTGCACTTCATTCTTGGATGCCCTGTCTACTACGAGATCAGAGGAAGGTTTCATTGCTTGTTCAGAGATTCTCGGACCCTCGCCGACTTTTTCAGGTACCCCGATCAGAGATGTTTGGCCCTATATATGCAGGAGGCTCTTAGGTTCCAAGCGCATATTCTTCAACCTCCCATCAGACCAAACCCCACATAGAGGATCACGACATTTTTCAGGGTACTACCTTCAGACAGGGGCACCAAGAGATCGATTGATACCAATACGTATCCAGACTCCAGATCAGTGAGGATCTGTGGGACCTCACCCTACCACACGAGATCTCAGCAACAGTTCCGTCTCAAATCCGTTCCTGGGAGACGAACTAGGTCCTCCAGCATTCAGAGCGTGTGAACCCCTCGGGAAATGATTTAGTGGACAATCTGCACTTGCCATTGGCTCTTCATCAAGCCAACAGACTTTGTTGAGTTTCTTCAGTGTTATTCATTCAGCCTCAGATGTTAGGAGAGATGGGTCTGATCCTCAGACCTATTAGCTCCTGGATCTTCTCCGCTAGGGCCAGATGTTGATTTACTTCATGCATTGTATCTTTTATAGGAGACCGTTTGGTTCTCCCGCTTTGTATATACATCAATGTACTCAACAGTCCCTTTGACCTACTTTGTGGTCATTAGTTGGACATAAATATAATTATCTTATCTTATCTTATCTTATCTTATTTCAACTTCTCATCACAACTTGCAGTTGCCATGAAGATGACCCATGTTCAAATCCTAGCAAGCATGCTCTCACCCTGTGTGGTGTATTGCCAAGTGCGGCTCCTTTGCAGTTGTGCTCCTCCCTAGCTAAAAGGGCCAACTAAGTTGGTTACAGCGCTTGTCAATATCCTTGTGAGCAACATAGTTAGTTAGTAATTAACGTAACAGACTTAGGCTCAGCACGAGCACCCTTAATCTCACTAATAAAGAACGCTTGAGATGTGCTGCATCATTGACTGGGCGCTCAGTTCAGTGGGTTGTTATCTATATATAAAAGGGGCAACTGAGTTGGTTACCGTGCTTGTCCATATCCTTCTGAGAAACAGAGTTTGTTTGTAATTAATGTAATAGACTTGGCTTAGTAACAGCACCCTTAATCTCACTAATTAAAAAGGCTTGTGATGTGTTGCAATCCATTCGCTCATTACATATCATATGGCGATGGTCTGTTCCTGTTATATGGTTGGAGAATTGTATGTAAGGCAGGTGATTTCACTTGCAAAGAAAGGAACAAATGGTGACAACCATAGCCAAACCAACGCAATTATAAACTTTAATTATACAATCCTAACCAGGCATAGGTTCACTGATTGGATAACGGCGTGCTTATTTGTCCACCAGGGTCCCATTTCAGCTGTGGTCTGCCTCATATGAGTAGCATTAATTTTAATAATGGGCACAACCCCAATGCGATTTTAACAGGAGATATATCTCTGAGGGCTGGCACCAAAGTGGAAGGAAGACCTCTCTATGCAGAGAAACCCCGAGGCATGCTTTTTAAAGCACTTACGAAAAAAATATCCCTTTGCTGTAATGGTCAGCTATATATTTGCAGAAATAATACATGTTTTACTCACCTGTCGCAGCCGAAAAAGCTTCCGAATGAGACTGTGAGGTATGTCCGGGCAGCAATGAGATACCCACTTAAGAGCGGCCACTCCGATCGGCCTGGGGCTCTCTTCCTGGGAAGAAGAGGAAGAAGCGGCCATTAATCGCTTCCCAAGTACCCCAACATCCACGTTCGGAACAAAGGGCGGAAGTGTCAGCCATTCTGGTTTAGTGGAGGCCTTGTTGCTTTCCATATCTCCATCGCAATTGCCACTGATGTTCGAATATGAGACAATCTGCTCCTTCCTTGTACAGTCCCATGCATTTGCATTTGCTATTCCCTGGCCTCTGCTAAGGACTGAACACAATCGGAATATACTTCTTGACGGGGATGAAAGTAACCGTTGGCCCATAACTATACTACACACAGACGAGAAAAAACTATCTAAACAGAGCTACAGCTGAAAATCACTTCTCCATCGTTACGGGAATTCACAAATATAGAGAGTGAGAAAGGACATGCCCTGCCATTCTATCGATGAGCTACCAATAGAGAGGAACGGAGTAACGACATGCCCTGCTATTCTGTCAATGAAGTGTCTGTAAGAAATAGCATTAGGGCTGAGCAAGCTTAAAATGCATGGGAGTACGTGTAAGAAAAATTACGGCTCACCTTGTTTGTATAGTTTCAAAAGTAGAAAGGAGGGATACCATAGTAGTAGTAGGATGGTTAACTACGGTAGATCGTATAATTGACAAATATGACTTAGTATGATGGGATATTAGGGTTGATGGTTGAACCTATAGTATGGTGGGATATTAGAGTTGATAGTTGAACCTATTTTTAATAGGTTAGGATTAATGTTATTAGTGTTATAAGTCATTTGTTATGTTATTTTATTAACTTTTAATTTGATTATTGCATCGAAACGTGCTTTCAGTTTAGTATGGAAGAGATGTTGTTAAATGTTATATTTAAAATAGTAAAATAATATTTTAAATTAACAAATTAAAACCAGCCTAGATCCATCTTAACTACCTACCAAGTGTTGAGAAGGATCAAACCTCTTGAGATGCAAACCTATTTTAGAGTGAAAAGGGATTTGATCTTTCTCAAGGCTCAGTAGATCCAGAGTTAAGATGGATCTAGGCTGGTATAATACAACTTGAGTGGGCCTAATGGTTAAGAGCATGGGTTTCCTCCTAGGAGGTCGCAAGTTCAAAACCAGAGGGGGGTAGAGTATGTATGCCTTCGTAGACTTAGTAGTCAAATCGTTCCGCGGATGTGGGTCCCTTGTCCCGCAAATAAGGGGGTCTCATACACCAATTTGGTGTTTGGCTTGGTTGTGACCTTAAAATTGGATAACAATAATAACAATATATATGTAGTTGACATTGCAATATTTTATTTATAATTCATGTTCTCCATATTAAAATGTTAAAACATGTCCCTCGTGTCTTTTTCTTGTATGCATACATTTAGTTGTTTTTATTATTAATATTTTCTAAAATATTACATATCAAATCCATTTTAAGCATTGAAAGAATAACAAATCTCCCTCATATATTGAATTAGAAAGCAACTATTAATGGAATAAGAATTCTCCCAAACTCTCCCTCTATGTATATATGTTTCGTGTTAAAATCTTTTACTCGGCATGCATATTGAAATATTTTATTTATAACCCATGTTAAACTTTTCTTTGTTATGTTTGATGAACTAAACATAATAAAAGTAATAAGAAGCCAACATAACTTTACAAGCAATTATCAAGTAAAGAGAAATCACCCTAACTACTACCGGTGTTGATTTTTCAACATGGTATTAGAGTTAAGGTGAAGAAGAAGGTAGCCTGAAGATCGCTCTTGTTGGCACAAGGAGAAGACTTTCATCAAAGATACCTTGAAGGACATCATTTGTAGGAAAGACACAAGGAAGGATATAAGGAAGGACATAGAAAAGAACATAAGGAAGGATACAAGAAAGAGGACTCAAAAGGATCATCTTGAAGGAAGGCTACTACTCCTCCATTGAAGGATTTTTATCTTGAAGAAGAGCATTGATCTCTCTCTCTTGGAAGATTCTCATTTTGAATGTAACGAGGAAGCATCATACAAGGAAACATCAAGAATCCTTGGAACATCATCTACACTCTTTGAAGAAGCTTGAAGTCACTATTGTTCGAGGCATCCTAGAAGTCAACATTCTAGGGCAGCTTTGAAGTCTCTTGGAAGTTTTGGGAACATCAAGGTATTTGAAGATCTCTTTATCACGCTAGACATTCCTGTATCAAGTAAGTGCTACATTATTATCTATAGCTCAACCTTCAAATAAAATGAATTCATTTTGTAAAGAAGGCAATAATCTTGATGGGTCAACAAACGTTCAAGCATGGAAGAAAATAATAGATTTTATACTTGTAAGAAATAAGTCATGGTCCATGTTCTAGGCAAAGTTGTGGAACCAAAGAAGGATAAGTCTCAAGAATGGGCCAAGTACATGAAAGAAGTGAGAGCTCAAAAGATTCTCATTAAATCCATTAAGAATCATCTCATTCCTTTTGTTGCATATTTTGGCACATTTAAAGTAATATATGACAAGTTTGTAAAATTGTATTCAGTAAGCACTACAAGTCAAAAGATATGTCTAAGGAATAAGCTTTACAAGACAAGATTATTGAAGGATGAAGACTTGACCTCATATCTCTTAAAGGTCACAGAATTGAGGGATCAGTTACAAGGGATTGGAGAAGTTGTGTCTGATTCTGAACTAACAACTTGTATACTCAATGCATTACCTCCCGAATGGAGCAATTTTATGACAATCATTTACTCAAGAAAAGATACTCCAAAATTTGATGAGATATGGTCTTTATGTACGATAGAAGAAAAAAGAAGAAAGGCAAAAGATGACATCGAACCAAATGAAATACCTCAAGACTTTGTTGCTAGAGTAAAGAAGAAGAAAGGGAAGTTTGGAAAGTTTGAACCTCGTCAGAGGAACATCAATCAGCCATGAAGAAAACTAGATATGTTGAAAGTGTTATGTTTTGGATGTAATGAATATGGACATTTTAAGAGAGGTTGTCCCAAAGACCTGCAAAACAAGAATAACAATAAGAGGAAGGGAAGAAGTGGAGCACATACAGCTGAAGAAAATGAAGAAGTTGAGAAGACGTCGAAGAATGAAGACACCAAGGATCTATATTATTGAAGGACTCCCACAATATCAAGTTTGCTTAGAATATGTTTTCTTTCTTCATTAGAAGATGATGGTTATAGTAGCGTGTCAACTACATTTGTAGAAGAAGTTTTGTTTTCAAAGCTACCATGGCATAATGAAAAGAAGCATCAAGCATTGGAAGGATTAGAGTCTACACCATCAATTGCATCTCACCAGTAATAGTCATCAAAAAAGGATGGAATATTTTTGGCCAACACTCCACCATTCATGCAGTTACTTTTTGGCATTCACATCATTATAAAGACGGTTTACTAGCTAGAAAGGATCACAAGGATCCTTGATAGTGATTATGAAGGTTCTTCACTATGTGAAAGAATCTTTGTAACATGAAAAAAAGGTATATTTCTACTAAAATTGTGGAAGCTAGCATTGAAAGAAGCTCACAAAAAATTAATATAATCGAGTTGCAGCATGAAGATATAATTGAGTACTTCTCATCTTAGAGAAGGAATCTCATCTTGAACATCATTCTTGACATCATCCTCAAGAAAAGATGTGACTCGTTCAAAAGAAAGAATACTAGATGTTAAGCATAAAGGAATAGGTATTTATAACTTTAAGATCTTCTTGTTAAGAAGTAAAATTCATATCTTCAGTAATATTACAAGAAGAGATATGCTTGGTAGCACAAGCATGGTATGTTTTGGACAAGACTGGATTGGACAAAACTCTTCCTTTTTTATTTCTCAACAAATAGAAGCATGATGAATAAGAAATAACACTTCCATGTATATAAAAGCATGATAGATGGGCATGACGTATGATGAAGCTGAACAACATTTAATATGGTCTCATAAAGCATGATATTGATCAAAATCCAAGATGGATAACTTCAGAGGGAGTTGTAGGAACTCTATCACATATGATTTTGAATGATCCAGGAGGATCGTCAGATCATTGCATAGGTGTTCAAGTGTCATCGTCAGTATTCAGTGTCGTCGTCAATTCAGTTCGGTGTCGTCAGCGTCGACAGTATTGGTTATGGATCAGGTTGTTCAGGTAATATGGTTTTCATGGTGTTTAGTTGATATGGGTTTGTACCTGGTTGTCGACTTGTGTTCATCGACAATTCAGCCAAGATTTGGTCAACAACATGTGCCTTGTCGTTCGACTCGTAGGATTTGGTGTCGACGCGAGTGTCGTCCGTGGCAGAGGTTCAATATGTCGTCGGGGTTGTCTTTGCAACTGTGGATTGTGTCGACGATATGCATTTGGTTTCGTCACATTGTGACAAGATGTTATACATGGGATTTTACAAATAAAATGTAAACCCTCATCTAAAACACCAATAGTTACCAAACTATGTATTAAAAACCTAATGTTAAAACCTATCACCTAAGTCCTAAACACCAATGGTTACATTCAAACTATGTGCTAAAACCCTTTACCTAAGTTATAAATCCTAAAAACCTACCGCATTAGCAAAAACCATGTGTAATACATAAAAAACCTAACCAATATAAACTCTCGGCCTATGTTAATTGCAAACAAAAAACATTACAAAACCATTACACGGCCAGCTTGACCGTGCGGGTAACCTAACCGTGTCGAAGTTCATGTGATCAAAACATTGATAACCTCCAGTTGGAAAACCGCATCGGAAATCTTAACCACAATCGCCAGCAAGGAGTTAGCATGTGAACACAGAGAGAGTTAACTGTCGATGGAGTTCAGGCTAACCGCTACCGGAAACTGCGCCGGAGTTGTCACATGTGAACGTTGCTCCCGGGAACCGTTGACCGTCACCGTCGAGATAGCCGCCAGATGTCAAATCGCGGTTAGACTGCCCCGTTCACATGCGGGCAGTCAACCTCCTCCGCCCGGTTAGTAAGTCGCCAACGGTCCTGTGTTTATTATATGGTTTAAAATGGGTTTTGTTGCAGTTTTATCAAACAAACTAATACGATAACCATTAAACCTAGCCTAGGTGTCATGGAACCACAAGACCGAGCTTCAAACCATCTAGAAGCAAACCAAATTCATCCTGAATTCAACCAAGGTGGTTTTCATGTACCTGCATGCCTTTAAAAGGTGGATTTGCCTTCATTGATCAGAAAGAATGGTTTTTGACTTTTGCTTGCAGATTCTGGAGGTCATAGGCAGTTTTGTTTTCAGTGTTATAGGAGCATCCAGAGTCGAAATTGGGAACCGTGAAAGGCGTTGGAAAGCTGGTTCAAAGGGCTATCTGATGATGGTGATCAGAAGTGCCTGCATGCACATTTAGACTGATCAAATCTCTATGTAATCAACTCCTTCTTTTCATTCCTAATAAAAACGGTCGCCCATCTTGAAAGTGGACCTGAAGACGTAGTCCATCAGGGACGAACTCCATCATCAATCTCGTTGTCTGGTATCATTGTGTTTTTACTGTTTTCACTTCTGTTATGTATCGTATTTATGTTTAATCAGTTGTTGTAAAGTCTTCTTCTTAAGCAGTTTTCCTCGATTTCCGCACTTTCAATTAACATTCAAATCATAAATGGCTAATCACTTCTAGTTTATGATCATTTCAAATCATATAATTTGGTATCAGAGCAGGTTGCGTTTGTAGAATTTTCCATTGAATGTTAACCAGGTCAAAGTTGCAACAAGGAGAAGGAATCCTTGAGCAGATCGATCCAGAGATTGGAAAGCGACATGTCGTTCATAAATAGACCATGTCAAGACCTGATGTAGGTGAAAACATTAAAACTAAGATGAGGGAAGAACAGTTTCAACAATCATTCTTGACTATGCAGTAAATGTTGGGAGAATTGTACGAAGACAAGAAGGCGAGAGATGTAACTTCTTCTTCAAAGGCATCGAAGAAGAACAAAGGTAAAGGGAAGACTGATAAACCACATTCACCTCCATCATCCCCATCATCATCATCATCTTCTTCTTCTTCTTCTTATTCAAGTGTAGAATCTGAAACGAAAAAGAAACCTAAGAAAACATCTCTTTTAAAACCTGATGTTAAATTTGAGTTACCTGTTTATGATGGCGAAATGAATCCTGAAAATTTAGATAACTGGATTAAGCAGTTAGAATTGTATTGTCACATTCAAAACATTTCTAGCGATAAAACTAAAATTTAGTTAGCTACACTTAGAATGGGGGGAACAAATTTAATCTGGTGGGAAAGTAAAACTCAGATAGATGTAAAGCGTAAAGGAAAATTCATCTCTTCATGGTCTAAGTTTTTAAAAGCTCTTAGGAAACAGTTCTATCCTTTAGGATACATGAAATAAGTTGTTATTGATTGGCAGCATCTGAGGCAAGGTAAAGGGAAGAGTGTTCAAGAGTTTACTCAAGAGTTCAGAAAGAAAGCATTGGCACTTGGTATTTCATTGGATACACATGAAACTTTGTTAAAATACATCGGCAGTTTACATTCATATTTGCAGCATACTTTATTGATGTTTAATCCTGATGATTTTAATGAGGTGTGTGTTCAGGCCATACATGTTGAATCAGGTGGCAAACCATTCAAGTTTTCATCGCAGTCATCCAATGAGTTGGAAACCAAAGATTCCAATGACAGTAAAGGGAAGAACATTTCGAAGAGAAAGAAATCAGCGATCATTCATAAGGAAAGACCTACTTGTTCGCATTGCCAGAGAATCGGTCATGATGAATCTAAGTGTTGGAAACTTCATCCAAAAATTAATCGCAAAAAGTTCCTTAAGGAGAAGGATGAAAAGAAGGCCATTGCAGTAGTCCAACAAGATCTAAGTTCAGATTCAGGTGATGAAAGGAGGATAACTGCCATGGTTACGACAAGTAAAACTTCTGACGTTGGTTCAAGTTCGAAAATTATTGCATCTTCTTCAAACACAAATCCTTCAAATGAGGATAAAAGAGTTGAATTGTTTAACATAAGGATAACTTCTAAGCATACAATGACAGATACAATGTCTGGCAGTGGATCACAGGCGAATTTAATCTCTGAATATTTAGTTAAAAGTTTGGGTTTGGAAACACAGAATCATCCAAGACCTTACCCATTAGGATGGCTAAATAAATAAATTCAGATAACAGTCACCAAATAGTGTCGATTAATATTTTCCATTACAGTTGATTACATTGATGAAGTGGAATTAGATGTGGTTCCAGTAGACATATGTGGAGTTGTCTTAGGAAGTCCTTATCTTTATGATCGTGATGCAGTATTTTACAGGAGAGAGCATAAATATCACCTTAAGAAAGATGGGGTTGAATTTACTATCAGGGCACATCAAAACAAAAATCACTTGAATTCAGTTAATGTTAATCAGATGAAGCGATTAATAAGTTCAAAAAAGAGATTTGTAATCATGTGTGTAAAGGATCAACATAATAATCAACATGATGCTTGTTTAAGTTATAAGACTCAACTTAAAGATGGTCTGATTAAAGAGATAGAAACAATTCCAGTTCTATGTAAAACCAAACATATTATTCATAAGCAAGGATTACAACATGAATTACAGTTTGTGCCTAAAGCTCCTCTTCCTAATGTCAGAATGAATCAATTCAGTTTAAGTTTGGAACTTAACAGTTGCAGGGATACAGGTCAGTATTGGGGAAAGTCAATGTTCAATTTCTCTTGTATTGTGTCACCATGTCATGTCTCGAACAATTTGGAAACCTCTTTTCAAGTGGAGAGGAAACCTATTTGTTTTCATATCAAATCCTTTTCTAAAGCAATGTCAAAATGTCTAAGGGAAACTTATACATCAAGGGAAAGTGCTAATCAATGGAAACATCATGTAATAAATGAAGGAAAAGTGATTCAAACAAATCAACAGCTAAGTCAATACTTTCAAAGGCAAACTAAGTTGCAGCAAATTTCACCTTACAGTTGGATAGGTTCATTGCAACAAGTTCACTTAGTAATCAGGAATCAGGAAAGTATAGCTGGTTTGATGTCAAGTATATCTTTGATTGTCTCTGTCATTCCGCAAAATAGATTGTTTATACATGTTGATGGTATTAAACAACATCCAATAGAGACTATTTTCAAAGATTATGAATCACTAATTCATGGTTCTTCGTGGAAAGAATTCAATTGCCATGTTTATAGCAGGTTGTTTGCCCATCGTCGCAAGTTGTTCATACTGCAGATGGATGAAACAGGTCACTGACTCAAAAAGTGCCATGGTCAGCATCATCAGGGTCATCACTTGCAGGTGATTGATCGAATGTATTGGTACATCGTCAGGTCAAGGTGGAAAGAGAGGGAGTTCTACCCTCATCGACTATTTGTTTAGTCAAACTTTTGTGGTCCAAAAGCTTTCAAGTGGAGAGGAATGATCCAGGAGGATCTCGTCAGATCATTGCACAGGTGTTCAAGTGTCATCGTCAGTATTCAGTGTCGTTGTCAATTCAGTTCGGTGTTGTCAGCTTCGACAGTATTGGTTATGGATCAGGTTGTTCAGGTAATATGGTTTTCATGGCATTCAGTTGATATGGGTTTGTACCTGGTTGTCAACTTGTGTTCATTGACAGTTTCACCAGGATTTGGTCGACCGCATGTGTCTTGTCGTTCGACGCGCAGGATTTGGTGTCGACATGAGTGTCATCTGTGGCAGAGGTTGGATATGTCGTCAGGGTTGTCTTCACAACTATGGATTATGTCGACGATATGCATTTGGTTTCGTCACATTGTGACAAGATGTTGTACATGGGATTTTACAAATAAAATGTAAACCCTAATCTAAAACACCAATAGTTACCAAACTATGTATTAAAAACCTAATGATAAAACCTATCACTTAAGTCCTAAACACCAATGGTTACATTCAAACTATGTGCTAAAACCCTTTACCTAAGTTCTAAATCCTAAAAATCTACTGCATTACCAAAAACCACGTGTAATACATAAAAAAAACTAACCAATATAAACTCTCGGCCTATGTTAATTGCAAACAAAAAACATTACAAAACCAATACACAGCCAGCTTGACTACGCAGGTAGCCTAACTATGTCAGAGTTCATGAGATCAAAACATTGATAACCTCTAGTTGGAAAACCGCATCGGAAATCTTAACCGCAACCACCAGCTAGGAGTTAGCATGTGAATGCACAGAGAGTTAACTGTCGGCGGAGTTCAGGCTAACCGCTACTAGAAACCGTGTCGGAGTTGTCGCATGTGAACGCTGCTCCCGGGAACCATTGACCGTCATCGTCAGGATAGCCGCCAGATGTCAGATTGTGGTTAGACCACCCCGTTCACATGCAGGTGGTCAACCTCCTCCGCCCGATTAGTAAGCCGCCAATGGTCTGATGTTTATTATATGGTTTAAAATGGGTTTTGTTACAGTTTTATCAAACAAAATAATACGATGACCATTAAACCTAGCCTATGTGTCATGAAACCACAGGACCGAGCTTCAAACCATCCAGAAGAAAACCAAATTCATCCTGAATTCAGCCAAGGTGGTTTTCATGTACCTGCAGGCCTTTAAAAGGCGGATTTGCCTTCATTGATCAGAGGGAGTGGTTTTTGACTTTTGCTTGCAAATTCTGGAGGTCATAAGCAATTTTGTTTGGAGTCGGAATTGGGAACCATGACAGGCGTTGGAAAGCTAGTTCAGAGGGCTATCTAATGACAGTGATCAGAAGTGTTTGCATTCACATTCAGGTTGATCAAATCGTTGTGTAATCAACTCCTTCTTTTCATTTCTAATAAAAATGGTCGCCCATCTTGAAAGCGAACCTGAAGGCGTAGTCCATCAGGGATGAACTCCGTCATCAATCTCGTTGTCTGGTATCGTTGTGTTTTTACTGTTTTCACTTATGTTATGCATCGTATTTATGTTTAATCAGCTGTCATAAAGTCTTCTTCTCAAGTAGTTTTCCTCGATTTCCGCACTTTTAGTTAACATTCAAAAGAAATAATACTAGATGTTAAGCATAAAGGAATAGGTATTTATAACTTTAAGAGCTTCTCGTTAAGAAGTAAAATTCATATCTTCAGTAATATTACAAGAAGAGATATGCTTGGTAGCATAATCATGGTATGTTTTGGACAAGATTGGATTGGACAAAACTCTTCCTTTTTTATTTCTCGACAAATAGAAGCATGATGAATAAGAAATAACACTTCCATGTATATAAAAGCATGATAGATGGGCATGACTCATGATGAAGCTGAACAACATTCAATATGGTCTCCTAAAGCATGATATTGATCAAAATCCAAGATGGATAACTTTAGAGGGAGTTGCAGGAACTATATCATATATGATTTTGAAGCTTGTTGATTAGTTCACTCTACAAACACATTGATCAATACTTGAAAGGTAGAAAGCATGAAGAAGGATTCTAGTATAAAGATAAACCATTCAAGGGGTGTTATGTGGAATTTTGTGTCTACGGATAAATACAATTTCCCTAGGTGGGTATCTACACCTAGAACAACAGATTTAAAGTATTTATCCTTTTTCTATAGAAGATAAATAAGACAAGGGACCTACTTGTTATCTTTCACTTTCCCTTTGTATCCTTTGTTTGGCTCCTGTCGCTCCTTCTTGAACTTAATCCGCTCAACAAGTACCTGCAATCATAAATAGAGGACAAAAACCAATCAAAGCAAGAGATCTATCTACTATAAGAAAATGGAATCGAAAGAATTTACACATATAATCATCATACATAAAGACAAGAATATGGGAAAAGGTGTAAACAACTTTATTAAGTAGAAGGAAGAATTACAACCATGAAGTCTGATCCATTGTCACTCTTCCAGCTTGGGTTCCAACCAACATCACATCAAAAGCACAACACTCTCGCAGCATAACAATACTTGCTTACAATCTCAAACCTCACACCAACAGTATCTCCTTACAAATTCTCAAATTCCAGCCCCTGATCACTTAGATGAGTGCTCAATTTATAGGAAAATGGAGGAGGTTTGGTCATAAATGAGGGTATTGAATGGCCTTCCAAACTTAGAGTTAGTTTCCATGGAGGAAGGGATGAGAGGATAAGAGGTTACTTAACTCATTCCCTATCCAATCTTGAGCTCATAAGAGATGATAAGTGTGGGAATCTTATAGAAGGCTCCAGAAGATAAGAATATTCGGAGAACCCTATGAGGATTTCACTCAATCTCGCCCAGCGTAGGTCAAAGTAGGCCTAGGTGCTCTAAAATGCACCCTGACATGGGCCTACCTACACTGAAGCACACTTACCCCCGACCAAGGTTGTGTTGGTCCCTTAAGGAGGCATTTCTAGAGGGATCCATGCCAAGAAACTCTCAGGGAAGGAGGCATTCAAAGTGATGACTTGTCTAGGGCATGTAGCAACTCAATTAGGGTTTGATGAGCCCTAAAAGTAATGATCTGAATGATGGGAGTGATGTGCCCAAATAGACCTATAATAGTTGCCCCTTAAAGCATGAAGTTGAAAATGCTAATGTCGAGTGATATGCTTTACGATGTGATGAGGAGATTCCGAAGTGGATGGTGACATGCATCAATTACAATACATAATATCATGATATTTTAGATTTTTTCATGAATTGTTGAGGGAAGGCATACCCATGCTCAGCATATAAACTTTCATTACAAGTACATAGATAGTCGTCTACAGACGCAGACCCATGATGGGATGACCATCAATGTAAAGCCATTGTACAAATGATTTAGTACTATCCTGAAATCGTAGCGCGGATGGATGAAAGTAGATCCGAGGTCTTTTATCTCGTTCAATTTTTCACTTAAGTACGAGTCTAACCATGTGAATATGTGATCTGAAGTTGAACATGGGGAGACACCGTCTGATTACCAGCCAATGATGTAAGTTGTTAACAGATGCGAGAGAAATCACCAATAATGATAATGATCCTCAAGGTACTGCAGTGCATTCTGCATGGTGTGAATGGATTTTTTGATGTCGAACACCACACATAATCTTTTGGTCAAAGGCCAATGATGTCAACCTATCGTAGGAAGCAAGAAACTTGCCATTGATGTATGCAAGCCTCAAGGTACTGAAAGGGTGTTTTTAAGTCAACTTCTTGGATAATGTGTTGATGTCAACAAGAAGTGACTCGTCGCAGGAGGGCCTTGATGTATCCCACATCAACAACACGAAATGAGTGTAATGATTTTTCGAGATGGAATGTGACTAACAACACAAGGTTCAGGAATGGCAGTCATGAAAATGAAGGTTGATGAGTATTGCAAAGGATGAATTTAGTTGAGTGACTTCTCTTGAACTTGTCGACGACACTAAATGAATTGGCAGCATTGACCCAAAACCAAAGTAATGGATGGTGTGATAGACCATAGGTATGATAACCATCAAGCAAATAACCCAACCCAAATAGTCACAGAGATGAAGTGAAAGTGTCATGTTCAAGAGCGACCTCCTGCCATAAAGTGGTTTACCCATTTTCCCGTTTTCCCCAGTCATTGCTGACCAGTACCTCCTTATTTTTTATCAAGCTTGAGGAGGATAACGTATGTTTGTTGTATAATTCCACCCTTAGGGTGAATCCATCACTATGTGATGTTTTAACGAGTCTAGCAAAGGTGAAACTCATTCTTGTCATGATGGACAAGTTTTTCACTATTTGATGTTTTAACGAGTTCAACGACAATGATAACTCGGTCCTTCTCATGTTTAAAGAGTTTGAAAAGGGCAAAAAGAAAACTCCACAAGTTCTTTTTCGTAGATTTCTCTCTCAAGTCTGAAAAAACATAAAATAATACGAGAGAGAACCTATTGACCATGTTCGATCAACGTATTCTTTTTTCGTAAATAATCTATCTCAGCCCGAAAAAGGGTTAAACTTATACTAAGTAGATGTCATTTCCAATCCATTAACAAGCTGAAAAGGACAAGCGCTCAACAATCTTTTCATATTTCGAGAGTCTGAAAAGAGCTTAAAAAGGACTCGAATTAGAGGAATGAGTGGTGTCCAGGATAGCAACTGGTTCCGCTAATGTTGGAACTTCTCAAAACATGTTGATTTATGTGAAGAGGCTAGCTAATAAGACCACTCATTGCAATTGTTCCTCAAAAAGGGTAAAACAACCAAGTGAAAGCGTATGATCGAACAAGCAGATAGTGACGATGGAAGGAGAAAAACCAAGGATCATCTGACAAAAGAGGTTGATAAAATGGCAATCACGAGGGTTAAAATGGAGATGGATTCATTTTTACACAAGCTTGAACCATAGGGAACTATGCTTGGATTCAGTTTCATGTTTACACAAGCTTGAAACAAAAAACTATGCTTGAGATTGGTTTACATGCCCCTAACATGATGACTCGATGCATGCCCCCCAAGCTTCATTACATTCACCTAAGCAGACTACTCGTGGCTATGAGGTGGATGGAATGAAGGTTCATTTACGAGATCAAGTGAAAGACTCCATTGGGATTTTACGAGATCTAATCAAAGACTCGACTTGGAACTTTGCTCCAGGGGACCTTGTTTAATTTTTAAATGAGCTTGACACAAGACAAGGAACTTTGCTCATATTCCTTGTTTCATTTTTTAATGAGCTTGACACAAGACAGGGAACTATGCTCTAATTCCTTGTTTCATTTTTTTAACGATCTTGACACAAGACAAGGAACTATGCTCTGGGACCTGTTTCATTTTTTTAATGAGGTTGACACAGTAAAAGAACTATCCTCATATTCCTTGTTTCATTTTTTAACGAGGTTGACACAAGACAAGTAACTCTCCTCATAACCTTTGTTTCATTTTTTAACGAGGTTGACACAAGACAAGGAACTGCCCTCATACCCTTTGTTTCATTTTTAACGAGGTTGACACAAGACTAGGAACTCTCCTCATGACCTGTTTCATTTTTTAATGAGGTTGACACTGTAAAAGAACTATCCTCATGTTCCTTGTTCACGACCCATAAGAGGTCATGACTTCCAAGAGGTTCTCATCAGATGGGAGAACAATGCTCTGGAAGGGATATGTAACAAGGAATTCATTAGAGAGATCTGGTTCCAATGCCCCCAATACATAATGTACAACATCACGGAATTGATTGTCAGTTGATGTAGGCATGGAGCGGGTTGCCACATAATTGACCCGTAGCGGGGAAGATACCATTGGTACAAAAGGACCATTTAGGGAAGATGGTTGACTTGAAGCCATATTTGGACCGGGAAATGAAAGTTGGTCAACGGTGATAATTCTGCCTTCATGCAGGAAACACATCACTCGAAAGAGTGTTGAAACGATAGCTCCCATGTCATAAACATAGTTGTGCCCAAGAAGTAAATTGTAATCTAAATGGCCTAGGACTACCATCACATTGAGATAAACAATTTTTCCTCCCAAAGTAATAGGCAAGTGAGGAAGGATCCCTAATGGTTGATTGGTTCCTCTGTTAAAAGCCAACAGATTCTGGGTAATAGGCACAAGTGGCAGTGAACCGAGCGCTTGCCAAGCTGTGGAGGAAATGATACCCATTGATGCACCTTCATCTATAATAGTGCCAGGTACAATCATATTACAAACCTGTACTCTGATATGGAAAGACACATAAGAAGGAAGACGACATCTTGCTAGTTGATTCCAATCAAAGGAAGTGACCAAACTACTTGGAGGGGGTACCGTAAGAACAGGAGAATTACCCCCTTGAGTTATGAGAATGGGAGGATTTTCCTTCTGTCTTGATGGAACGGGAGGGTTACCTCCAAGCTCATTGGAATCTGAAGAAACGAAAAGAACCTGAGTGGTATCATACTCACTCTCTACGGGAAAGGTACGATTAACTGAAGATGAAATCGGGTCAACTATTTCCTCGACCTGTGATTGGTTGGGTATAGACTCGTGGGATTCACATTCAGAGAGAGTGGGTTTGACTAACGGTTGATTTGGGTCAGTCACTTTAACAACTAGTGAAGGATTAAGGGAGAGTCTCCTGTAACCATATGGAAGTCGCTGTGGAGAAGTAGGATGGTTATTCAACACTTTTTTGGCTTCATCCAGATAGGGAAAAAGGTGAATGGGGTGATTCCCTTCACATAACCTACAGGGAAACTTAACTTTACCCTTCTTTCGATGAACTTTACTACCACTAGTTGATGGTGCGTCACCAGCATGATCTCCAAAATTTGATGACACAGGACGATGTGAACGAGAAGACCATTCTTCTGAGATCTGAGGAATACCAAAACAATTTCGAAGAAGATGGTCTCCTGTAAAAAGTTTGCATGGATATCAAACTTTGTGAGGCTTATCAGACGGTTTTCCATCAGAAGTTGCATTCAAAGCAATGGTTGCTTGGTTGCATCCCTGCTGATTTTTCTTCTTCTTCTTCTTCTTCCCTTTCTTCTTCTTCTTAGCCACCTAGTTACTAGTGTCAGTACTTTCACCAGGCGAAGAGGAAGAAGGGGAGGAATAAAAAACCGAGGAAGAAGGCAAAGGGTCAACTTTAGGATCAACTGGAGGTTGATTTTGTCCAGTTGGAGTAGTACTCGATTGTGGAGAAATCACGACATCTTGAACCAAGGAGGTTGAAAAAAACCATACTAGCAAGCCAATGGTAAATCCTGAAAGGGACAATGTAGCCATATAAAGAGCATCAATATTTCCGAAAGGAGGAAAAGGATTAGGATTCCTATTAGAAGGAATTCCTTGATCAGTTGACTCCGGAGTTGTTGCCATATGTCTCAACCTAATATCAACTAAGGAGTGAGCGTGGAGGATGTTATCCACAGTCAATTAATTTTCTTTTAATCAAAATATCATAACAAAACAAAAGAGAGATAATCTAGGCAAAAGGATTACCAAGCAACTGTGAACTGCAGAATACCTCTCGGCAAACCGAAAAGTATGGGTAGGCAATCTCCCCGAATGTTGTGTTTCGCGTACAAGGCGTCCCACTTGGTTACCTAAGGATGGATAGCAACTTAATGTAGTCCTCCCATATATACCAAAAAGTACATGGAGGCCCAATTCGTGTTAGCGCTATCTAATGCGAAACCGCATAGTGAGAGCATTCCTTTATACTTTATGTACTATAACACCGCCCTATATACCCAAAGGTATGTGGACGAGCTATGATATACTTACATACATGGAATGAGGTATCACACTTGGAATGTATCGCAGACAAGTTAGCGACAACTGCTATGTTTAACGATGCCGAAACACGTCTCTAGCTTAGACCTCTAAATGTTATGCGTTAAGTTACATTGCTCCATTAGGTTAACTGAGATAACTTTTAAGTTGATCTTCTTAAGAATTTGCCTTTCAAGGTTCACCACGCAATGTATGTTTGCAATTCCTAAAATGCAACTAACATGAGAAACATTCTTTCATTCAATTAACAATGAAAACCGTAGCTAGTAAGGGACAGAGCAATCTCATTCTTTTAATCAAAGAACAAAGAACACATCTAATGCAATTTCCCTAAACTATTCCTATGAGCACACACAAACTTTTCAATGCACAATGCAAGTTTTTCTTTTCAATTCCCTTAATGTTGAGATGAACAAAAGGAAACTAATGCACAAACAATCAATCGATACTTTTCACAAGAAACGAAGATTTTACAACAGTTTCTTTTTTAAAGAAATGAAGACTTTACGACACTTCCTTTTTAGAAAAGACTAATCGATAAAAACTAACTTTGACAATGAATCGATAATGATAAAGAAAACTCTTAAGAAACACTAAACAATCAAGGTCAAAATAGGGCTAGGAGAAGAGATACAAGTTTATTTCAGAACCACAGAAACATTGATCTTTAAACAAACAACTTCAGAAGCAAAATTGGAAAAATCCAAGCCAAAGATGGGTTTTTAAGCTTAAGGAGGATCAGTCCGGGTCAGAGTGGGAGTAACTGCGCTACAAAGCACTGTCTCTAAGCCAAGGGTGCTATGCAGAGCACTATCTCTAAGCCAAGGGTGCTCTGCAGAGCACTATCCCCTGACCAAGCCTATGCTGGTGCCATAGAGGCCAATCAAAAGACATCTAACCTCAATTTTTTGACCAAAAACACTTAAAAAAGACTGAAATAAGATCAATGAAAGCAAGTAAAGTCTACTATGGTGTGCTAGGATGAAGATAAACTACCTGGAACAATGATCGTTCTCCAGCAGAGTCGCCAATTTGTTATGTGGAATTTTGCATCTACGGATAAATATAATTTCCCTAGGTGGGTAGCTACACCTAGAACAACATATTTAAAGTGTTTATCCTTTTTCTATAGAAGATAAATAAGACAAGGGACCTACTTGTTATCTTTCGCTTTCCCTTTGTCTCCTTTGTTTGGCTCCCATCGCTCCTTCTCGAACTTAATCTGCTCGACAAGTACCTGCAATCATAAACAAAGGACAAAAACCAATCAAAGCAAGAGATCTATCTACTATAAGCAAATGGAATCGAAAGCATTTACACATATAATCATCATACATAAAGACAAGAATATGGGAAAAGGTGTAAACAACTTTATTAAGTAGAAGGAAGAATTACAACCATGAAGTCCGATCCATTGTCACTCTTCCAGCTTGGGTTCCAACCAACATCACATCAAAAGCACAACACTTCGGTAGCATAACAATACTTGCTTACAATCTCAAACCTCACACCAACAATATCTCCTTACAAATTCTCAAAGTCCAACCCCTGATCACTTAGATGAGTGCTCAATTTATAGGAAGATGGAGGAGGTTGGTCATAAACGAGGGTATTGAATGGCCTTCCAAACTTAGAGTTAGTTTCCATGGAGGAAGGGATGAGAGGATAGGAGGTTACTTAACTCATTCCCTATCTAATTTCGAGCTCATAGGAGATGATAAGTGTGGGAATCTTCTAGAAGGCTCTAGAAGATAAGAATATTCCCAGAACCCTATGAGGATTTCGTTCAATCTCGCCCAGCGCAGGTCAAAGTGGGCCTAGGTGCATTGAAATGCACCCTGACATGGGCCTACCTGCACTGAAGCACACTTACCCCTGACCAAGGTTGCGTTGGTCCCTCAAGGAGGCATTTCTGGAGGGATTCAGGCCAATAAACTCTTAGGGAAGGAGGCATTCAAAGTGATGACTTATATAGGGCATGTAGAAACTGAATTAGGGTTTTATGAGCCCTAAAAGTACTGATCTGAATGGTGGGAGTGATGTGCCCAAATAAACCTGTAACAAGGGGATGTTGATCTCAAAGGGAGCTACTAACAGAACATGACATATTAAAGACTATCATAACTAGGTAACTCTATATTTGATGATTCATTTGAAATATGACTTGGTTACCTGAAAGAACATATTACAGAAGTATAAATTGGAAAGATAGCAGTTGAGATATTATATTTGCAGTTGTTTGGTTTAAGCTCAAATCTAATCACATGTTAAGTGGACAATAGTGATTTTGGCTTAGAAGTATTGAGACAAATATATGCACACCATGAAGGTTGAAAAGGTAGCACATCCCTAGATAGCATGTTGGATCTGATGATATTCACTTTCCCAATGGATAGAAGGAACAATGATTAAACTCTACATTAATTGGTTTTGTAAGATACTATTGATGATGAAGATACTTTGAATAATAATTGATGGAAAATGATGTAAAAGGCCGATGGCATGAACCATGTTACAAAGGAAGATTGAGAAAGAATTTGGCTCCACGACATCCAGGAAGGTTAAAGCTTAGATATGATAAGATGATAAGAGAGAGGAGCCCTTGCAACTACTATTATGATCTCCACAAAAGAACAAGTATCGATGAAAGAAAGAAAAAAAACATACGAGTATGATGAAGTCTCCCTAATTGAGAGGGAGCAAGAAAAATCCTTCATATTTGATAAGGAGTAAGGACCTCCTCCTTGATTGAGAAGGAGTGATGGTGGACACTATATTCTCCATAGGTGTCATGCACTAGGCTAGGACTAACCATTGTATGTCTAGTGTATCACACTAGGAGGGAGAATGGAGGATTGGATAAGCATATGGGGACTGGTACTCCTTGAGGATTGGAAATCCAAGATAGGAAGTAGTCTTGTGGACCGACACTCTTTGAGGATCTTACAAGGTATCCAAGATAAGAGTAGTCGAAGATGACCAATATTCTTTGAGGATTAGGAATCCAAGATAAGAATAAGTCCTGGAAGGACATACCTTGTGAACATCTGGATGGGGTATGTGCCTTGAGAGGTTGAGGTGTCCACATATGTGTGCCTCCAAACATTGTGCTCTAATCTTGTGGAGAAATAGAGTTTGTCACTTAAAAGACCTCACTATGTTGGTATTTGACAATGTTGGTCATAATGTCGATGCTTAAAAGATGGCTTACGAATCTAACTCTTCCTCTGAGAACATTTCAATTTGAGAGTATCCTTGTACCTATTATGGGATTATGAATACCTCCCTAGTTAAGAGGGAGTGTTAGAAAATTTAACTAGGTTCAATCTTCATAATTGCTATTGTACTTATGTTATTGTATATTTCATGTAAACATCAAAAGAAGAAAAATAAAATATTATTTTATAAGCATGGGTTTCATGCTCAATTTATTTGGTCATCTAGGTAAAGCATGTTCTTCATGCTTCTAGAGTTTATTGAGTCAAAATAATATTTTTCATAAGTCAAACTATTGTATTTGAGTCAAGTCCCATTCGGAATTTGAAAAGAAAGTGAAAAAAAAATTGAGTCAAAAATGTAATTTTTGTACCTACAAGACCAATTTGGCCCTACTTCATCAAGTCAACCCTTAAAGGGGTAATTTGACCTCCCGGATGTGTATAAATAGAGACAGCTTGAATTCATTTGAAGCATACTCAAGCAAGTTCGATCTCAAAGACATGAAAAGTGAAATTCAATAGGAGTATTTGGGAAGCAAGAGAGAGAAAGAAGGAAGAAAATCAAGGTTTTTGCCCTAAAATATGCCCTAGATCTCTCACACATGTGAAATTTTGAAGTTGTTGTAGGGGCTGAAGTTGCATATTCCCTGCAGGTTCAAAATTCTAAAGCTGGGGGCCAAAATTCTAAAGTTGGGGGCTGAAATTCTGAAGCTAGAGTTGATTTGGAAGGTTTTGACTTGAGTTGAATTTGACTTGTTAGAAGAGTTTGGGAAGAGGGTTGACTTGGGTCTTGTTGAAGGTCTTGGATTTCAAATTTGATCTAATTCTATAAGAAGAGAATAATTTTTTGAGTTTTCCACTTGGAGGGGTTTTTCCCTAGCTTCAAGCCTACATCTAGTGTTCATTGTCTATTCGTGATCTTCATAGTTTACGGTTTTAGTAATTATTTGATGAACAAATCATAATAAAAGTAATAAGAAGGCAAAATAAATTTACAAAAAATTATCAAGTAAAGAGAAATCACCCTAACTATTGCCCCTATTGATTTCTCAATAGGATTGAGGTCAAAGGCCAAAGATCAAAGTTTTGGTATTGGTCACAGTTTCGTTTAAAAAAATATATCCGGTTTTTGTTTGTTTGTTTTTGTTTTTTTGTCTTTTGTTTTTGTTTTGTTTTGTTTTGTTGTTGTTTTTTTTTTTTTTTTTTTTTCCAGGTGTGGTTCACAGACACCCGCGGTCACTGGGTGGCCGCTACGTCCACAGAAATATCTGAGCTTGATCAAGGGTATCAAGCCCTGTAGCCAATAGCTAGGCCTAACCACAAGGGCTTCGGGGAGAATTGACCCTGTGACCTGTCGAACGAAGAGGCACTTCTTTGACCAGTTGAGCTAACCCTTGGGGCTTCCTGTTATCTAATGATCTGGGTAATAATGGGTGTAGAAAAACAAAAGAAAATAGGAAATACCCAGATACTAGATTTCAAATAGAAAAGGGAAGTGGTCAATATTCTAATGGTCATGGTTTTGTATGTTGGCCATCCGAATATCTAGCGATCTCGGAGTATTGAAGTTTGCTAATGGACCTCGATTTTGAATACAAAATCAATCTATTTTAGCATATGCTTCTGGGTCCTGGTCCCATGGAGTACATAACGATCTTTCATGCTAAAGCTTGTAGTCCAGGTTAAAAATAATTTGGGTATACTGTAATTTTCATAAGGTCTCAGATGTGGATTTTTTGGACTACAATTGATCTAAAAATGAAAGTGAAGGTTTCATTAAACAATTTGCAAGCTACTTTATGTCTTTTAGGCTATGGATCATGGTTGAAAAAGTACACAAACTTAAGTCAATTTATAGTTTTTTTAACAGTTAAAAGAGGACAAAAATTCAACATTAAACACGTGCAAATTTATAACATAGTTCACCCATCTTAGGCTACATCTCCGGGTCTAGTATCTAGTGGTGATCGCTTTATTATAAGCTCAGATGCTCAATACATCGACATACAAGCTTTAATATATAAAAATATCATTGCCATAATGTCTGGAATGCTAAAAAAACCCATCTAGGCTCTTCTTGAGCTCAAAAAGGCTTAAAATTGAGCAAAATACCCCCCTTTACCAAACTGGTCTGCAACTGCAACACACTAGCTCTCGACCCTGCAAACTTGGCAACAAATTGGCCTATGACCCATTGGTGGGCATTATATTCTTTCCACGACTAGTCGCACGTGGGGGGGGCCACAACCCCCCCTGTTTGTTGTGTTGGGTGCAACAGGGGGGTCATAGGAGGGGTGGCAACCTGTAACAAACAAAGTTCGTATACGCAACAGAGTAATCTTTAAAATACTTCAAAGATGTAAATGTCCATTGTAAGACAAGTAACTATATATTGAATTGATGTAAGATATGAGATGATTACAAATGAGAATGAGGTAACCAGGTGCCCTTTCATGAATGGTCATGTCTATAAGACATGCCTCTTCATTACTAATAAACTAACCATTAGTTAATTAATTAATTATTATTATTATATTTATTACTTTTATATGAATTATATTCATAGCATGCCTCTCTCTTCCAGAAGTTTTGTCCTAAAAGCTTACTGAGAATATCTTCTCATCCCTAAACTTTCATCTTCATTGATACAATATGATATGATGCTTTGAGTGGTAGACAAAATTTTCGTACAAAGAGCGGATATGATCATCCTAGATTATTCTTTTGTGGAATCCTTTGATCTCTGAGAATTTGTGATGAATAGTTATTATAGGACTGGTTTTTGCAAACTTCAATATGTTTTGAGTGATATTGGCACGTAGATTGATTGAAAAGTCTGCTCTTGTGATTCAGATGTCGATAAATAGTTCTCCTGGTTGGATTTTCCCTTATCATGTTAGTGGTTGTTTCCTGGTTTCCTCCAGCCATTGTTGTTGTTGAGTTGGCCATTGAATCATCATTTGGAATGTCCATCGTTTGAACTGCAAATTCGCATGTGTCTTTACTTCAGTAGGTTTATCCTTTGCTTGAGTTACGATTTTGACTGGATCGATATTTGTTTCTTTATCTTCAACTTGGAATGAAACGACTGGAGGTTTTGATACTACTTCTTGAAGTTGTTCCAACTTTTCATTTAGTGATTTCCTATCACTTTTAAGCTTCCTTATTTGCGTAAGTAAGGCTTGGTTATGATTCCTTAGACGTGAAAGTTCACCATTTTCTACATTGTTGACTTTTTCCTTAATATCTTTCTCTTTATCTTTTAAGTTTTTTATTTGCTCTAATAATTTTTGGTTAAGGGTTTTTAGGCACAAATTTTCTTTTTCTTTTTTCTGATAGATTCCCCTTTAATTCCTTATCAGAACTTTCCTTTTCTTGTTTTAGTCTTTGTTTCTTAACCTTGGAATTTTTTATCTGTGAAAATAATTTCTCACTGTAGTCCCTTAGACGCCAAATTTCTTTGTTGCTTTCAGTTTATTTTTCATGAAACCGATCTTCGAGATCTTTATATTTCTTCTCTGAGGCTTTCTTCTTTTGTTGAAGTTTTGAGTTTCTTCCTTTAATAATTTTATTTACATCTTCTCATTGTCTTGATGCTCTTCTGTACTAAATATTCTTCCACACCTTGTACAACATAAATTGTATTTTTTTTTGAATATATGTATATCCAGTTTCGTCTAGACAACTTGGACATTTAGTCCAAAATAGTGATTGACATGTGGGACTCATTTTCACTATTTCCTTCATTATTCTCGAATTAGGCTCCATTTTTCTTGACTTGATAACCTTCCTTAGTAATTTTATTATATATATAGATATATATATATATATATATATATATATATATATATTTATATTCTCAACAATTGTTTTTTATAATATATATATATATATTTTTTTTTCTATTCATATTTGTAATCCTTTCTTTTTTCTGCTTTTTGAAAAGTTACAAGCCTAGTGAAACGTGGTTGTTCACCTCTTTGGGTTATAATATAAAATATATGTCCACTTATGTGACTTTGACTCGGTTAATTTTCTCCACGTAAAAATTAAAACTTACCATTCACATAAAGAGATTTTGTATTGTTTTTGTTCTTCTTTTACCTTGAAAATGCCATGGGCAATTACCATGGGTTTCTAAAACCATGAGCTTGTAAAATACTTAATGAAGAATCAAGATAAACTTATCTACTCTTCCTTCTCTTACGTATAGTTTTAAAGATAATTGGAAAGATTCCATTTTGACTTTATCATGCATTTTTTTTTATCAATAATGTAGAACCTTTTTTTATATATGAATATTCTCCTTCAAAATTTACATCGAACTATATTTTTTTTTACTAGAATAATTGAAATTTCAATGGCCAAAGGCCTTTTTTCTTTTCTTTTCTTTTTTTTGGGGTCAAAGGCCGAAATGGCAATATGGAGAATCTCCAAACTCTGAGTGAAACACTTCCATTACACAACAAGGTTGATGGTCAAAGGGCTGGTGATGATCCAACATGGCTTTGAAACCAATGTAACGAACAAAGTTCGTATATGCAATGGAGTAATTTTTAAAATACTTCAAAGATGTAAATGTCTATTGTAAGACATGTAACTGTCTATTGAATATTGTATATTGAATTGATGTAAGATATGAGATAATTATAAATGAGAATGAGGGTTTGCTTCAATACCCTAGGTAGGTTCCCTTTCATGAATGGTCATGTCTATAAGACACGCCTCTTCATTACTAACTAACTAACCATTAGTTAATTAATTAATTATTATATTTATATTTATATTTATTATTTTTATATGAATTATATTCATAACACAGCCCCCCTTGTCGGGGGGTTTACTGAGGGGCGATAGCCCCCCTGCACGAGGTTCACAGTAGTGCCCCAAAATATTTTTTTTGGACCCTATAATAGGTGGGTAGACCTACCTATGGTTTTGTGCATGGGTTTTTCACATGGTTTTGGGCATGATGGTTTTCTGCCCATGGTATTTTGTAGATCTGGTCAAGGGAATTACAATTATGTTCTAATCCAGGGTTAATGGATTTGGGTTTATGAATGTTTCAACATGTATATATATGTATTGTAACATTAAAAGGAATATAATGAAAAATCAATCTGGTGGTCATTTTTTTGGGATCCAGGGGAAAATCTCAGTGTATTTGTTTTATGTTTCTCGCCATTGTATATTTTCTGTTATTAAGAATTTATTTGCAGGTAATTTCTGTACAGGGTTAAAACCTACATTTGGTATCAGAGTTGTTTAAGCTTAAAGGGGACACCTTTTGATCCGAACTTATGCATGAACGCAACAGAATATAGATATAGCATGAACACAGAGATGCAGTAGAAATAAAACTTCATTTCATTAATATCAAAGAACTGAAATATTATTACATACATAATAGAGATAAACTAGCTTAGGCGATGGTAGCTTATCTCTTAGAAGAGATGTGGCAGCTATATGCCTCTGAGTTATGTTACAATGATGCTCAAAGGCCTATTTATTATTTAGAAACAATGTAAACCCTAAACATAAAAAAACATAACCCTAGGAGATGAAGCGTCAAAATTGTGGGCCTCGTTTGGGTAAATTGGTACATCAACTTCTCGGGGTCATAACTTTGGCATATGATCTTCATTTGACACACACGATACCTCGTTAGAAACATCTATTCGAGGACTACAACTTTCAACTACAAAAATCAGTTAAAGTTTTATGTTTTCTCACTTTCCAAAAAAAAAAAAAAAAGAAAAAAAAAGTCATTTATGGCCTCAAAACGACTCCAGGAGTTCAGGACTCGAAAAACTGCTAAAAATAGTAAATTGTGCTACAATTAAAGAAACTGAAAAACTGAAAGAAGAAGTGGTGGGGGTCTAATGGAATAGGCGGGTGGTCACCAATATCCACATGAATCAGTCCTTCCGCCTTAGGAAGCAACGGTCCCTATTGTGTTGAGTGCCTCCATGAGATGGGGAAACTTATGCTGAACCATGTCCCTGGTGAGCCACTTGCCTTGGTGCAAGAGTTGGCCAACTTTGTCAACCCGATACAATTATCTTCTGCTAGAAAGTATTATTGATATGTGTGTCCATGATCCAAACAATTGTGGCTTGTTCCATGCATTATGGGTTTAATTCTGTTGGTGTGAGTTGTTCTGCAATGTTTGATGTGTCCAGTAATGGTGGAAGGTATGGTCAAAGGTGGTCCATATTGAACATTGGGTGTAGGCCAAGCAATGGTAGAATAATGAGCTCAAAAGAATTGTCCCCTATAGCCTTAGTGATGGTGTAAGGCCCATATCTATTTCGGGAATAAGTACCCTAGGGCTTTGGGTTGAAACCCCAACAGAGCAAGAGCAAACTACAGTAAGAAACACTCATACAACTCAGGCAACATGCTTATATAAACAAACTATGCGATAGCGATCATACCCGGATGTCCTTCATTTGGGTAGTTCCAGTAGGGTTCAGACCCTCTGCAACTCCTGATGATCTTCGAATCTGCAAATCAACCAATCCGAACATACATAACAACATATAGATAAAGCATTTTAATGAAATCAAATTTATATCATATAAGCAAGATGATTAGTTATACATGAAAATGACATTCATACATGAATTACAACAGTATCTGATGCATAAACAAAGTTAATCTCGGGAATAAGACAATGTTTCTTTTTATTGTAGAAAGCTATAACCAACATGGAGAGAATTCACCTGAGTCTTCTTTTTCTGGCTCCAAGCAGAACCATCCTCCAGATCCATCCAGTCCCAGTCTTCAACAGCTTCCTTCCATAGCCAATACCATGATATCTCAAGCAAGTGGGAGAATATCAACACTCAAGGAAACAAGGGTTTCCTGAACTTGGGGAAGTCCTTGAAGCACAGGGATACTTCAGACTCAGTCAGGGATAATCTCAGTATAGTAATTCTATCTCTTCTCCTCCTTAAGGCTTTCCCATAGAAGTCTATTTATACTTCTCCCAATTAGTTTTTTAGTTGGGAAACAGTTGGGCCATGAGCACTAGGAGGTAATCAACAGGTAAAACCGTTAACTCCGCCCATAGTTAAGGAAATTTATTTTTTTTAAGTGTTTTAACACATATACGCGGGTTGGGTATTGATTAACCCGCGTGTACATGCTTTTATTATAGGGAAAAGTAGCGTACAGGGAGTAAACCACTGTTTTTAAAATATTTGGACCAAGTTTGGAAGGAGGGATTTCCCTAGGCCATAAACCAAGCATCACAAATACCAAGGGTGATATTTGGAGCCATAACAGATGCCCCCTAATATATGAGGTCAGAAGGGGTACATGATGGTCGAAATGTATTAAGTATATGGAAAGGAAACCTGACGAAACTGAGAAGGACTTCACCAGATTTTAGCCTGCCAAGCCATCAAAAAGAGATAAAAAAGAAATAGTTGTCTGAGGCAGGCATACCCATGCTCAGTGAAAGTAAAGTATGTCTGCATATCAAGTACAAGCGGATCCACTATGTATACAAGTATAAAGGACTGAAAGTACATAATGGATCATCTGATCGTGATCGAAAATGCATGTCTGAATATCACATATAAGAAGATGATCAATGAAGTTGAAAGATGAAGTTGACCATTGATGCCAAAAACTGATCCCAATAGTACCAAATGAATATGAGGGAATAAGATGATACTACATCGCAACTCAGATGCTAACATATATAGGATGTCGCTGTGAAGGACTGCAACATATAAGGTGGATGGTGTCAACTAGCAGTAACAAGAGCAACTGACAAGTGAACCAAAACATGCTGATGCAACCTGAGGTCTCCACTGACCGTCGTGGTACATTTCTACATAATGGGAATAAATGATCAGAAGTCGACCATGTGAGAATTCGTTTGATTACCGGTAATTTATGTATACCGTTAACAAAAGCGAGACTACTCACCGATAATGATAATGAGAGTCAAGGTACCCAATACAATCTAACAAGTGCGAATGAATGAGCTAAAGTCAAACACCTGGAAGAATATATCAATCATGGGACAATGATAGTTTCCCACTGTCGATAGTGAAGGAATTTTCCACTAATGACTGCAAACCCCAAGGTACTGCCAAATGGACTCTAGATCTTTGTCCCAGAGCAATGAGTCATAGTCGATAGGAAAAGATACACTAGAAGGAAAGCATTAAGGCATCCTTCATCAATCTAGCACGAGTGTAACCTGTAGGCCAATAATGTGGAAGGAATCAGACGAAAAAGATGTAGTAACCCGACCGAAGCACATTTCCGGTGTACACAAGATCTAGCTAGCGCACGATAGAAACCCTTTGAACCAACCAATATTGAAAGCTGACACAGAGGCGAGGAATCCACCAATAGGATCAAATGGAAACCAAGGCACTGCACGAATCCGAGTGTGTGATAATGAAAGCTGATGTCGAACACAAGGGAAACCACTCAGTCAAAGACCCATGATACTGATTGATGCTGAGCACAAGGTGACCTATCAATAATGAAAATAGGGCCAGGGTGCGGCTCTAGGCCTGCCCTCAGAGCAATATGTCATCGTCGATAAGGACAAGACCCGCCAGCAAGAAGTCAATGGAGACCTTCTCAAACCAGCATGAGCAAAGGACTAATATAACTGATGTGATGGCAAACACGACACCGACAACTAGGGATGGCTGACTAAAAAATAGGTTAAGAGACACCGTAGAGAGGCCGACTCAGGCTTACTTCCCTTGAACAAAAGCACGACTCAATGATGACTATATGGCAACATATGATAACTCTGTATAAGTTCGTCATGCAGGAGGCACAAGCGAACTCTCCATATGATTGGAAGAGGTAACCAATCAGAGGAGAACTGACTCAACAACAAGGTTAAGGTGTACCTAAATCAAACTAAATCCCGCCCAAAATGGAGGAGAGACTTTCTTTTGAGTGCTTTGTTCAAGGGCGACATGACTGACTCTAGCTGCCAACAATACATGGAAATGTTGTCTCGTTCCTGCTCTCTTTGGAATATATAATTTTTTGTCTTTTTCTTTAAGCTAGAAAAAGAATAAAAGAATGCTATAGTATAGTGGAAAGAACGAGTGTCAAAGAAACAGATGATCTAGTTCCTGGGATGGGAACAATCCTATGCTCAATGGAGGGAGGCGAAACTAGTTAAGGACACTCAAAGGGATATTCCTTCCACAAGTCAAAGGGTGTGTCAAGTTGCAGAAGCTAAGTGATTGCATGGTTGACTTGCAGAAGACATGTTCAAATAAGTGGCTTAAACACGAATCCAAGTGAAGCCGGCTCATGGCCAAAAGGTGCAAATTGTCAAAATGCAATGCAGCAGTACAACTGAACACAAAGAAGCCTCTAGGGTATAAGGCCAGAAATAAGCGTAGAAGCAAGGAGAATGTGTCTTCAACACACAAGTCATGGCGGGACTAAAGAGGACTCCCAAGCCTACTCAATATAACAACATGGGCAACCAATGTCAATGAGGTTCTAACTACGATGCCCATGTAAAGGATGGCTCTACCATCGCATCCTGATTTAAAAAAATGGCTAGTGAACATGGTTTGCTAACCAAGACATGATGGGGTTGACCCTATGGCAAATGTATCGTTGAACGGAGGCTAGTATGCAAAATGCAATGGAAAAAATGGTTTCCCTAACCTATATGCCAGTAAGTGAACGATACCTACCATGACAGGTCAGCGGTCATGGGACCGAAATAGGATCTCGAAGAAGTGTCCAAAATATCTTGAAACAATAACCCATTCTTGACAATCCAAGCCCACAAGTCAAAAATTCATGAGACGAAAAATCAAGTTTTGAGAATTTTTTTTGAAATTTCAAAGCTATATATTGACTTTTAGACTCACAAATTTTTCATTTGCATTTGGAAAAAAGTTGTGGATCAAAAAGGAGCAAACTTGCCTCTGAAGAATTCAACCGTTCAAATCACGCCAAAGTTACCAAGTAACCCTCAAACCATACTTGCAATGTTTTGTGATGCTTTTTAGAAGTTTTAATTAAGATTTGACCGTGGGAATTCTTGTCAAAAAATCCAACTCTGCGTACATGCGGGTTGGCTGTGACCAACCTGCGTATATGACGGCCCTACACGCGACTATGTGTAAAGGGAACCCGCGTGTACGCGAGTTGAAATTCAAACTCAAATTCTAACGGTTGAAACTCATTTCTTTTCAGGATGACCATCACATGGAGAGAGAGAGAGCATACCACAATTGACAATGAGGTAATGAACGACCAAACTGCACTAGATGCATTGAGAGGGTGCGGCTTGTTGAAGTTCTTCAAAATTCCAAACATGAAAGCGAACACACGCCTGCTCGAGTTATTGATCCACTACTGGAGTGTGGAGGATGATGCCTTCATGATAGATCAGATGCCTCTCAAGATTGAGGTGGAAGACATCTACTTTATCACAGGTCTCTCCCGAAGAGGGGAGGTTGTGCATTCGATCGGTAGGACATGGAGTAGTCTTTTAGTAGAAGACTATGTACACATATATTGTCCTGGGCATCCGGAAAAGATTGGAAGTCAGATTCCAATCAAACACATGGATAGTTTATCTCTCAGGATTTTGCTGTTTACCATTGCCAGGGTAAATGGATTAGCTTCACTACATCAGGCTTCATGGGTGTCCATGAGCCTGGCAGTGGAATGCCTAACCACTGTGTTTGATTGGTGCACCTCTTCTAACCAACATGAAGAGCCAGTTGACCTCCATTCAAAAAGGTCAGACTAAAAACTTTGGATATGGGACCATTTTATGCTCCTTCTTCTTCGAGAAGGTACCCGGGCTACGTCCCAAGGCATCTGTCTCTATCAGCAGCCCGCGAGATCCATGAATGGGTATGCGAGCTGACTTGATGAAACGCCTTGGAGACGGGACGTGCCAAGGATGACTTTCTATGATGAGTTTTTCGCCTGGTGGGACCAACAAATCATTGTAGTCGACGACTACCCTTGTGCTGGCATGGATTTCGCAGGAGATCCAGACTTGATGTTGCCACCAAACGCAACATGGGGAGACATATGTAACAATTTTTTAAGTTTTTATCAATTTTTAAGAATTTATTTATTTATTATTATTATTATTTTAATTATTTTATTTTATTTTATTTTTATTTATTTATTTATTTTTTAAATATGAAAAAAAAGCTTAGAAATATTTTTGATGGGACAAAATACTAAAAAAATGATCATGTTCCAGATGTGGGTCCAGTGAGACCAGATGGATTCCCGCGGCACAGGCGTCGCGGAAGAGGTGCCGAAGAGGCAGCTGCTGAGACAGAGAGGGTCTTATATGCAGTCCAAAGAAACTTGGTGAGATTGACTCACCAGGTACCGATGGTAGCCATAGAGGACCTACTTGAGGAGATGCAGCACCGCGTGGTAGGAGTTACACAAGATTGTGTCCGCATACTTTGGCATGTGGCCAATGCAGTAGTTACCTTCTTAGTTGCTCATCCTAAGCTGGGTCGATAGATAGACTGGACATGATTATGGGCTTTTAGTCCCGATTTTGTATATTATTTTTTGAACACTTTATGTATACATAGGCAGTTTTATGATATATATATATATATATACAGTTCCAAATTTTTGATGTTTGTTTTTAATTTGATGAATGATTGATATCACAAAATGCACCACAAAATATGAACAAAAAAACAATATAAACAAAGAAGTAATTGCTCGACCGGAACCTAAGGAAAATACTCCTTAAGGTAGAGCCCATCTGGGGGCTCCGCCAACTTGTTCCTAGAGATGTTTATAGGTACAGTTCTTGATCTAATCGACATATGACCTTTGGCAGATAAATGTGTTGGAGCCAAAGGGTTTGACACTGTACAAACATCACTAGTAAGCAGATTGGAGAACCTGGATTTGACTTCCTGCAAAGCAGGAAGAAAATATGAACGATGATGTAAATCTTCCCAAGGTCGATCTATAGCCGTCACTGCTTCTAAAATTGCTTCATCCGATGGTAAAACTGTATCTAAGCAATCCAGAGCAGAAGTGGAGTCAAGGGTCCAAGCTGGAGCAACATCACCATCTAACTCCTCTTCTGAAAAAGGAGTGGGATGGTTGTCTGTAGAGTCAATGATATATTGATAGCTAAGTTCTTCTGCAGACATAAGCAATACCATTCCATCAGCCTGCCCTCCATCTAATGTGGTCATAGATGAAGGTAAGGTCCAAGGGCCTTAAGGCCCCTTGGAGGATGAAATTGTATCGATTCTAGTTGTAGGAGGGCGAACATCAAATACAACCATCAAAGAAGAGTACATCACAACTCCTAAACTCTCTATAGGTTGATGAGGATTATACACCAATGGAATGGTAGAATCCAAAGTTGCACGATAATCACTTGGAGAATAATCTATTTGATCAATTTTAACAATTCTCCCCTTGTGAGGAAAACAAAGGATGCGAAATAGAGATGAAACTATGGCGTCCATCTCATAAATCCAATTTCTTCCCAAGAGGAGGTTGTAATCCAAGTTGGCATCAATGATTTCTACCTCAATATTAATGACCTTCCCTCCAACACAAATAGGAAAAGCCGGGATAATTCCGTGTGGCCTATGAGAATGACCATCAAATGTTGTTAAGAGAGTCGGTGAAGGAACAACTGAAGGTGATCCAATGGCCTTCCAACATGACATAGACATTACGCATGTGGAAGCTCCCTCATCTATAATTGTCCAAAAAATATTGGTTTTTCGGTAAGTAGACTTTATCTGGAAAGCCATATGGTGAGGAAGTCTCTTTTTGACATTGAGCATATCAAAAGTGAGAACTAAAGAATTTTTTGGATCTACTGCCCCGATTGCCAAAATCAAAGCACTTCTTTGAGCAGGACACGACTAGAGTACCTCCAATGCAGACATAGCGCATGGACTTTGAGCTAGATCTTCTACAATCAAGTAGTTCTGGGCTACCCTAGCATTACGGTTAATCGTCGAGCACTTAGCGGAACCTTTCAGTATCCGAGGTATAGACTCAACAGAGGGTCGCTCAATATGAAGCGGGTCTAAGGTTTCGGGAACAGATTTTGCCTTAGATGTTTCCATTTCACCGTAATCGCGTGCGCGTGTGGCAACGTCAACATGAGAGTTCATCATATACACATTTGAGGAATTTTCCCCTTCTTGGTTGCCCCCTACGGAGGTACCAACATTCGAGTTCGCGCCAACAAGTAATTGCTGCCCTTGTGGAAAAGGGTTAGTCAGGACAGCTTGGGAGCTATAGGACCCTTGCTGCACTAACAAGCGCTAAGCATCTTAAAGATTGGGGCAAAGGTGAGTCAAATGATCTCCATTGCATAACTTGCATGGAAATTTAACCTTCTTTTTAGACTCATTTCTACCCCCATCGGCACCACTGCCAGGTTTTTTCGCATTATCCTTCCCTTCCTTGTTCTTCTTCTTACCTCGTCCCTTATTCTTCCCATCAGATTGTTGATTTCCTTTGGGGTTAGAAGCCTGGACAACATTAATGGAGGTAGGTTGGGAGGGCGAAGGTGTAGACGGTGCTGCCTGATTAGAAGAAGCAGTTTGTAGAGACAAATGCTGCAATTGGTTCAAAAGGTTCATCGTATTTGCGTCAATTGATCCAAATATACCACCGACGTGAGGGTTGGGCTACGGTTTGGCTAAATCAACCTTAGATCTAGGAGCATCAGGAAGGATTTTCTGAAGAGTCCCAGACTGAGAATACATCAATTCTAATTGTTGGGCTCGAAAAATAGCCTGCTCTTCCGAATAAACACCGGAAATAGAAACATCCTTAGAGATTTCAGGTTGTAAAGATTTTAGAAACCATTCGAGACGGAACTATGGTGGAATTTCGGCTTTGATAAGCCTCTTTCTTCGTCTCCATTCCTGGATATGATCCAAAATGTGAGTTGTCGTGTCTTGATGAAAATTGGCCAGAAGTTCAGTTCCGACTTCATAATGGACAGGCAACTGAAAATGGTTTAAGAAAATATTAGCCAAATCACCGAAAGAAGTAAAAGTGCCCCCTGGCAACTCTATATACCATTTGGCTGCATTCCCCATTAAGGTGCACTAAAATAACCTCAACCTGACTGAATCATCGATCAGGGAGTTTGATGAGCACCATAAGTGCAATGTGGTCACATGGTCCCCCGGGTCTTCACCATTCTTCCCTTCGAATTTTGGAATATCCGATGGAAGTTTAGTTGGGACCAGAGGCCAAGCTGGATTATACCTAATTGGATCATTTGTCAATTTAGTCAAGTCTGGTAGATTAAGCGTGGCCAGAAAAGGAAGTCATGGAGAACCTTTGGAATTCCATCTAGACTAGGCGGGGTTCCCATAGGTCTGAAAAGAATGACCTAGATTTTGAAAGGCACCAGGTTGCCCGCAGTAACTTGTATAACTTACCGAACCAAAGGGTGGTCCTTATGGTCCAACAAAACTTGGAGTTTGACCAACTCCAACAAAAAATCCTCTGTAACCTGTAAAGTTACCCCCTAACGAAGTATTGAAAGGAGATGACAACCCCTAATAAGGGTTCCAAGCGTTAGCAAAGGGTGAAAAACATTGAAATGAATTAACTGAGGAATACGACACATTCCCTTGTTGGTTGAAAAACTGATTCCCAACTCCTATCCCACTAACCGCAGGGTTTGTATAACTCTGAAAGGGGTTACCACCTTGACTTGTGAAAGGAAAAGGCATAGACCCTATTGTTGGATTGGAATGTGGTATATGACCGCTTCCAAATGGGAAACCCTGAAAAGAAGCTGATCCACTCATCATGGATGTGGAGGCGGTTGATGGTATATTGAATCAAATTGAAGAAATACATTGAGAGGGCATTCCAAAAGGGAAAAATCCAAAACTGGACACATTATCTTAAGAACTTCCACTCATCGATGGAATGGAAGTAGACCCAAATAAGGAAGTGTTGGGAGTGTTAGAAGGGATGGAAATAGTTCCTCCCCCTTGCACAGATATGGTAGTCTACATGCTCGAAACACTCGTGATGGATGCCATGCTTCTAGTAGTGGTCATCGAAGGGATAGATGTGTGTGGACCTGGGCTCGAAGGCCTGTGAGTTGGAGTTCCAATGTATAACAATACGTCTGGATGATTAGGAGGGAGAGGAGAATTCAAAGCCGCAACTGACTCTGAAATCTCTTCTACTTCAATACTATCTTCCGACTGGAAGAGTACTTGAGAAAGAACTGGTGTGTTCCTCTCTAACTCTATAGTAGTACCAGGTCTATCTTGTGAACTAATGCCCCCAAGCAGAGGATCAATCTTTGATGTGCCTGCTGCCACTGGTTGAAAACCACTGGCAGAATCGCTCCTACCCCTTCTAAGAGAAGGCTTTGGACTCGTAGGTGAAAGCCCACGAAGTCTTCAGGATCGTCGAGATGGTCGGTCAGCTACTTTGAATTATTTTTATAAGATCGACTTAAAGACTCAAGAAAATTAAAATCTAGGCCGACTAGGAGCACATAACACACCGTAAAAATGTCCCTAAAGAGATCAGCAATCAAACAATTTCCAAGTATTTCCGCTCTTGGTGATTAGGACCGGACACCAAAATACAAGAAAGTTAATAATAAGGGCCTTCCGAAAATGGACTGGGGTAATTATGCCGTAGGTCTACTATCAAAGGTATCAGAGGTAGTTACGCTGACCTCCAGACAACAGCCTTTGCCGATGCAAGCCACTAAGCTTCGCAAGGGTGCCCTCCAGAAGTACTGTTGAAAATGATGCAATGTCAACCTAAGGTGCCACGGGATTCCCCTCCACAGCCACTTGTGTGGATCCCTAGGATAGGCAACTAAAGACGCCAACTCATATCAGAAGTCGAACGGAACAGTCGTGAGGTAGGATCCAACAAGTAAGAGAGGGGGTATCTCTCGTCCTTATCTTCACGAACCCTCATGCTTAACTCCCAGTCACGGAGCTTTCCCGGTCTCCCTAACTCTATTGGATTTCACTCTTTAATCAGACTTCTATATTTTGCAATTTAGAGTGGTCTTGGAGAGTTTACTCTCCTCTTGCCTAATCCAAGCCCCTAAATAAACCTAAAAATTGTTGGTGTATTCTAATGACAATACAAAAAGTTATAGTTTATTTTATTAAGCACTTGATTTTAAGTGGTTATTTTTTTAAGTCAAAGGGACAATATGGAAATGAAATTGATGGCGTTTGTATGACACTAAAGAAATTAATGAAAAACTAACTTATATGAAATGCAATCGTTTGTTCTTCAAAGAAAATAAATTTCTACTTGGGTTCTAAGAAACTTCTATAAAGCAAAAACTTTTTTTTTTTTCTTTTCTTAAAGCACACTTCACCCTCACAAAAACTAAAAAGACTATTGATGCTTTAATAATGCAAAACTACCCTAATGAAAGGTGTACATGAAAATGCAAGATCCTAGATTACTCTAAAAGGAACGAAAGCAGTTGTTTATAAGTTATTAATAAGCCAACTTAAGTGTTTGAAAAGAATACAAATTTCGAATACAAAATATTCTCCAAACAAGAAGGACTAATAAAAAAGATCATAAATCACTTTCAAAAAATCAAAAGAAACCAAAATCAAACTTGGAAAAAGAAGACAAAAACAATTTTTTTTAAGGACTTTTCTTTTTCAAGAAGCAATGGAAACAACCTTTCGAAAGCACTCAAAATGCCACTTAAAACTCAAAGACCAAAAGCAAAGCACAAGGAAACTTTGCAAGTTACGAACTCGACAACGAATGAAAAATTGAACAAAAAGGCTTCAAATTGTACTAATTGACCCAAACAACAGCAAAGAGCTTTGAGAAACTGACCAAGAAGTCAAGAAAGAAACACTTTCAAATTCATCAAAAGAAACTTTCAAAAAGCAAGAAAAGGTGTAAGGCCACGAAATGATGGAAAGCAAAGCAAGTAGACCAATAATCAAGCTTGACACAAATATTGAAAACAATCTGATGTTCCAGAGGACCAGAACAATCAAGAACCTCTATAAGAAGTCTTGTGTGTCAAAACACAAATCATAAAACTCACTCAAAAGAAAACCTAGGCCAAAAAATTTTCAAAGTAGAAGAGAATTCAAAATAGTGATCTCACTAAATAATTAAATTCTAAAGATAGAAACTGACCACTCAGAAACCAAACAGACCAAGAAACAAATCTTTCTGGGCAGAAAGATTTGAAAAAAGCATGCAAAAAATGGTATACGCAATTGTGTTCAAGCACAGAGGCGTGTACACGCGCTTCTGACAAAGGAAACTCACGTATATGTGGGTTCACTTCACAAAAACAAGCATGTGTACGCTACTGTAAATAGACAAAAGTGCGTATACAAAGCTTTGCAAGAAAAATAAAAAATGAAGCTAGATCAAAAATATCAAACTTAAGGTCTGAGATTCTACTGGACCAAACAATACTGTCACAGCAAGAAAACCAAGAACTGAGCCCTGATTGACACTGAACAACCCAAACTAGGAATAACAAGATTGTTATCCCCAGTGGAGTCGCCAATTCTGTTACGGGAATAAGTACCCTAGGGCTTTGGGTTGAAACCCCAACAGAGCAAGAGCAAACTATAGTAAGAAACACTCATACAACTCAAGCAACATGCTTATATAAACAAACTATGCGATAGCGATCATACCCGGATGTCCTTCGTTTAGGTAGTTCTAGCAGGGTTCAGACCCTCTGCAACTCCTAATGATCTTCGAATTTGAAAATCAACCAATCCGAACATACATAGTAGCATATAGATAAAGCATTTTAATGAAATCAACTTTATATCATATAAGCAAGATGATTAGTTATACATCAAAATGACATTCATACATGAATTACAACAGTATCTGATGCATAAACAAAGTTAATCTCAGGAACAAGACAATGTTTCTTTTTATTGTAGAAAGCTATAACCAACACAGAGAGAATTCACTTGAGTCTTCTTCTTCCGGCTCCAAGCGGAACCGTCCTCCAGATCCGTCCAGTCCCAGTCTTCAACAACCTCCTTCCATAACCAATACCATGATATCTCAAGCAAGTGGGAGAATATCAACACTCAAGGAAACAAGGGTTTCTTGAACTTGGGGAAGTGCTTGAAGCACAGGGATACTTCAGACTCAGTCAGGGATAATCTCAGTATAGTAATTCTATCTCTTCTCCTCCTTAAGGCCTTCCCATAGAAGTCTATTTATACTTCTCCCAATTAGTTTTTTAGTTGGGAAACAATTGGGCCATGGGCACTGGGAGGTAATCAATAGGTAAAACCCGTGAACTCTGCCCATAGTTAAAGAAATTTAATTTTTTTAAGTTTTCTAACACATATACGTGGGTTGGGTATTGACTAACTTGCATGTACACGCTTTTATCACAGGGCGAAGTACCGTACAAAGAGTAAAACATTGTTTTTAAAATATTTGGACCAAGTCTGGAAGGAAGGTTTGCCCTAGGCCATAAACCAAGCATCACAAATACCAAGGGTGATATTTGGAGCTATAACAATATCAAAGTGGGCGAATCTTATGGTGGGGCCCAACGAGGCGCTCCTTCTGCAAATGTAGTCAAACATTGTCGCTCACCTCGAACTTGTGTGGCACCCGATGTTGATGATGGTTGCTTGTACTTGGCATTAGCTTTGTTCAATATGTCATGGACCTAATGGAAGATGTGCTAGATGCGCTCAATGAAGCTATTAGCCATATTAGTGTCGAACAGGACATGGGCCGAAGCTGCCTGAGTAGTTGTAAATGGTATGGCCACATCAATGGGACATAGTGGTTGGAATCCCGACCCCACTTGAAAGGGGATGTGGTCAGTTGAGCTATGGAGAGCTCTATTGTAGTTGTATTGGATGTAGTGGAGGCTTTTGTCCCATGTACATGGATTGTCCGAGTTGTACATGTGTAGAATATGTACGATCATCCTGTTGACGACCTTTGTTTGGCCATCAGTTTGGGGTGGAAAGTCATGGACTTAGTGAGCTTGGTATCTAGCATCGACCAGAGACTTGAGAAAAATGTACTTAGGAACCTGCTGTCATGATCTGAGATAATGGACGGTGGGATCCTAAAGTGTACCCATACTCGTTCAAAGAAGAGCTTAGAAGTGGCTTCTGCTGTGATACTCTTCTTGTAGGCCGCAAGAATGGCCATTTTTAGAGAATATGTCGATGACCAAGAAAACACAGTCCTTGCCATGCTTAGTAAAAGGGAGGCCTGACATGTAATCCATGGAGATGGATTCCCAAGGTTGACTAGGAGTAGGCAGAGGAATATATAGGCCTTGCTTCTTAATGGTTAGTTTGGAAATGGCGCAAACAATGCAGGATCTGATATACTTCCCAACATCATGTCGAAGGTTTGGCAAATAAAAATAATTGTGTAACACTACCACTATTTTATATACTTCGAAGTGTCCAACGACTTGAATGTAGTGCGCCTCCCAAATCATCTTGGTACGCTCGCTTGAAGGAGCACAAAGGTATCCCAGGTGACATAACAGTGTATCCTAGAGGTGAAACTTTGGAACTTGCTTCCCTTCTAGGAGCGTCTGGTACGTGTTGTCGAATTCTAGATCACTCTTGTACATATGTGGGCACACTGAAGTCTCGTGCCCATAAGAGTCAAGCACAATGGTCAGCGCCATGACCGGTAATCGACTGAGGCAGCCTGCAACATTATTGGTGTTTCCCTTCTTGTAGTTAATGTTCAAATGGAATTGTTTCAGGTATGTGGACCATTTCTAATGGCGATCGTTCCGCAACTTCCCTTGTGTCTATATGAACTCCAGGGGTCAGTGGTCTATGTAGATGATTGTTTCCTTCCCCAAAATGTAATGCTTCCAATGTCATCAGTCTTGCACAATGGAATACATCTCTTTGTCATTGGTGGGATACTTTTAGACTGGGGTCTGAAAGTGTCTCACTGTGATATGCCATTGGATGCCCCTACTGAGTAAGAACTATACCAATAGCATAGTCGGAGGCATCTGTCTTGATCGCAAATGGTTGTTGCAGGTCTGGTAATGTGAGCACTGGTGCAGAGCAGAGACGATGCTTTAACTTGGACAATGCCTTTATTGGGATTCGAACCAAAAGAATTTTTCTTTCGCTCCACCCTTGGTGACTTGACTCAAAGGTCAAGTGATATGAGATAACCCTAACATGAACCTTCGGTAGAAATTGGCAAGACTGAGAAAGTTTCAAAGCTCCGTTAGAGTGGTTGGGCCTCTCCAATCCTAAATGACTTGTATCTTAGCTGGGTCCACATGCACACCCCGCTCATTTATGATGTACCCCAGATACTGAACCTGGGTCATACCAAAAGTGCATTTCTCCAAACTGGCATACAACTTGTGTTGTCGTAGAGTTTGGAGGACTTGTCGGATATGGTGGAGGTGCTCTTCCCAAATTTGGATGAAGATCAGGATGTCCTCTAAATACACCACCATGAATGAGTTGGTGAAGGTTCATCCATAAGCCTCATGAAGGCTGCGGGGGTATTCGTCAACTTGAAAGCCACGACCAACCATTCGAAAAGGCCCTCTTTGGATTTGAAGGCAGTGTTTCACACATCAGAGTTCGATTGGTACCCTGTGATACCCAAACTTCAAGTCAATCTTGTTGAAATATTTGTCCCCCTTGAGCTGGTTCAGAAGGTCATCAATCCACGGGATTAGATACCTATTCTGGATAGAGATATTGTTTAGCGCCCAATAATTAATACAGAGTCTCCATGTCGCATCCTTCTTCTGTACCAACACGATCGAGCTCCCACAGGGTGATGAACTTGGCCTGATGTTTCGTTTCTTCAACAAATCCTAAATTTACCTCTTGATTCATAGTTCTCCATAATAGAGCATTGATAGATCGGTCCATTGGGCAGCGACACACCTGGGGTTAGATCAATGGTGTGCTTGACCTGACAGTGTATACATACCCCTGTGGGTGAGGTGAAGATGTCCCTGTACTCCTCCATGATCTTATCCATCTGCTGCTGTTGTGTGAAGGAACCTTGTCTGGAGGTCATGGCCATAATATTCTTCTTTCCCTGAGGGTGAATCATAAGGAAAATAAATTTCACAGTCTGGGAAATGATCTTACTGCATTGCTTCGTAGTGATCAAAGAGATGGTGGTAGGCGGTGCTACCTCTGGTATCCTGTACAAATTATTGCCCAAAGTAATAATAACAATGTGAGGCCTAGACTCATACACAACATGTTGCTTCCACAAGTATGGTTTTCCTAATAATACATCACAAACTTCAAGAGGAGCAACATCACACAATACCTCATTTGTGAAGGGCTTGATGTTATAGGGAAGGCGACGCTGCTGGCTGACGTAGAGATCTCGCCCTTGGTGAAGCCACTCGATGGTGTACGGTTGCGGGTGTGTTGTGGTTGGTAGGCCTAGCCGCTTCATGACCTCTGTTGAAATGAGGTTCTTTTGGCTCCCGTCTTCGACAATTAATTGCAGTGGAGAACCATTCACCCACATCTGGGAGTAGAAGAGGCGTCCCCCCTCCTTTGGATCTTCATGCTCATTCTTTTTGATCTTGGTGGTGGAAATGGTGGCACTAGGCTCCACGTCAATAGCCTACTTCCCTTTGTCATTCCCCTTGTCGGGGTCTAACTCAGAGTTAGAACATGCATCTGATTCGTAAGCCTTCAGCTCGACCACCAATGAGTGCTTGGCCTGACACTCACTTGTGTTGTGAGTGGGGCTCTTGGGAACTCACACCATTTCCCCATGTCCTTCTTTGTCTTTGTGGTGTTTTTATTTACTTATGTCTTTGGCGGGTTGTCCTGGGTCGCCCCGCCTTGGCTTTGTCCTTTTTTCTGCGGCTTGTGGGCACCTTTCCCTTGCTTCAGATTCACAAATTCCAAGTCTCTCTTCTTCTATATAAATTTCTGCTCGATCTTGATAGTGTATCGGTAGGCGACACCAAGCGAGGAGATATCTAGGAACTCCATCTCGTCTTGGATGTATTTGTGCAAAAAACCACGATACTTTCTCAGAATCCTTGATACCCAACTCTGTGCGAAGGGTATGAACGATATTTGTCAACTCTAGCACATCTTGGTCCCTTCCCTGTTGTAGTGTGGTCCACTTTATGTACTTATCTTCATAGCTCCCGATAGGTAATACTGCTCCTCGATGGCATCTCAGAAAGAGTTCCAAGTAGGTGCGGCTAAAAACGGTGAGGGTTCCCTCTCGTCCGTTTGCTCACAGTAGGTTTCCCACCAGTCCTTGACGTGGGGAGGGAATATTTGAATAATGCAAAAGTAATATTTTCCCTATTGGAAAAATCATGAACCGAAAAATACCCTTCCAACAGATTCAACCATCTATCTATAACATCTGCATCTATTTGGCCTTAAAATATGGGAATATCAAAGTTTACATGTACCTTGAAGGGCATGGTGCCTCCATAGTGGCTATCGGATGAAGATGTGTCGCCCGTGGGCATCCATTAAAGGATTTGGGCAAAGTTATCCATCATTGTGTTCCTTTGTTGCTGAGGGCTTCTTCGAGCAATATTTTGAACGGATCTCCTACTCCCTCGTCTTTCTTTTTTTCCACCATGGGAGGTCGTCAGGGTTTGTGAGGCTGGTCTTGCAAAGGTTCAACCAGTTCGAGCCCTAACTCCTTATACCCTGACCTCGTTGGGGACATGCAAAGAAAAATAGAGAAATAACAGACTGCTCTGATACCATTGATCCTGACTTATGTAGGAATGCAATAGAATACATATATAAATATGAACACAAACATGCAACATAAATAAAACTTCATTTCATTAATATGAAAGAACTGAAATATGCTTATATACAAAATGGAAATAAACTAGCTCGGGATATGGTAGCTTATCTCTAAGAAGAGATGTGGTGGCGACATGCCTCTGAATTGTGTTACAATGAGGCTCAAAGGCCTATTTATTATTGAGAAACAATGGAAAACCCTAAACATCCAAAAGCCTAACCCTGGGAGATGAAGAGACAAAACTGTGGGCCTTGTTTGGGTAAATTGGTGCATCAACTTCATGTATCGTAACTTTGGCATACGATCTTTGTTTGACATGCACAATACCTCGTTACAAAAATCCATCCGAGGACTACAACTTTTGACCGCAAACATCAATCAAACAATCATGTTTTCCCATTTTCCAAAAAAGAAAACGTCATGTAGGGCCTCAAAATGACTTCAGAAGTTTAGGACCTGAAAAACTGCCAAAAATAATAAAATGTGCTACAATTAAGGAAACTGAAAGACTGAAATAACAGTGGTGTGGGTCCAATTGGAATAGGCGAGTGACCACTAATATCCACCTCGATCACCTTTGTTCTTGAGGGGTTTTGCTTGGGCCTATGGTAGACCCTGTTTAGTGGGAAATCTACGGGATTGATTCTTGCGGTGAAAGATGGTGAGTAGTGGAAAGATAGAGATCGAGAAATTTAATGGTCAGAGTTTTCAGTTGTGGAAGCTCAAGATGGAGGATCTGCTGGTGGATAAAGATTAGTGGATCGTGATAGATACGGGTACTAAACCAAGGGCAATGTCCGCAGAAGACTGGGTGAAGTTGGATCAGAAGGCAAAGAGCACAATATGATTGTGTATCTTTGATTAGTATTGTTGAATGTACTAGGGGAAGCTATGGTGAAGGATTTGTGGGTCAAGTTAGGGACTTTGTACTCATCTAAGTCTATGGTGAACAAATTGTTCATGCAGAAAAATCTTTATAACCTGAGGATGAAGGATGGAGACTCCGTGATAGAGCATCTAAATGTCTTTAATACTGTGGTAAGTCAGTTCTTATCTGTTGATATAAAAATTTCATATGAAGATAAGTGCATCAGTTTGTTGTGTTCTCTACCAGATTCGTGGGATAGTCTAGTTGTTGTAATAGTTAGTAATACAACTACCCCTAAGTTTTATGAAATAGTCTCATCCTTGTTGTCTGAGGAGATGAGAGAGAGAAAATATGGAGAGCCAGAATAGAGATGCCTTGTCTGTTCGAGGACGATCCTAGAACATAAATAAAAATAAGTCCTCGAGTGAAAGCTATAAATCTAAAGGGAGATCTAAATCTTCAGTAAAACCTATAAAGGTGTGTTGGAAATGTGGAAAAGAAGGGCACTAAAAAAAGGACTTTACATCTAAAGCTTTTGAGAAATAAAAGGGATCTAATTATTCTCCTTCCATAGAGGCGAATAACCACCTTAGATGAAGGTGGGGATGTGTATTTGGATTCTTATTCCACTACACATGTAGATCGTAGGGCATGGTTGATTGACTCAGGTGCATCCTTTCACTTCACTCCCATAGGGAGTGATTCTTCGAGTATGAGAAATATGATGATGGTGATGTCTTCTTAGGGGATGACAGGAAGGCCAAAATCATTGGACACAGAAAAGTCAAGCTGAAGTTGCAAGGTGGAAGGATTAGAACACTTCCTGGTGTTTTGCATATTCTTGCATTGGCCAGAAATTTGATTTTTGTAAGCAAGATGGATAATGCAGATGTAAAAACAGTGTTCAAGAAAGATATTTGCAAGATGGTTAGGGGAGCATAGGTATTAATGTAGTGAGTTCGGATTGGAACTTTGTACAAGTTTATGGGTAGCATTATTATTGATGGGTGTAATAATTCTTTGGTTCCTGAAAGTGAAGCAGAAAAATTAATGGTCTCTAGATAAAAGACCATGTTATGGCATCAAAGGCTTGAACATATTGGAGAGAAGGGCCTTTGAATACTGCATGGTATGGTATGGTAGAAGGTATGTTTAATTGCTCTATGGATTTCGATTTTTGTGAACATTGTGTATATGGGAAGCATAATTGGGTGAGTTTCCCCTCTGGTGCTAAGAGGGCAAAAGAGATATTAGAGCTTGTGCATAGTGATGTGTTTGGACATGTGTCGGTTCCATCACTGGGTAAGTTTGTGTATTATGTATCCTTTATAGAGGACTTCTTAAGGAATACATGGATATATTTCCTCAGGAAGAAATTTGAAGTCTTTGACAGGTTTAAAGAATTTAAGGCTTTGGTGGAAAACTAGATAGAGAAGAAGATAAATGTGTTGAGGACAAATAATGGTGGATATTTCTACAAGAAGGAATTTCAAGAGTTATGTAAGAAGTGTGGTATAACACGACATACTACTACTACATACACACCTCAGAAAAATGGATTTGCAGAACTAATGAATAGGATGTTGATGGAAAAGGCAAGAAGCATGCTTAGTGGTGTCGGGTTAGGATAGGAATTATGGGCAAAGGTTGTGGAGACTGCATGTTACCTGGTTAACAGATCACCTTCATCAACGTTGGAGGATAGGACTCCACATGAGGTATGGACTGGTAAGAAACCCTCTCTTTCACTTTTGAGGGTATTTGGTTGTGATGCATATGTACATGTTCCAAAGGAGAAAAGAACCAAGTTGGATAGTAAATCTGAAAGGTGCATCTTTATTGGTATAAGGATGGTTTAAAAGGTAATAATATTTGGAACCTAGAAACAAGGAATGTCATGTACAACCAAGATGTGGTGTTTAGAGAGGTTAAGGATATTATTAAACATGAAGTCCTATCAAAGGAACCTAAGAAGATAGAGTTTCAGCTAAAGGAGGAAGAATCAGACTCTACAGTAGAAGAAGAATCAAAAGAATAAGAGCTATTGACTCCAATTTTGAGAAGATTAGTTCGAGAAAGAAGGCAACCAGAAAGGTATAATCCATTTGTTTTCTGCTCAAATTTTGCTTTATCTATTACTGATGATGATGCCAGAACTGTTAGGGAGGCAGTGGATTCAGAGGATGGAAAACTCTAGAAAGAGGTCATGGTTGATGAAATGACATCTCTGGACAAAATTGAAGCTTCGGATTTGGTGGAGTTGTCGGCTGGAAGAAAACCCATTAGCAACAAATGGGTGTTTAAGAAGTAGATGAATGCAGAAGACAAGATGGAGAAATATAAAGCTCGGTTGATAGCAAAAGGTTATTCCCAGGTGTCGGGAATTGATTTTGATGGTATTTTTTTCTCCTATTTCCAAGTTAGCTTCCATTAGATAACTTTTATCTGTTGCTACTGCTTTTGATTTTGAGGTAGAATAGATGGATGTGAAGACAATATTTCTTCACGGAGATCTGGAAGAAGAGATCTACATGAAGCAATCTGAAGGCTTTGGGGTGAAGGGTAAGAAAGAATTGGTGTTCAGGTTAAAAAATTCTTTGTATGGGTTAAAACAGTCGCCAAGGATGTGGTATTAGAAATTTGATACATATACTTGGGGACTTGGATTCACTAGAAGCAAAGCGGATCACTGTTGGCCCTCAATTTTAGTCATCATTGCCTATCCTAAATCCATTTATTTACCACCATATTCCATCCTATTTCACCCATATATGCCTCATTTTAGTCCTATTTTGCATATTTAGGTAACTAAATTAAGTTTTTCAATTTTTGGAAATTTTTGTAAAATTGGGATTTAAGAGTAATTTTGGATTGCATTAAAAATTCCCATAATAGCTGCATTGAAGTCATATGTGCAAGACACCTGGGCGAGATCTGAGCATATATTTGGAAAGCTTGGGAACCACAGATGAAGGAACACCTATTGCTTCAATCAAACTAAGCAAAAACAAGCTCGGTCAACGCTGGTCAATCTTGACCTGTCATTGAGAAATCCATAGTAAAAAGGGGCAAATTTCTTATTTTGTTGGATTTTTCCTGATTTTGTGAACCAGACTTGATGATTTCAACCTATATGGATGGATTAGGATTGATAAGGCTATTAGAGCTATTATAGCAAAGTTTTTTTACGATTTGCTTATTTAAATAGTTTATGGACCATTTAAAGGAGGTGAAGTAAGTGTAATTTTGTATTGAGACTATTGGAGACTTTTAAGATAATTTGAAGAATCAGTTCTATTGGTCAATTGCTGTTCATGCTGTGAGTGTTTTATTAAGTTAGTTGTAGCTGAAAAGTTATCCAGGTGTATAAGGCAAGGTTGGAGGCCCCCCATACTAAGCTAAGTACACTTTGGTTAAATTTTGTATAAATTAGCATAGTTTTGATTCAATATTTCTTGTTTCAGTTTTATGATTCAGTTACTTAGATGTGTTATGATTTCTGTATGATTTTTGGATGATTTTGGTTTAAAATCTAATTTGCGTACGAAAGGACAACCAAGGATTTAAGTTAAATTCTCTTTCTATCAAATTATGAATCACAACTAAAAATCATCCTTTTGCATTTCTTGAATTGTTCCTTGAATTCCAGTTTATGATTTGATGCAATTCTAATGTTGTAGGAGTAGAAGTGTGATGAAGGAGAACCAAGACCTCCTAAGTTAGGAGCCTCTTCTCTTGCTTTCTACACATCACAAACTTCTGCTCTTTAGTTTCTCTTCTTGAGGACAGTATTGTGGGGAAGGACAACCAGGACCTCCTAAGTTAGGAGCCTCTTCCTTCACTTACTACATCTTGAATAAGAGACTTTTTAGTTTCTTTAAACTTAGGACTTATTTGTAATATGCATTTCTTTTAACCTTTGAGCCTTGCCTTCCGAAATTGACTTTACCTGAAATCCATATACTTTGGACATGATTCCAAGTTTACAAGCTCAGATGGACAAGTAAAACACCTGCCTTTGTTTACTTAGTAAATTGACCTTACAATCACTGTTTGTATTTTAAATTAATCAGTGATTGTGTTATTTATTTGGTCTTGTATGTGGATGATATATTGCTGATTGGAAATGAAAAATAAATAATCCAGGATTTGAAGACCCAATTGTACTCCAAATTTGACATGAAGGATCATGGTGTTGAAAAATATATTTTTGGCATGGAAATTAAACGAGATTGGGGAAAGAGGAAGCTCTGGTTAAACCAAAGGAAGTATGTCGAGACAATTCTGCAAAGGTTTAATATGCAGGATAGTAAACCGACGAAGGTTCCTATTCTTGTAGGTGTAAAGTTATTTGTTAAACAATGTCCTAAGACACAAGAAGAGGAAGAGGACATGTCCCGTGTTCCATATGCAAGTGCAATCGGTAGCCTGATGTATGTAATGGTCTGTACTAAACCAGACATTGCACATGCAGTGGGTTATGTCAAACTAGGGAAGGAGCATTAGACAACAATGAAGTATGTTTTCAAGTATTCAGGTGGCACTAGTGATTATTGTTTGTGCTACGAAGGAAGACCAGGATTTTGGACATCCGTGGCTTTGTTGATGTAGATTGGGTAGGAGATATGGATCGGAGAAGATCTACAAGTGGGTATGTGTTCAACCTATTTGGAGGAGCAGTTAGTTGGATGAGCAAGAGACAATTTGAAGTGGCATTTTCAACTACAAAGGAAGAATACATGGCAACCACTCATGCAAGAAATGAAGCAGTGGTTTTAGAGATTGTGTTCAAGTAAGGGGTTAGTACAACGAGTTATAAGGATAGACTGTGATAACAAAAGTGCATTTTTCTTGGCAAAGAACCTTGCTTATCATTCAAGGACAAAGCACATTTATGTTCAATATCACTTTGTGAGGGATATGGTTGAGGACAAAAAGGTGTTGTTGATAAAAGTGAACACTTGAAGAATGCTGTACATGCATTGACGAAGTCTGTGAGCACTGAGAAGTTTTATTGTTGTATAGAAATAATGGGCGTTGCAGGGTTGGACTAATGATTAAGCTCTCCTGTGACCCCCTGTGTGGAAAAGAAAACAAAAAGTGGGAGAATCTGGGGTGTGTGTTATATTCTTTCCACGACTAGTCGCACACGTGGGGGGTGATAACTCCCCCTGTCCTTTGAGTCGGGTGCAATAGGGGGGTCAAAGGGGGAGTGGCAGACCTCCCTGTCGGGGGGTTTACAATGGGGGTGGTAGCCCCCCTATGCTGCCCCATAATTTTTTTGGACCCTATAATAGGTGGGCCGACCTACCTATGGTTTTGTGCATGGATTTTGCACATGGTTTTGGGCATGATGGTTTTCTGCCCATGGTATTTTGTAGATTTGGTCAAGGGAATTATGATTATGTTCTAATCTAGGGTTAATGGATTGTGGTTTATGAATGCTTCGACATGTATATATACGTATTGTAACATTGAAAGGAATATAATGAAAAATCAATATGGTAGTCCTGGTTTTGGGATACAAGGGAAAATATTTGTGTATTTTTTTGTGTTTCTTTCCATTGTATATTTTCTGTTTTTAGGAATTCGTTTGCAGGTGATTTCTGCACATGGTTAAAACCTACAGTGGGTATGTTTAATGTTTTGTCATAGGTCGGAGGTTCAAATCCCCCGCTCGCAATTTTGTTGGCATTAAAATATATTAAAATTTTTAACATGTGTCATAGCCCCTACCAATGGCTCTGCTCCTAATCCTGTGCATCGTTTACATTGTTATGTGACCAAGGGGGCAGACATAGGTGCCACACACCTAATTCTTTTGTTTTACTTTTCGAATGGTTCTGTCGGGAATATATAATCGTGGGATATGTGTTGGGGCCGTGGTGCGACGTGCCTACCCCTTAGCCCCCACCACTCCGCCATGCTTGTGTTACAAGCCAAAAACCATGGGTCAGGTCGGTCGGGTGCGACTGTCGGCCTGCCCTTTCCACCAACTGCCAACTATGTTCAACTTAAATATGATGTGCCCACTATGTTTATCAAATGACATATGTGACCCGTTGGTCGGGTGTTGGTTTGGTAAGTCGGAGGTTATGCATTCGATTCCTGTGGAGGCATGTCAATCGGTCAACCAAATTTTTGGCACCATCCAGAGTGCGACGCACCACCATTGGATTGGGCTATGTGTCATTTTCTTATTGACCCATCTCATGAACCATAACCAAATATCAATGTGCCACATGTCCTCGTACAACTGACCCAAATGTCAGCTCATGATTGCCCCCCTTTTGACATCTGTGTTGCCTAGTGAGATGATGACATCAACACCACGTCAACATATAGACTGACACATGGCATTGATACCTGCACAGTCAACCCTGCACTTTGACTTTCTTTTTAGTTGGCCAAAACTTCATAACATGATAACTTGATCATACGATGTTAGATTGAGGTGATTCAAGCATCATTAGAATCAGCACGATGAGCACTACAACTTGGCACTAGTTTTAGAATATTTTGAACACTTTAATTTTTGAGCATTTTCTAGATCCCCTGGATCACTCCTCCCCACTAAAAGCTTTTGGATCACCAAAAATTCTATTTTTTTACTCAACAAGTAAGTGAGGGTACACCTCCCTCACTTTCCCGATCTCTATCCACCTTGGTTTACTTGGATTGGTACCTTTAAGCCCCACGCGAAGATACTCCAAATTGCCTTTGTGTGAAGTTTTTATCCTCCTGTCAAGATTAGTGTCTTCTTGCAACTCATTCAAATATTCAGGAGAAAAATCTTGTATAGATGGAATATGAACATTCTCTTATTGATTCACGATCATAGGAGGCTCATACAATCTCAAGTTTTCCACATTCACAACAGAATAAATTTGCATGTAAGGTGGAAAATCTAATTGGAAAGCATTGTTACCAATCTGTGCCAAGATTTTGAAAGGACCATATCTGATTGGTTTAAGATTTTTACCTTCACCTTGAAATATTTAGTTGTTGATGTACAACCAAACTTGATCTCCCACTTGGAAATCATGATCAACGTGATGCTCATCATGTCTTTATTTGTACTTGGATTGGATTTTCTCCAGTTGTTCTTGTACCCTTTGATGCACTGACTAGATTTTTCCAATGAAATGCTTGGCTTTGTCCACGTCATTATGTCTATCTACTACAATATCTTTACAAAATATTAAATCCAAAGGAGACTTTGTCAAATAACCCAAACAAGCTTCAAATGGAGATGATTGTGTAGATGAATGCTTGGCATGATTGTAGGCATGCTGGATGTAATGCAAATTCTTATCCTAAAGCTTAGGATGCCTAACATAATATCCTCGAAGGAGATGCACTATTGTTCTGTTCACTACTTATGTTTGGCTGTCAGTTTGTGGATGAAATGTTGTGCTCTTCTTCAACTTTGTGTCCATGATTTCCCATGAACTTGACCAAAACTTCTCAATAAGTCGAGAATCTAGATCAGACACAATAAAAGTAAGTAACTCAAAATGAACACAAACATTTTGGAAGAACAATTGTGTGGTTTGTTCAGCTGTGACCTGTTTCTTACAAGGCATAAACACACACATTTTACTGAAAAATCCTCGACAACATACAAATAATCATGAACTTTTCTAGACATTGGTAGCCCCCCTACAAAATCCATAGAAACACTTTCCCAAAGATGAGAAGGGATAGGAAGTGGAGTGTACAAACCCAATTTCCTATTACTTGGCTTGCTAGTAGTGCATATAGAACATCCTTTTACATATTTTGATACAATTTCATTCATATGAGGCAAATAACAATACCTCTATAGATGAGCAACTGTTTTGTCTACACCAAAGTGACCAACAATAAGAGAAGTATGGGCTTCCCTTATGACATTAACTCTTTCACCTTGTGGAATACACAACTTGCCAAGATGATACAACAATTTTTTATGAACATGATAATCCAACTCTTCAACATGATTTCCTTGACTCAAAGTTGCATAAACATCTTTAAAATCTTCATCTTGAGCATACTGCTTAGGAGGGAAAATTTGTCTTAAAGTTTAGATACCTTGGCGAATCTTACTTGTCCCCAAATTGGAAATTATAAAATGTTTGTTGATATATTTGTAAAAACGTGCAAATTTATAATAGTTTTATACATAGTCTTTATACGATTTTGACAATTTTTAAGGTAAAATAATTTTATACTATAAAATTTGGGCGAATCATCTTTAGAAAAAAATGGAAATTGGTGAATCTTTATTTTTGAAAAACCATGGAAAATTAGCCCACTTGCGAATATTAGCCCCTAAATTTTTCCATCAATGCTCAATATAACTTTCATGCATGATTGATTTATGCTTAAGAATGAAAAATGCATTAACAATAGACCTTGATAACATATCTGCAACTTTGTTGTAAATACCTTTGTTATACCTGATAACCAAATGAAATTGCTGCAGAAATCCCATCCATCTGAAATGTTTAGCCCATCCATCTGAAATGTTTAGCTTATTGTAGCTTGGTTTTCGATTGTAGATATTGCAAAGGTTGATGGTCAGTATGAATAATCGTTTCTTTACCCATTAAATAATGCTTCCATTTCTTCATGCTTTGTACCAAACCATACAACTCTTTATCATAGGTTGGATAGTTAATTACTGCATTGAAAAAGGTCTTAGCATGATAACATGTTGGCTTACCATGTTGCGCTAATACTGCACCCATAGCATATTCACTTGCATCGGTTTGAATTTCAAATGGTTGCTTGAGATATAGAAGTGCTAGAACTGGTGTTGAACTGATTTTCTCTTTCAAAGTGTCAAAGTATTTTTGTTGCTTGCCTCCCCACTGAAAGACTTGCTTCACACTTGTCAAAGCATGTAATGGTGTTGCAATGGATGAGAAATTAGCGATAATTTTTCTCCAATATTGGGCTACTCCCAAAAAACTCCTAAAATTTGTTACATTATTGGGCTTAGGCCAATTCACAATAACATCAACTTTGGAGGGATCAATCTTCAATTCACCACCTCCTACAATATGCCCTAAGTAAACCAAAGAGGTTTTCCGAAATTCACATTTAGACATCTTCAAATACATTTTTTTTCTTCAATACATCTAAAACTTGCTTTACATGCTTGACATGCTCTTCACGAGTCTTACTAAAAATCAGAATATTATCTAAGTAGACTATGAAAAAATCATCAAGGAATGGTCACAATACATCATTCATAACTCTCATGAATGTGGCAGGTGCATTACAAAGCCCAAACAACATAATTAACCATTAAAATAGTCCTTGTTTCGTCTTAAAAGCAATTTTCCAAATATCATCTTCAACAATCCTTATCTAATGATAACCGCTTCTCAAGTCTAACTTAGTAAAATAAACAACATCCTTCAACTAATCTAGCAAATCATTAATGTGAGGAAGAGGATAATGATTCTTTACCGTAATCTTGTTCAAAGCTTGGAAATCCACACACATGTGCCATGTACCATCTTTCTTTGGAACCAAAACAATAGGAGACCCATAAGGAGATGTACTAGGTATGATGAACCCTTTGTCAAGCAACTCTTGAATCTTATTCTTAATCTCTACATCCTTCAAAACTGACCTTCTATACATGCTAATATTTAGAAGTGGTGCATCCTACTGCAATTGTATCTCATGTTGGATTCCTATTTTTGGAGGTAACCCTTCAAGTTCTTGAAACATCTTGTCATAAGTGTTAACAAATTGAACCAATTCATGCTTGAGTTTAGAATCACATCCTGAGAAAGCTTTGAATTCAACAATATCTTTATCTTTAATCATCAACAACACAAAATTCTTACTAGCATTCACAAGCCTTTTCATTTGACCTGCACTAACAAGAGATAAGTTCATCTTCTTGCGATGTGCTCTAACAATATACTCAACTCCATCTTTGAAAAGATGATACTTATTCTCATGATTATAGAATATGGAATTTCAATCATATAAATATGGGCTCCCTAAGAAAATCCCACAAATGTTAAGTGGTACAACATCAAGCTCTACCTCATCTATAAAATTAGCAGTGATGGAAAATTTGAGTTTACATTTTCTTGTTACTTTTAGTTTGACATCATCACATACCCAGCCCAAAGGGTAAGGTTTTTCATGAGGTGTAGTTTCTAAATTAAGTTTCTTGACAATTGTTTCAGAAATAAGATTGACTTGAGATCCACTATAAAATAGTGTCTCAAATTTTTTATGTTTTGTAATGACCCTGATATGAAAAAGCTCACTTATTTCTTTATCATTTTGAGATTCAATGTGCTTTCTAGAAGAACTAGTACTTGATTCTTTCTTTATTAAACTTCTTTAGTCTCAATTCTGGATGTAATTTCCAATAATGGTCTTCATCATGGCCATATTTTGAGCAATGTTTGCAAGTAAGTTTATCTCCCTCTTTCTTGACTGTAGCATTCTTCTTGTCTTTGCCTTTAGCTTTCCCCTTTCCTTTGTCTCCAATTTTTACAGGGTTTCTTGTTGGACTCTTGAGGAACATTGTTGCGTCTTGATTCTAAATGAGTACCCGGTACACATGCATGCTCTAGATTGGTGGGATTAAACATAAGTATAATATGTCTCAAATAACTATACAATCCACCTATATATTTAAGGAGAGTGTCTTGTGAGGTCAAATCAACACCCAAGATTAATGTTCTTTTTCTAAATCCTTGTGTGTAATTTTGGACACTCTAACATTTAGCTTGTATAAAATATTGCCAATCCATTATTTCTTTTTCCATGTGAGATAATGGATAAAATTTCCTTCTTAATACCACTATAAATTAATTCCAAGAAGAGATATTTTTACCACTTTTCTTCAAATCTTCTTGAATTCTGGCCTCCCACCAGATAAGAGTTGCAACTTCCAAATTAAGAAAATCAAGTTGGATATTTATGACATCATCATCAATCTTTTGGATCCTGCAATAAACTTCAATTTGACGAACCCAGTTATCTAACTTTTCAGCATTTACTTCTCCTTTATACATTGGCAATTCAAACTTGACATCAAGCTTAAGCAAAGGAGGCTTAGCATTTCCACTTGGAGATGTTGGAGGAGGCGGTCTATGTGAAGATGGAGGTGAAGGAGGAGGAGGTAGTGGATGCTTTCTCTCATTACCACCATCACCTTTTGGTTGATTAGAACTTTCTCCTTGCAACTGTTTTGTTCTTTCATTATACAACACTTTCACCATTACAATCATATCAAAGAAATATTTTTTGAAAGATCTATCATCTTGAGACATCAATTATTTTCCTTGTCCTTCTTCATGTTCCATGACTTGTGGAGCATGTGGTCTTCTTGAGCCAACTTGAGGGTCAAGTTATTTAAGTTCTCCTTCTCGTCTTCTGAATCTAGATCTTGTAAGCATTCAAAAGTCTTGCAAATTCTGTCAAACCTTCACAAAAACCATGCTCTAATACCAAATTGATCTAAAAATGAAAGTGAAGGTTTCATTAAACAATTTGCAAGCTATTTTATGTCTTTTGGGAAATGGATCGTGGTTGCAAAAGTACACAAACTTAAGTTAATTTGCAGAATTTTTAACAGTTAAAAGAGGACAAAAATGCAACATTAAACAAAAGCAAATTGATAACGAAGTTCACCCATCTTGGGTGTTGACACCTAATAATAGGGAATGGGTAAAAAATTTTAAATAGTGTAAATAAATAATAGAGGAAATGGAGAGTCATCGGGAGATGAAACTGAATAGTCACTCCCTCTTGTATATAATAATGAACAACCTAAATGAATAATACAATCTCATTTTGAGGAGTTACCTCCTGGCCTGACATGGCATCAGAGCCAGCTCCATTTTTGGCATTCATGTATACCCTTGTAACTCCCTCTTGCCTATGTTCTGCCTATTATGCAGAACTGACACTCTGCCATGTTCCTGAGGCCTGAACCCACGTTCCATACACTGTCATATGCATTTTTTTATTCCTAAATGCTGCCTGAACGCTGGCCCGAATGTTGGTCTATACCTCCATACCTAGGATACTCCAACGTATTTTGGCAGCTGCAAGTGATTGGTATCACCGCGTTGTTTAGTGCACACCCCTCCATACAACTCAGTTCACACTGCCGCGTTGTTATTTTTCACTGATACATTGCTACAATTGAGACCCATTTCTCTTATCAAAGTACATCTTACTGCCGACCTTCTGAACTACAATGTCCCATGAATAGACAGATCGCGGAGCACACATCAATGTAGCGAGGATTGCATCTATAGCAAATACAGTGGCCTTATCCTCACTTGCGAGTCGCCTGATAACAAGATTTTCAGTAGTGGTTAACTTGAAGAAGTTCTGGTTCTTGAAATGCTCTAGGCGCTTCTCGCTCTTCGAAACACTTCTCCCATATGCAGTACTCCCCGTGGAATCACACTATGGTAATACTCTTGGTATCGTGTGGTAATACACCTCTCTCACCAATACACTGCTCCATGGTAATATGCATACCTCCCCTCCACTCTACTCCCATACGCAAGTTTTTCATTACCTTCTCAAGACTCTTTTAACGTTGCATGTTGTGTATTACACTGCCTCCATATCCCCTCAGCATCACGCCTATCTTCTCTCCTACGCACTGTTGCCCTCCAAGCCAAGGGAGGTATGCGTATAAGCCATCACTTTATTCACTGCGTTAAATGCTGGTATTCAATGCATTGAATGTTGAACTAGAGATTTGGGTATATGAGTTGTTTTTGAGTTGCAAAGATTCGAAGATGTGACCTACGATTTTTTTTGGCTTGTTGCAATTTCTTTCATGATTTTATGCCCCTGTTTTGTAAGAAACTGCAGCTAATTTCTTGGTTGTCATAAGAATTCAGAATATTGCTATTACACTACAATTTTTTTACATCAAAAGCACATTGTTTTTTCCAGCAAAAGTTTTTTTTTTACAATACACAAGTTTTACAATGCATTCACTGATATCTATTGTGGGAGTGGTTCTCACTAGCAAGGAGAACTATCCAGAATGGTTGATAAAAATCAAACACACTCTTATTTTTAATGAGCTGTGGAAAGGAGTGTGTGTTGGAGACAGAGACAAAGAGCCAAAACAACATACCTCAGACAAGGAATTCGCCATTTGGGAAAATAAGAACAATAAGGCTTATGCATCGATTGCAACATCAGTAAATGAAGAGGTGAGTCACCATATATCACCATTTTCAAATGCTTTCGAAGCCTTACAAAAACTAAAGGAACTCTATGACTCACACTCTGCCCTTGAAGTTGTTCAACTCATGATTAAATTATTCACCCTTGAATTACAAAACGATGATCCTCTTGCTCTTGCATCAGAAGTAAAATCTATTATGCATGATATCATAGTCACTAATGTTGAACTTGACATTCCTCTGATAGCTTTTCTCAAGGCACTTTATCCCACTTACTCAAATTATCTTGAGTCATTTCAAGCAAATGGAAATCTCAAAGATATTACCTTTGACTCCCTTGTGAAAAAACTTGCTGAAAGAGAGAAAAATTTTGGGAAGAAGACAACTCCTCAGTCTTCTAAAGAGGTTGTGTGTATTGCACATAGAGAGAAGAATCTTGCTCAAGATTCTTTCAGAAAAAGAGGTGGTTGAAGAGGAAGACGAAGAAATTTCAGAGGCAGGGGGGGCAAACACTCTCAAGGAGAAAAGTCAAATTTGCATTGCATACATTGCAAAAGAGATGGATCACATGATGCATCCACATGCAAGTTGCCTTGGGACAGAATTGAGCAGGAAAGAAACCAACCCAAACATAAAACTAATAACAAAGAGAAAGGTAAAGCACCTGAATCCGCTCACTATGTTGTAGCACACTGTAATATTGGAGTAAATGAAGACTTATTTAATGCTTCACTTGCTTCTTGTAAAAATGATTGGTTGCTGGATTCAGAAGCAACTTGCCACATGACTTTTAGAAGAGATTTTTTTGAAGAATTTACTGACAATGTTGATGGAGCAGTATACATTGCAAAGAAATCAAAACTCAAGCCATCAGGGCTTGGCACAATCAGGCTTAAATTGTATGGTCTTCCAGACTTTCTTCTGCATCATGTTTTATATCTCCCACTGCTGAGGAGAAACTTGCTATCCTTGGTCCATATCCGCCCGCAAGGACACTCCATTCATATGTTTGATGGCAAGATTGAGGTGAGAAAAGCATCAGAACACTCACTTGTCATGACGGGGATAGAAGAAGAAAGGCTTCTCAAGCTGCAGGGTACCTCTGCTCGTGCACAAAATTTCTCATACAATTCTCATTATGAAGAAGGTACATTTCCATCAAGTTGATTATGGCATGCTAGATTTGGACACTTAAACTATGACAACCTCCACTTGTTGAAGAAAAATGGTGTTACTGGTTTGTCTACAATTCCTAGGAAACTTAAGCAATATGATGCTTGCATTCTAGGAAAGCATAGCAAATAGTATTTACATGATTCACATTCCAAAGCACATAGAAAAATTGAACTCATTCATTCAGATTTATGTGGTCTAATGCCAGTTCCTTCTGCAAATGGAAATAAATATATGATGACATTTATTGATGACTACACCAGAATGTGTTGGGTTCATTTATTGAAGAACAAATCTGACGCTTTTCAAACATTCAAGAACTTTCATACATGGATTGAAAATGATGCACAATCTCATATTGGCTCTATTCGCACTGATAATGGAAAAGAATACACTTCAAATGAATTTGAAAACTATCTTTGCCAACATGGGATCAAACATTAAACAACTGGGCCTTATAATCCCCAACAGAATAGAGTAGCTGAAAGAATGAATAGGAAAATCTTAAATATGGTGCGCTCCATGATGTTTTTCAAAAATGTAAAATTGATGTTTTGGGCTGATGCGGTTCTATGTGCTGTATATGTAAAGAATAGATGTCCATCTAATGCTATTAGAAACAATACTCCTTAGGAAATGTGGTATGGACACATTCCTTCGATAAAGCATCTTAGGGTCTTTGGTTCCACCTATTATGCCTTGACACCAAAGGTACATAGAAACAAACTTGGTGCAAGGAGTCGTAAGTGTATCTTCCTGGGGTATTCAAACACCTCCAAAGCATACTGTCTCTATGATGAAGTCAATAAAAAGTTTGTTGTATCTAGAGATGTAATCTTTCTTGAATCATCAAAAACTGACAATGTTGTTGAGCAACAACTTGATCGCTTGGATAGATTCGCAAATGCAAAAAAATTTCAAGAATTTGATAATCAGATTCCACATCTGGAAGGGAGGATTCCCATACTAGATCAAACTGTGGAATCTTAATCTGAAGCACTCTCTCCCCCGCATGAAACTCCAACAATGGATGATACTTTGAGTGATGTGATTGACAGAATTGGGAGACTCAATCTTGATTCAGTCCAAACTCAATCAACGGAGCAGCCTAGACAATCTTAGAAAGGTCCCCCAAAGTGGCTAAAAAGACACTTGAAAGTGTTCATCCTGATGAGGTTGGAAAGACAGGAACTAGAAATTCAACCCGGCAAAATGGAGGTGATGTAGATGACTCTGATTCACCTGTTGATATGGATGTTTCTTATGATTGTGAATTGAATTTGTCTACATATTTTGAACCAATTTCCTTCAAACAAGCTTCTTCTCATGATGAATGTAAAGAAGCAATGCAAAAGGAGTATGATTCCTTGATAAAGAATGGCACTTGGAATTTGGTTGATCCTCCATTGGGAACCAAACCAATTCGCTGCAAGTGGGTCTACAAGAACAAGTATAAAGCTGATGGCTCACTTGACAAGCATAAATCCAGGCTTGTGGAAAAAGGTTTTGCACAGAAGGAAGGGGTCTATTACGAGGATACATTTTCCCCCACAACAAAATGGGCTACCATCCGGATACTCTTTGCCCTAGTAGCTCAGAACGGTTGGAAATTCCATCAAATGGATGTAAAAAGTGCTTTCTTGAATGGAGATCTAAAAGATAATGTTTTTATGTCCCAACCTGAAGGATTTGTTGTGAAAGGACATGAACATAAAGTATGCAAACTTGTGAAATCCTTGTATGGCCTCAAACAAGCACCGTGAGCTTGGTATGAAAAACTAATTGAGCATCTTCTAAAACTCAATTTCAAACATTATGATTTTGATGACGCAACTTTGTTTGTCAAGAAGGTTGGAAAAACAATTGTATATCTTGTGGTATATGTAGATGAACTTTTGATGACAGGGAACAACGAGAGCTACATTGCATCCATAAAGAAGGAATTGAGGAAAGGTTTTGAAATGACTGATTTGGGCTATGTTCATTACTATCTTGGTATTGAAGTAACTCAACATCTGAAGTCCATATTCCTTTCTCAAAAGAAGTGCATTGGAGATCTGTTGAACAGGTTTGGCATGACTGAATGCAATCCTCTGATTACTCCAACTGAACAAAACTTAAATCTCACATCCATTAAGGAAAAGAATTTGAGGATGCAACAAAGTATAGACAACTTGTAGGAAGTCTCAACTACCTGACTACTACTAGACCAGACATTTTGTTTGCTGTTGGAATCCTATCCAGGTTTATGCAAAAGCCATGTGAGGTACATTGGTCTGCTGCAAAAAGAGTTCTAAAGTACTTGAAGGGAACTCAAGACTTTGGACTCAAGTATACATAGGTGGGCGACTTCAGCTTGATTGGATACTATGATTCAGACTTCGATGGAGACAAAGACACTGGCATATCTACTTTGGGTTATACTATGAGTCTTGGATCAAGAGCTGTCTCGTGGAGATCACACAAACAACTAGTTCCAGCAGATTCCACAACAGAGGCAAAATATGCGGCAACAACTGAGGCAACAAAAGGAATTGTGTGGCTTAGGAAAATTCTAGAAGACTTGCAGGTAAACCAAGTATAATTGACTCCACTCATGATTGACAATACCTAGGTAATAAAGTTGGCCAAGAACCCAAAGTTCCATGATCGAACGAAGCACATCAATACAAAATATCATCTGATTCGACATTATGTTGATTCCAAAACAATCCGTCTTCGCCATTTTTCCACTAATGAATATATTGCAGACATATTCACCAAAGTACTTGGAAGATAAAAGCTTGAAAGATTTAGAACGATGCTTGGACTCACCAACATCCCTTCAGATTAAGGGGGGAATGTTGACACCTAATCATAGGGATTGGGTGAACAACTGTAAATAGTGTAAATAAATAATAGAGAAAATGGAGAGTCATCAGGAGATGAAACTGAACAGTCACTCCCTCTTGTATATAATAATGAACAGCCTAAATGAATAATACAATCTCATTTTGAGGAGTTACCTCCTGGCCTAACATTGGGCTATGTCTCCGATTTCAGCTTCCAATTGTGACCACTTTATTATATGCTCAAATTCTCAATACATCAACATACAAGCTTAAATATGCAATAATAACACTGCCATAGTGTCTAGAATGCTGAAAAACCCACATATAGGCTTTTCCTAAGCCAAAAAAGGATTAAAAGTGAGCAAAATAGCCCCCTTTTACCAAACTAGTATGTAATTGCAACATACTAGTTCTCGACCCTACAAAATTGGCAACAAATTGGCCTATGGCTTATTGGTGGGTGAGTTCAATGTTTGGCCATAGGTCAGAGGTTCAAATACCCTGTCGATGGTTTTGTTTGCATTAAAATATATTAAATTTTTTAACATGGGTTGTAACCCCCACGAATTGATCTGCTCCTCATCTTATGCATCATTAACACCGTTATGTGGCTAAGGGGGCGGGCAGAGGTGCCACATGCCCGACCCTATTTTTTTGCTTTGTTGATGGTTATGTTGAGAATATATAACCGTGGGCTATGGGTTGGGGTGGTGGTGCCACGCACCCAACCCTTAGCCCCCACCACTCCGCCAATGGTCGTGTTACAAGTCAAAAACCATGGGTTGGGCCAATCGGGTGCGCTTGTTGTCCCACCCTTTCCCCCAACCATCGACTCTGTTCAACTTAAATATGACACACCTACTATGTTTATCAAACGACATTAGTGGCCTATTGGTCGGGCATTGGTTTGGTATGCCGGAGGTTATGCGTTCGATTCTGAGGGAGGCCTTTCGATCGGTCAACCAAATTTTGGAACCATCTAGAGTGCCATGTGTCACTCTATGATTGGCCCGTCTCACAAAACAAAAACCAAATATCAATGCGCCACGTGTCCTCGTACGATTGGCCTAAATGTCGGCTCTTTATTGGCCCTCATTCTGACATCCATACTACCTAGTCAGATGATGATTTTAGCACCACACTAGTGTATGAACTGCCACGTGGCATCGATGCATGCATAATCAACCTTGAACTTTGACATTTTTGTTGTTTAGCCAAAAATCCAGAACACCTTAAGTTGCTCATATGGTGTCATATTGAGGCGATTCAAGTGTCATTGGAATCATCACGATGAGCTACAACTTGGCGTTGGTTTCAGAAGATTGTGTGCACTTTAACTTTTGAGCATTTTTTGGATCCCCTGGATCAAAAATCATATCTTATGTTCATGTGAGTTATAATCATTGAAGCCCCAAAGAGCCATTGACTCAAGTTATATCCAAGTCATCAAGACCAGATAAAGGATAAGGAAAAATAAAAATAATATAGGTTTGTTGGATGATTGTCGGGCTTGGCATGGTTGGTCTATAAGATACAATATAAATAAGCCAAAGAGATTGGCAATTTAGTGAAGTAATTTGATCATCTATAGGTTATTTTCATGGAGAAACACAATGACATCTTAAGAAAGGAGTGAAGTGATTGGTTGCAGATAAGCCACAGGGTCGAGACCATGTTCTGTTTATGTTTGTCTTATGTGTTATGGATTAAAAGGCTGAATAAGTGAGATAGAGAATCACAGAGATCATAATTGAAGTGAAGGAAGGTCGATTGACAAAGGGTGTTTGATCATGGTATGTGTATAGTGTGGCATGTAATCCATTGTGAAGAAACCATAGCGTTGAGTTTATATTCATCAAGTTTATTGGATTAAAGAGCTAGATTTGCATGATAGGGCTAAGTGTTGTTTCCTTTTTGTATCTATAACCAACATATTGAAATGAAGTGTGAAGAGGATGAATGATCAATGCTAAGAACCAATTTATAAAAGTTAATGAAGTCTATTGTTCTACTGAAGTATGAGTAATTAGGTTTTGCTAATAAAGTGTTGAATTTGAATTGGTCGTTTTTGAGTGGAAAATAAATTCTAATTTGAAGACTGAATTGAAGCTTGTAGATCTAGTGTAAAAATGTTATGAAAATGAGGTCCACTGTAATTAATGAGGTGGGTGCCTCCATGAGGTTGAAGTCTACAACAATTTTGTGCTTGCATATTTCAAAGGATGGTGCCTCAATTAGATTGGAGCCTACAACAAGTTGATGTTTGTGAATTGATTACAGATGTTGCTGCCTCAATCATGTTGAAGCCTACAACAAGTTGGTGCTTGTAGATTTTGGAGGTGGGTGCCTCCATCGTGTTGGAGCCTACATCAATTTGGTGCTTGCATAAGGTTAGAGCCTACAACAAGTTGGTTCTTGCATATCTTTGGGGACTAGTTCCTCCAATAGGTTGGAACCTGCAAACTAATAAAGGGGAATTGGTGTCTCCTTCTGGTTTGCGCTAGTAAACGATTATAATTAAAGATTGGAGAAAAATATAAGAAGAATTGTGGTTTTCTCTTGCAAGGGTTTCCACATATATCTAGTGTTCTCATGTATTGATGTGATGATTGTTCTTATTGATGCATTTTTATGTTTTTAGATATTATGAATTGAGAAATTTTTTAATTTGGTTAAATTGGCCATTACATTGATTCACCCCCCCTCTCTTAGTGTAATCATAATTCCAACAATTGGTTTTAGAGAAGGTCACTTTAGGTTCAATCTAACAACTAGAAGGTAGATCCAAGGGATTATGGCCAATAGAAGGAAGAATAAGAAGAAGCCATCTCAAAGGAGGACAAATCATATAAAAGCTTGCGAATTTAGAAACAATATATTATATCTAGTACAATCCACATTAGAAAGTAGATAACAAGGAACCATGGGTAACCAAGATTGCTATACATTAAGTGGAGCACCTTTATTAAATGGGTAAAATTATGCAATCTGGAAGGCAAGAATGGAATGTTATCTAATGGCTCTAGACTTTGATGTATGGCAATCTGTAGAGAATGGAGAAAATAATAATAAGCATAATACAAAATCTATAAATATAATCTTGAGTATGTTATCAAAATCAGATTCTGATAACGTAACTTATTGTGAGATTGAGGAGGGAAGAGTGGAATTCACACAAAGCATTAGGGTTTGGATCACATGTGGGGTTTTACCATGTGCCATCGTAAGTCATAAGGAAGACATGCAATGAAGGCGTGCCATGAAATGAAGAAGAAGAACTCGACATTCACCATGGAAATGGACGATGGTGGTCTACAATTTTATGTGTGGAGAAATGGTTGTTTCCCTGATGCAGATCACTTATGACCTTCAAGGGCAAGCGAAGGCTCAGACCTGTCGAAACTACCCACGACTAGTTGTTATGAGACTTATTTCAAGAACCAAAGATTGAACAAGGGTTTCAAATATTGTATCAATGATAAAGGTTTAGCAAGTTTGGGGCGATCACAATAGGAAAGTTCAATAGGGATGATGTTTGATTACCCTCCATATCTTGGGTATCCTTTAGCTTTGGGCTCATACACATGCACAACAACCCTGATGAAAATGTGGTTCGCAGAGGACAAAACACCTATTTTCATGTGTGATACATTCCCAAAAGGAGATCTCCCCCAATCTCTTAGTTCTGAACTGGATGAAAGACGAGAAGTGTCAGATTAGGAAATATTCCAAATCTTCATTAAAAATATAAATGGGAAGTCTTCCCTATTCTAGATCGGGGACTCGAACTCAATGAAAAATATGAAGTAGCGCATCGAAAATAGGATGGGCATCCATGCAAAAACTTAATGCCTATTTTTTGAAGTGAAAATGCTTCAAGATATTTCCCATATGAAGGACTGCCGCATCTCAAGGAACTTTACCATAATCTTGAACCTTAGGTGGTGAGGAGGAGCTTCAAGTCCTAAAAACTCTAGGGGATCTACCTCCTACAAGGATGTGATGCAAGGAAAGGCTTCCAAACCAGTGGATTGGCCTCAATACAACCCATGACCCTACATTGTAGAGCAAATGAAACAAGTGTCTACCATGGAGGTTAATGTACCAAAGGTAAGCTACCCTTTTTCTACTCTCCAATCTAAGGTTGTGATCTGTAGGTTCAATGGATTCTGGCCTAGATCTGATGCTTTACACCAGTGGGTCTTTTCATCATGAACCCCCAACTGTGATATCTATTTATGTTCCAATGGCTTGTTTATTGTTCGATTCGATACTAGGGAAGATTAAGATAAAGTATTGGAGGACAGGCCCTTGTTTTGGGGAAGAGTTTGGCTCTTCATCACCCCTTGGTTCCAATATTTTGATGCCACAAAAAATGTGGTCTCAAAAATGCATGTATAGGCGAGGCTACCAAATCTCCCCCTCCCTTTCTGACACCGCAAGGTTCTAGAGGAAATCAAAAACACCCTAGGACAATTCAGAAAGATGGACCTCAAAAGAGCAGAGAAAGGTATATTTACATTCACCAACATCAGTGTATAAATAAACCTCACCAAAGGTCTACTTGATCACATTGAACTGAAACATAAAACGTTCAGTGGACCCAAGTATTAGATTATGAAAACATGACATTCAAATGTCGAATATGCTACCAAATAGGAAAATTGTAGAACACATATCCACAGACAAGAAAAATCCCAAAAAAGAAAAATGGGTAGGCCTACAAATCAAAAGGATGGTAGCCATTTGGTCCCCACCTCTATGAAGAAGAAGATGAAGAAATCATGGTGAACCCTCCAAACTAAGCATAAGAGGATGCATAGTTCTAGAATGGAATCATAAACTATACACATATTAACATCAAATTACAAGAGATCCAAGCATTTCAACAATAGAAAAATGAGGCACATATAGAAAGCAGGATGGGGGGTACAAAGAGAGCTCATGTTTGTGAGAGATCAACTCATACAAATAATCCCCAATAAAGACAATTAGAGAGAATTGGCAATGGTTCCAGTTGATCCAAGCTTAGGGGGTGTTGATGCCCCAAAAATCGTTGTATCAACATTGGGGGATAACCACCCGGTCCGGACCTTAATACAGCTCCTTTTCCGTTTGGAATGGTGGCTCCGACTGGATATAATGGGACCAGTTTCCCAATAATGAATAAAAGGGGATGGATGAGCGATTGATTTCTAATAAATGATAATGAATGGATGTCTTAATCTATCAACGAAAATATAAATAACTATTCTATCCTGGGAGGCCTCTATTCTTTAAAGTGCAATGTTTGATGATCTCTGTTCATCGATAGGCATATAGATGACTCTAAGCGATAAACATAGACATTCATTTACATAATGATTACTTTGTTCAAATAGTTGAACAAAGTGATTAACACATTGTTACACTTATCCTTTTATATTACCGATACATGTATGATTAAAAGGAAAGCATGCTGTAAAGATCCATTAGTGGAAAGTATAAAGAATACTGTTAAAAACACATGCATATATCTGATAATAACAAGAGCGATCAAACAACAATTCACATAAACAGAATGATCTCAGACATAGATAGTAGTGCCATATGAGCTGCAAATCACTCCCAATATCAATCTCTATTTGGATTCCTTCTTCAGACGCAGAAACACTTTTAAACAAAGGCAGTAGTGCACATTCACATAAAAGATTCATTATCAAAATTGGAATAATTGGCTCAGTCTTTATAAAAGAATATGCCTGAAGTACAGTAGTGCAACTTCATGTTTAAGTCATATACAAAAACTTACGACCCTTTCTAAAGACATGAAAGGGTCTATAAATACTTGATTAAAACTAACTAACTATGAAACTAAAATCCTACTTAATTGGTACAACTTGATTCGAAATATTTTCCTCACGGTAATCTGGCAATTGGCAGCATGATTCATCACTTAGGCTGTTTGGCTTTAGACCTGAGCTGGCATATTGCAAGCATTGGTTCCACTTCTGGTGGTCGGTTGAGACGAGAATTGAGTTGGGCAGCATAGGTGGCATCTTGTATATCGGGAATGATACACCCGATTGCATCTGTGAGGCACTTGAGGGCGGCTCTCTGGCTGTATGGTTTGACTAGGAACAACCAATAGGTGTCCCATGTCAAACTGTTAATTCCTGCGATTAATCTCCCATTTTTCTCCAGCTCTTGATAACATGACTGCTCCAATGTTTTAGCCGATAGCAATTTACCTGGGGTACATTGAGAGATCATGTTAGATAAGTAGAGAGTATCATTAATCAATTCAACCAAATTACTTGTGGTTAATTTTCATCTGGAAATAGCTCTCTCTGCTTTCGTTAACTGGGACTGCCATTCCATAAATAATATCTCTTTATGTGATTCTAAGATTTTTGGCAAATTAGCTGCCTGTCCCTCATCAGTGTCTTGCCACTAAAGAAAATTAGTTAAGGTCTCATCAGCCTGCTCCAAGTCTGTTCTAGCATCAGCCGATCTATCACTTATTGATGCTGTTAAGTCACATAAAGGTTTTGCTTGGGCGATTTGTTGACATTATAGCCTTATTTGTGTCACCAATTCTTTGTTAATCTGTAATGCCTCGGCTCAGCTGGCTGTGGAAGATTCTTGGTTTTCTCTATTTGGGCTGATAATTGAGCAATTTTCTCATCTTTCGACTTCACCATCTGTTCATTCATTGCTTTTAGTTTTGCCAATGCTTCCGACAGCTCTTTCTGCTTTTGAACTGCACTTGAATCAATTCTCTGTTTCTCTTCCTGCAATTGTTTATTCAATTGATTGTTTATTTGTTGCTGTGTGTACAATTGCTGCTCTAGTTGTTCTGCTTTCTGTTGTGCCTCCAATAACTGTACTTGTAGCGAGGCGATTGATTGGTCCTTTTCTCTTAACAAATTAGTCACTTCTGATGCCTTGTCCATGGTGGCTGCTGAATAGGCTCCAGCATATTGGGACAATTTAGTAAGGTCATCAGAAGGATTAAATTCCTCTTTCCAGACCACATTGGCTGTCACTATTTGTTCCGGGAATAGGGAAGGTTGATCAGTCCTTCTCCTTTTCCGCTGTCGTTTTATTACAACCCTGTGCTTTGGGCTGTAAAAGACATCCAATGGAGGTATTTCTTCCACTTGCAAAACAATCTGATCGGAAGGATCCTTAGGAATTATCTCTATTCCTGTAGAACTGGGTAGGCCGCTGGTTCCACTTGGAACCTGTTTGGATGTTGTCTCCTGTGTGTCAGCCGCTTTTGATGTTTCGGCTTCCTTTGAGCTCTCAAGATTGCTTATGATTGAGTCGAATTGCTGCCATTCCTGGAGCAATTTCGGGTCAATCTGGGCATCTACATTCACCTCTGTGCTGCTCTGCTCCTGCTCTTTTCCCTGGGTTTCCTCTTGCTCTTTTCTCTGCACTTCTTCCTGCTCTTTTCCCTGCACTTCCTCCTGCTCTTTTGATGTAGCAGGAGGTTCCTTAGTGAGTCGCTGCTCAGGCTCGCTTGATTCTGTCATTGGGGTTGTTGCTAACAGATCTAGAGGCAGAGTTTGCAACCTCTGTTCTCTAAGTCTGTTAAATTCAACTAACCCATCATCCTGATATTTCATCCTGGCTAGCGATTTAACCTAGAATATTGACTCGGCTGAGGAGAACAGGTCATCAAATATATCTTCTTTATGGTCAAATTTAGTTAATTTTGCCTGTTAAAGTGCATTGTAGGCGACTTTGTTTGGATCAAATCGCTTATTAGGAAGAGTGGCTAGATTTAGTGCTTTGATCTTATCAACCTCTTTCTCTGCATGTTTAAAGTCATGCAGAGCGTAGACACCGCATCTTAGAGGAAAAGGAGGCCAAACCTGCTTCTTTTTGCTCTTTAGAGTCTGTGTAACTCCTTCGATGTAATTTGATAGGCTACCTCCCGGGCTAACAGTTTATCGGGTATGTATAAAGGGAGGACATGAGGCTTGGCTTGGCTGCCGAAAACTCTTACATAGGTGAATTTTTCTTCTCCGAACCATCTTCCTATGGATGTCAAGTCAACCTCCGCTTGGTAGGAAATCTTAGGAGCAGGTTTATAAAAAATGGAATAGTGAATGGGTAACATAAAACCGTTGCAAACTTGATATAAATGGTGCTTATAGTGAGATTTCCATAACTTCTGATGGTATATATGAATGGGCATGGGGCCTTGTGGAGTCCATCTCCATCCAAGCATAGGAAATTCAGAATTAAAACACAGGGTGTCCAAGATATAGGCACTATAGTAGAATGGGGGAATGACCCTTTCAGTAATGCGGGATTTGTTTCTAAATTCAAGGACTGCGGTTGCTAGCTTATCAGACAATATAGTTGCCCAATCCATTATTTCACTATTACATGCTGCCTCCATCAAAGGAACCATCTCTATAGTGAAGTTTGCGGAATTATGTAACCCCCACAATCTACACATCATTATCCTGGCATAACAATAAGGAGAACACAAAGAATCGACAGAGTACTTACCCGAAGACTCATGCTTGTGTTTTGCTGGGTTTTGCCTCCAATCCCGAATGGGTTCAGATTCAATTTCGTTCTCATTTCTGAATTTCTCCAAGAATGCCTTGTTGTACTTCTTCTCCGGTACAGACAAATGGTACATTTGCCTTAAATCATCAGGTTGAAATGAACCGAATACTCTCCCGTCCATGGTGCAAAATGTTCTGTTTGTGATTGGGATTTCTTCAATTTCCCACTTCACCACATCTGTATATGGGAGAATTTGTTCCCGGGCTGCTATCCGATGAAGGAAAGAGTCGGCTAAATCCTTTAGAGTAGCATCAGATTTCTGAGTCGTGTCTGCTGTGGCTTGCACTGTTGTTACCTCAGGCTCTTCGGCCTCAATCAAATTATAGGTGCTTAGCCAAGTAGTTTTGTCCAGTCTTAGACATGTAGTGTCAGATATCAGTCCTTTTCTGTTTGTTCCTGGATCGGCAGTGGGTGGCCCTGTAGCTGGCGAAGCGGAAGTTGTTGCGATTTTCTTAGATTTCTTCCCCATTTTTCTTGAATTTACTGCTTCGAAAGAGCTCTACACAGGAGTGAAAATTAACGTAATGTGGAGAATCGATAGCACAAACCAAAGAAGAACGAGATATATTAATCAATGAATAATGGAGGATTTAAATTAAGGTGGCCACGAATACAATCTCTGAAGAGATTTTAGACTTACTGTTTCATTAAATGGCCATTTAAACCTGTCAATCCTTTAAATGCTCATAATGTCATTTATTGGCCAAATGATTCACTTAAGCGTGGCTTCGATGTTTTGGCGGTTGAGTGCAAGTGAATCGCTATCGGGAAAAGAAAAGCCATTAATACTAAATAACCATAAAATATCCCAGCTTTACCAATCTTTTTTGAAATCTGCACTTTTAGCTTTATCGCAATCGACGATCGGGGGAAAGCTTAAGTTGTTATATTGGTTCCTTTCGGAATCCCCGATTGCCGATAGCGATATCGCCAATTCGCATCGGGAGTTTTAAATGAGGACTTTGAAATGCATGCATGGTACATCTCTGATCGCTGATAGCGATATCGCATCGCATCGGAGCGAAAAGGGGCTTTTGTTATGATAGCTTGCCATTGCCGATATCCGATAACCATTCGTGTATTGTTGCATCGGGGAAAACTTAATGGGCCTTTTGTTATGTATCCTTTGTTATTGCGATATGCGATCTTGCGATTGCTTTATTGCAATAATAAGGGATTATTCATTTTTTATTATAAGACCGCTTATGTGATTTATCAAAAGGTTTATAATGTTTTATTTATTTTTGGACCTTTTGAAAAATACTAAGTTGATACCAATTTAATTCTAAAAGGGACCCATTTCATATTATAGTTATGAAAATAAAATTTGTATGAAATGGGGGGTTGTTGTAGAGCACAACAATTGGCGATTCGCTGGAAGGAACAGTTATCTCTGAAAAGTACTGAAATACTTAAACTTTCTCTAAATAAGAATCTCATCAAAGAGGAAAATTCTAATATAATTAGGTATATATGCATTCCAAATAAAATAAAACTATCTTTGCTAATTTCCTCTCTTGTTTAAACTTAGATACATTCTAAGTTTTAAATTGGCCTCTATTGGTTGATAATGATAAAACAGAAAACCTTTCCAAATCAGCTTTTAGAATTGACTCGTCTGTCATAGGTAGAGCCTCTGCTGCCAGCAAACGTTCATAGTTTCGACAGGGATACCTTTTAACCACATTATTGTCCATTATCCCATCCACTTCAGAGTATGATTAATAGAATGAATTCAAAACATGCTTTCATATTTTGTATCTCTTTTACTTTTCTGTTATTTTGTAAGATAAAAAGTCATTGTCCTCGTTTGATGGTCAGCTGAGTGACAATGCCATTCACTGGTAGTAATTTAACCGAACAAGCTGGCTCGTGATGAGACCCCTTGTCTTATAATTCTAAGCCATTACCCTGTTTTGGTATGCAGTGTTGGTAATGTCGGTTAAACTATTTCCCGATGATCATGGTAAGCAGGCTTGTAATAAGACCCCTTATCTTTTATATCAAATATTTTAGAATTACACTCTGAGTAATTACAAACTTTGATGAATGGGATGGACAATTTTCTCCTTAAGAGAGAATGGATGGCAGGGTAAGAGTTGAAGATGCTGAAATTGGATTAGTTTCTGTTTTGATATTGATAACCTTTTTTTTGTGACCAATTTGAAAACATAAAATGATTTACAATACTTCTAAATCTTGAGAAGAGTTCACAAAAATTGAAATGTGGTTTCAGAATGCAATTATACCTAGTTTCCTAGAAATTGTCCCTTTTGTCTAAGACTTCTATTATTTTAAAAGCAAATATCAACACTACTTCTTTGAGTAACTTTTAAATACAGCAAAGGTCAATGGAAGATACCTTACAACTTTATTTTCTAAATGGTCCTACAAACTACAAATTTTACTACACTAAAAGAGGAGAAGGGGTTACCTCCTCAATTGAAGAATTTCTTTAAGATAAGGCCATTAACAGGGAGAGAATCTCTCAAACCTGATAAATCTTGTAATATGAAGGTCGAATGGCCTATCTTCTCACAGATCTGAAATGGCCCAAGCCACATTTTCTGGAACTTGGTGTGTTTTCCTTTATCCTCATGGGCTTTGTCCCATTTCAGAACTAAATCACCGACTTGAAACTGTTTTGAACCGGATGAAGTTGAATCAAAGGATGACTTGATAATTTGCTGATGTTTTGCATGAGTAACCTTGGCTTTTTCTCTTTCCTCTTCTAATTTTAAGATTTGATCATGTCTAAGTTGAATAGAAGAAGAAGGGCTTTCTTCAATAAACTGAACTAGGGCTAGAGAAGGAAGGACAAGATTTGTTGGTAGCACTGCTTCTTTTCCATACACAAGATTGAATGGAGAAGAACCTATGGAAGCTTTCTGTGTTATCCTATCAGCCCATAGTGCGAATATTAAAGATTTATGCCAGTTTTTATGATTCTGTTCGATAGTTCGCTTAATAATCTTGATTAGATTTTTATTGGTAGATTCTGCTAAACCGTTACCTTGGGGATAGTAATTAGCAGAATATTTCAATTTAAATCCTCTTTTAATAGCAAAATCAAACATAGCATTGCCAGAGAAGTAAGATGCATTATAAAAAACAAGAGCATTTGGGACACCAAACCTGGTAATGATGAATTGATCTATGAATTCTATAATTGCCTCAGAATTTGTTGTCTTTAAAGGAATTGCTTCAACCCACTTAGTAAAATAATTCGTGGCAGTAAGGATATACTTATGCTGTTTGGAAGGATGTGGAGTGATTTCTCTGATGATGTCCAATCCCCATTGCTCAAATGGTTGTTCAATGTTGACTGGTTGCAAAGGGAAAGCTGGCTTTCTTTGTCTTCCACTAGAAGTTTGACAATTTCGGCATTTCCTTACATATTCATGAGCATCTCTAAACTGGGTGGGCCAATAATATCCAACATGAATGATTTTGTGGGCTGTTGTGTCAGCTCCAAAATGTCCTCCTGCTGGTCCATCATGTAATTCCTGTAAAACCTTTTGTGCTTCAGGTTTTTCTAGGCATCTTAATAAGATTGAATCATAATTTTGCCTAAAAAGTACATCATTAACAATTGTGAAATTTCTTGCTTTCAATCTAATGGCCCTCTTGCTTTTATAAGACAGGTTAGGAGGTGCATATCCATTTTTCAAATAAAAGATCAAGTCTGCATATTGTAATTCAGAATCAATAATACTTATTTGATTGATTTCTTCGAAATGTTCTGTATCACCTGGTTGTTGGATGTTGGATGCTCCTGCCAATAACCTGCAAAAACCTTGGCCTCTAACAATCTTTGCTGGCTTGATTTCCAAGTCATATTCTTGAAGTGCTGTAACCCAGTTTGCCCTTTTTTCGCCTAATTCCTTTTGGATTAATAGTTGCCTTACTGTAGGAAAATGAACTATGACTTTTGTATGGGCTTTTAAAAGGAAGGGTATGTAATGTTTGACAGCTTTATACACAACAAAGGCTTGATTTCTACTTCGGAGTAATTCAGTTCAGCACCCTGCAAGTTTGAACTATAAAATGAAATGGGTGCTTCCAAGTTGTGATCATTAATCTGAGTGAGTACTGCTGCATAAGGCAAATCGGATGCGATAGTATACAATGTGAAATGATTAGAAAAATTAGGAGTATTTAAAGCGGGGGTTTTGATTATTGATTGTTTGATTAAATCAAATGCTTCCTTTTCTGCTGATCCCCATATAAACACTGAATTTTTCTTAATCATAGTTTGTAGTGGCAAAATGATGTGAGAAAAGTCTGGAACAAATCTTTTGACAAAATTGATCTGGCCTAAAAATGACTGCATGGATTTTTTATTATGAGGAAAAGGGATTTCAGAGATCTCTTTAATCCTACTTGGATCAATGCAAATGCCATCTTTGGACACAATAAAGCCTAAGAGCTTTCCTTGATCAAGAGCGAAGAAGGATTTTTTAGGATTGAGTGAAATACCGTACCTTCTGCAGCGTTGAAAGATTTGGTTTAAATCATGCAAATGATTGGATCTCTTTTTAGAAAATACAGTAATATCGTCTAAGTAGACAACTACTGTTTTATTGATCAATCCTTTGAAAGCTATGTCCATCGCTCTTTGGAACGTGGCTCCTGCATTAATGAGTCCGAAAGGCATTTTCTGATAGGCATAAGTTCCCCATTTTGTTCTGAATGTAGTTTTAAGTCTGTCATCAGGATGGACCAAAACTTGGTTATATCCTGAAAAGCCGTCTAAAAAGGACATCAATTCAGAGCCTGCTACTGAATGGAGTATCTGCTCCATAGTAGGTAATGGGAAATTGTCTTTTAGACTTGCCTTATTCAGATTTCTGAAATCTATACAAATCCTGATATCGCCATTTTCCTTCCTAACAGGCACCATATTGGAGACCCAGTTTGAGTGTCGAACGGGAAAAATAATCTTGGCCTTTAAGAGTTTATTAAGTTCAGATTTAATTTGACTCTCTAGGTTCGGATGTATTTTCCTGAGCTTTTGTTCTGCAAGCATTGGAATGGTATGCTGGATGATAGATGTATCATATGTCTTTAAATCATCATACTTCCAAGCGAAGACATGCTTATTCTTTCTTAATAGCCTAATGAATGCTGTTTTTTCTTCCAGAGAAAGTCCTAATCCTAGATTAATGTTTTGAGGATTTTGTTCGGTGCCAAGATTAATCAACTCAAACCTCAAGGTGGAACTGTGGAGCTTTGTATTGATCACAGGTTTAAATCTGTCTTTAATATCATAAAGATCCTCGAGCTTCACCACACGCTTCGGTATTGAGTTTTCCTCATGCTTTTCTCTCATCTGAAGATCATGATCACTTTCCTCTATAATCTGATCATCATAGGACTTTTTGGAAGTCAAAAATTGTAAAATGTCTTCATCGTGATTGAAAACTCTCCAATTAGTGACATTGTCAGGAATTGAAGGCCTAAAAAGCAATTCTATTGAAAATCTATCTGGGCTATAATCTTCGGAAGGTAAGAGTTTGGAAGCAACATTGGCTAGCAAGTCGGCTGCCGAATTTTGAGACCTAGGGATGGAAGAGATATTGAATGCTGAAAAGTGCGAGGTGAGTTTTTGCACCTGCGATTGATAATGCTTGAGGTGATTTGAAAGACAATGAATCTTATTTCTCACCTGTTTGACAATAATTTCAGAATCGCCGAACACTTTCAAATATTGCACCTTAAGGCCAATCGCTTTGTACAATCCTTGGACTAAGGCCTCATACTCGGCTGTGTTGTTTGTGCATTCAAACTCTAACCTACAGGACATCATTGTTTTTTCTCCTTGCGGGCTAACCAAGATACATCCTACTCCTGAGCCTTCGTTAGATTTAGAGCCATCAAAATATAAAGACCAAAATAAAGAATTATCAACAATTTTATTTACAGTTTTCTCAGTATCATTAAAACATCTTGACCTATCTGTTTGTGAATAATTTTCGATCTGAGATGTAAAATTGTTTACTGAGAAAGGAGATGGTTGGGCTGTGAAGTTGCCGAAGAATGATTCCGACGAATAATTCCCTAAGATATTGTTATTAAATGCTATGGGTTGATTTTCCTGTTCGAACTCTGTGACAGTGTGGGTCATGTGCTTTTCCCGATTGATTTTTATTTGATTTGGCTTTCCATTGTAGGGTAGCCACATGTGGGACCAATCGGTAGAAATATACCCATGGAGCTTCTCGGACCAATCCCTACTTAAGATTAAACCATAAAATTCAGGTATATCGGCGATTAGGATATCAATTCTTTGAACTACTCGCGGATCGGCCGATAACCTGATAGTTACAGAGTTAATTTCTCCTACAACCTGTACCTTGGTTCTATCTAACTGTACAATGTGAATTGCAGATTTCTGGGGTTCAATGTTTAGTTTGGAACAAACCGAAGCTGGCATTATATTTGAGGATGCCCCCGAATCAATCAAACAATTGTGCAGATTACGATTATAAATCTCATAGGTTAATAGGAAAGGAGGAGTATGGGAATTGGATCTGTCTCCGATCAGAATCATATCAGTAGCTTCAATCCTGCTAGAAGGTGGTTGTCCTAAATCATTTGCAGCTTTAGCACTGGGAAGAGGCGAAGCAGGAACAACATTCAATTCTTTGAGAAGCAATTTCTGTTGATGTTTTAGTTTACTAAGTTCAAACATAGTAATGTTTGCCTTAGTTTTCTTCATATCATCAACAATATTGTAATCCTTTGAATCAGATACTACCAACGTTTTAGATGTTGAAGGCATATTTGAGGTTCAAGGTTGGTTTTGGGGAACCGTTGCAGTTGGCTTCCTTGTGGATACTTTTTCCTTTGTTGTTGTAGAACCTACACTTCTTTTCTTTGAAGTTGCCTGGACGGGTTCAGGGTCACCTTTACTCCTAGTGGTGACAGGAAAAGCTTCTTCTTCATTTTCTATATCGGAGTTAGGCAATATGAAATCCCACATTCCATGGCATTCAACAACTTCCTCTTCATCATCAGTTGGTGAGATTGTTTCCTCTTCTTCTTCTTCAGGATCTGAATCTGCATTAGATATAACATTTGGTGGTTTTGATTCAATTTTCTTGAAAGTTCTGAAGGGCCTTTTAGTTGAGGTTTCTGCTACTTGCTTTTTGATTTCAACCATTTCATTTGACAAAGTATTAAGGACCTTTTGTAGAACCTCCATGTCATATGGATCTTTTGGGGTTTTCTTCTTTGAATCATCTTTAAAATAAACTTTTTTGGTTTTTCTATCTTCAAGAGCAACTTTCTTTTCTAGAGCATTAATACGTTTCTCCACAGCAAGTGCTTCTTTCATGTTTTCAGCTAAAGTTTGTTTTCTAGCCCTGTCTACAAAAATAGCTATATTGGCAGGTAGGGCAGTTATATACCATTCGCTTCTGATTTGTTCACTTGGTTTGGAGGCTGTTGGGATTTTATTCAAGAGTTTATTAAATCGCGCATTGAATTCTTTAATCGGTTCCCTATGCTCTATCCTAAGATTGGAGAGATCATTTATTAATGTGGCTAAAGATCTATCATCACCATACTTAGTGAGAAACTGTTCTTGACAAGTGGTCCAACTGGTAATGGAACCACATGGCAAGGAAAAATACCAGGATCCTGCTGATCCTTGCAAAGTATAAGGGAAAAGCCTAACTACAACTTCTTCCTCAGTTACTCCTTTGAGATTAACTGATAACATGAAGTTATTAATATGTTCCTCAGCTTGTGTTCCATCATCTGGGTTAAACTTGGGTAGCCATTTTTCAGGCGCATCAGGTAATGCATGTAATGGTGCAGGCATATTGACCGCACCAGGCCTGGTTCATGGATTTGCCATTGTAACACCAGTAGTGGATGATACTACTGTTGAAATTCCAGATGTTTGGGAAGGAGTTGATATTGAGGATTGCACAGGTTGGGATGTTGAAGTTCCTAATCCTTGATGAACAACAATATGTAATGAGGGAGTGGATGGTTGACTTCGCACAGGGGAAGATGAGATGGAGGATGTGGATGAAAGTGCTTCACTGTCAGATCCTTCAGTGTTCTTCTTGGCCCTTTTCCTTTTAGGTAAAGGGAACTCAGTAGGTTCAATACCGAGTTTTCCGCTCTGAAGTCTAGTGAGGGGATGAGGTAAATTGAATTGCGAAGTCTCACTGCTTTGAGATACTTCAGATTTCTATGGTGTTATCGAGAAGCCTTGAAGTTTCTGGATGAGTAACTGAACTTCAGGGGACTCAGGACTTAATCGTTCTGGAGTATTGTGGGTGAGAGCAATGGTAGTTGATTCCTCTTCTTCTTGCTTGGATACTGGAGAACCAGCATGCAATTGCGAAGTAGGAGGTGATGTGGAGGGAGATTTACTCTCAGAATGGTCTATAGATTTAGGTTTGCTTGCCATTCATAGTTCATGCCCTCCTTCTAGCGCCAAAAATTTTGATGCCCCGAAAATCGTTGTATCAACATTGGGGGATAACCACCCGGTCCGGACCTTAATACAACTCCTTTTCCGTTTGGAATGGTGGCTCCGACTAGATATAATGGGACCAGTTTCCCAATAATGAATAAAAGGGGATAGATGAGTGATTGATTTCTAATAAATGATAATGAATGGATGACTTAATCTATCAGCGAAAATATAAATAACTATTCTATCCCGGGAGGCCTCTATTCTTTAAAGGGCAACGTTTGATGATATCTGTTCATCGATAGGCATATAGATGACTCTAAGCGATAAACATAGACATTCATTTACTTAATGATTACTTTGTTCAAATAGTTGAACAAAGTGATTAACACATTGTTACACTTATCCTTTTATATTACCGATACATGTAAGATTAAAAGGAAAGCATGCTGTAAACATCCAGTAGTGGAAAGTATAAAGAATACTGTTAAAAACACATGCATATATCTGATAATAACAAGAGCAATCAAACAACAATTCACATAAACAGAATGAACTCAGACATAGATAGTAGTACCATATGAGCTGCAAATCACTCCCAATATCAATCGCTATTTGGATTCCTTCTTCAGACGCAGAAACACTTTTAAACAAAGGCAGTAGTGCACATTCACATAAAAGCTTCATTATCAAAATTGGGATAATTGGCCCAGTCTTTATAAAAGAATATTCTGAAGTACAGTAGTGCAACTTCAGGTTTAAGTCATATACAAAAACTTACGACCCTTTCTAAAGACATGAAAGGGTCTATAAATACTTGATTAAAACTAACTAGCTATGAAACTAAAATCCTACTTAATTGGTACAAATTGATTCAGAATATTTTCCTCACGGAAATCTGGTAGTCGGCAGCATGATTCATCACTTAGGCTGTTTGGCTTTAGACCTGAGCTGGCATATTGCAAGCATTGGTTCCACTTCTGGTGGTCGGTTGAGACGAAAATTGAATTGGGCAGCATAGGTGGCATCTTGTATATCGGGAATGATACACCCGATTACATCTGTGAGGCACTTGAGGGCGGCTCTCTAGCTGTATGGTTTGACTAGGAACAACCAATAGGTGTCCCATGTCAAACTGTTAATTCCTGCGATTAATCTCCCATTTTTCTCCAGCTCTTGATAACATGACTGCTCCAATGTTTTAGCCGATAGCAATTTACCTGGGGTACATTGAGAGATCATGTTAGATAAGTAGACAGTATCATTAATCAATTCAACCAAATTACTTGTGGTTAATTTGCATCTGGAAACAACTCTCTCTGCTTTCGTTAACTGGGACTGCCATTCCATAAATAATATCTCTTTATGTGATTCTAAGATTTTTGGCAAATTAGCTGTCTGTCCCTCATCAATGTCTTGCCACTCAAGAAAATTAGTCAAGGTCTCATCGGCCTGCTCCAAGTCTGTTCTAGCATCAGCCGATCTATCACTTATTGATGCTGTTAAGTCACATAAAGGTTCTGCTTGGGAGATTTGTTGACATAACAACCTTATTTGTGTCACCAATGCTTTGTTAATCTGTAATGCCTCGGCTATAAATTCAGCTGGCTATGGAAGATTCTTGGTTTTCTCTATTTGGGCTGATAATTGAGCAATTTTCTCATCTTTCGACTTCACCATCTGTTCATTCATTGCTTTTAGTTTTGCCAATGCTTCCGACAGCTCTTTCTGCTTTTGAACTGCACTTAATCAATTCTCTATTTCTCTTCCTGCAATTGTTTATTCAATTGATTGTTTATTTGTTGCTGTGTGTACAATTGCTGCTCTAGTTGTTCTGCTTTCTGCTGTGCCTCCGGTAACTGTACTTGTAGCGAGGCGATTGATTGGTCCTTTTCTCTTAACATATTAGTCACTTCTGATGCCTTATCCATGGTGGCTGCTGAATAGGCTCCAACATATTGGGACAATTTAGTAAGGTCATCAAAAGGATTAAATTCCTCTTTCCAGACCACATTGGCTGTCACTGTTTGTTCCAGGAATAGGGAAGGTTGATCAGTCCTTCTCCTTTTCCACTGTCGTTTTATTACAAACTTGTGCTTTGGGCTGTAAAAGACATCCAATGGAGGTATTTCTTCCACTTGCAAAACAATCTGATCGTAAGGATCCTTAGGAATTATCTCTATTCCGGTAGAACTGGGTAGGCCGCTGGTTCCACTTGGAATTTGTTTGGATGTTGTCTCCTGTGTGTCAGTCGCTTTTGATGTTTCGGCTTCCTTTGAGCTCTCAAGATTGCTTATGATTGAGTCGAATTGCTGCCATTCCTGGAGCAATTTCGGGTCAATCTGAGCATCTACATTCACCTCTGTGCTGCTCTGCTCCTGCTCTTTTCCCTGGGTTTCCTCTTGCTCTTTTCTCTGCACTTCTTCCTGCTCTTTTCCCTGCACTTCTTCCTGCTCTTTTGATGTATCAGGAGGTTCCTTAGTGAGTCGCTGCTCAGGCTCTCTTGATTCTGTCATTGGGGTTGTTGCTAACAGATCTAGAGGCAGAGTTTACAACCTCTGTTCTCTGATTCTGTTAAATTCAACTAACCCGTCATCCTGATATTTCATCCTGGCCAACGATTTAACCTGGAATATTGACTCGGCTGAGGAGAACAGGTCATCAAATATATCTTCTTTATGGTCAAATTTAGTTAATTTTGCCTGTTCAAGTGCATTGTAGGTGACTTTGTTTGGATCAAATCGCATATTAGGAAGAGTGGCTAGATTTAGTGCTTTGATCTTATCAACCTCTTTCTCTGCATGTTTAAAGTCATGCAGAGCGTAGACACCGCATCTTAGAGGAAAAGGAGGCCAAACCTGCTTCTTTTTGCTCTTTAGAGTCTGTGTAACTCCTTCTGATGTAATCTGATAGGCTACCTCCCGGGCTAACAGTTTATCGAGTATGTACAAAGGGAGGACACAAGGCTTGGCTTGGTTGCCGAAAACTCTTACATAGGTGAATTTTTCTTCTTCGAACCATCTTCCTACGAATGTCAAGTCAACCTCCGCTTGGTAGGAAATCTTAGGAGTAGGTTTATCAAAAATGGAATAGTGAATGGGTAACATAAAACCGTTGCAAACTTGATATAAATGGTGCTTATAGTGAGCTTTCCATAACTTCTGATGGTATATATGAATGGGCATGGGGTCTTGTGGAGTCCATCTCCATCCAAGCATAGGAAATTCAGAATTAAAACACAGGGTGTCAAAGATATAGGCACTATAGTAGAATGGCGGAATGACCCTTTCAGTAATGCGGGATTTGTTTCTAAATTCAAGGACTGCGGTTGCTAGCTTATCAGACAATATAGTTGCCCAATCCATTATTTCACTATTACATGCTACCTCCATCAAAGGAACCATCTCTATAGTGAAGTTTGCGGAATCATGTAACCCCCACAATCTACACATCATTATCTCGGCATAACAATAAGGAGAACACAAAGAATCGACATAGTACTTACGCGAAGACTCATGCTTGTGTTTTGCTGGGTTTTGCCTCCAATCCCGAATGGGTTTAGATTCAATTTCGTTCTCATTTCTGAATTTCTCCAAGAATGCCTTGTTGTACTTCTTCTCCGGTACAGGCAAATGGTACATTTGCCTTAAATCATCAGGTTGAAATGAACCGAATACTCTCCCATCCATGGTGCAAAATGTTCTGTTTGTGATTGGGATTTATTCAATTGCCCACTTCACCACATCTGTATATGGGAGAATTTGTTCCCGGGCTGCTATCCGATGAAGGAAAGAGTCGGCTAAATCCTTTAGAGTAGCATCAGATTTCCAAGTCGTGTCTGCTGTGGCTTGCATTGTTGTTACCTGAGGCTCTTCGGCCTCAATCAAATTATAGGTGCTTAGCCAAGTAGTTTTGTCGAGTCCTATACATGTAGTGTCGGATATCAGTCCTTTTCTGTTTGTTCCTGGATCGGTAGTGGGTGGCCCTATAGCTGGCGAAGCAGAAGCTCTTGCGGTTTTCTTAGATTTCTTCCCCATTTTGCTTGAATTTACTGCTTCGAAAGAGCTCTGCACAGGAGCGAAAATGAACGTAATGTGGAGAATCGATAGCACAAACCAAAGAAGAACGAGATATATTAATCGATGAATAATGGAGGATTTAAATTAAGGTGGCCACGAATGCAATCTCTGAAGAGATTTTAGACTTACTGTTTCATTAAATGGCCGTTTAAACCTGTCAATCCTTTAAATGCTCATTATGTCGTTTATTGGCCAAATTATTCACTTAAGTGTGGCTTCGATGTTTTGGCGGTTGAGTGCAAGTGAATCACTATCGGGAAAAGAAAAGCCATTAATACTAAATAACCATAAAATATCCCGGCTTTACCAATCTTTTTTGAAATCTACGCTTTTAGCTTTATCGCAATCGGCGATCGGGGGAAAGCTTAAGTTGTTATATTGGTTCCTTTCGGAATCCCTGATTGCCGATAGCAATATCGCCAATTTGCATCGGGAGTTTTAAATGAGGGCTTTGAAATGCATGCATGGTACATCTCCGATCGCCGATAGCGATATCGCATCGCATCGAAGCGAAAAGGGGCTTTTGTTATGATAGCTTGCCATTGCCAATATCCGATAACCATTCATGTATTGGTGCATCGGGGAAAACTTAATGAGCCTTTTGTTATGTATCCTTTGTTATTGCGATATGCGATCTTGTGATCGCTTTATCGCAATAATAAGGGATTATTCATTTTTTATTATAAGACCGCTTATGTGATTTATCAAAAGGTTTATAATGTTTTATTTATTTTCGGACCTTTTGAAAAATACTAAGTTGATACCAATTTAATTCTAAAAGGGACCCATTTCATATTATAGTTATGAAAATAAAATTTGTATGAAATGGGGGGTTGTTGTAGAGCACAACAGGGGGATGGTAGATAATGCATAAAAAGAAAGGAGAGAAAGAGAAGTTAAGTGATTATTATCACACTTAACTTTGAATGTTCATATGTAATTTTTTTAGCTGTATTTTTCTTTAGCTCATAAGTCGAGAGGATTGTCTCACATAATTATTTCAACATATGTAAAATGTAATTTTGTTCCTTGTTTCAAATGAATAAAATTAAGGGTTTTTTTTTTTCACTTTGGAGATTTTTTTTTTTTGTGAGACTGCAAAAGAGATGATGGATGAGCTCCAATACACCTATGAAGAAGATCACAATGAATCAAAGAAGAAGATCATGAACTAGATGAAGAAGGAAATACCCTTGTTCCTCATCATCAAAAGAATAATCCATATTCAAAAGTTGGAAATGAAGAAAATACAAAAGAGTTGGAAACTATTAGTAAGTTACATCATCTTCCTTTTGGTAGTTGGCTTTATAAAGTGGAACAAGTGGATGAAAGAAGATCCCATGAGAATATTCTATCTACCAGCTTACTAGAAGAAGATAATGGTCAAAAGAAATTATTAGACTTTGAATGTGAAATTTCCAGCCTCCTGTACAAGATAGAAGACAAATTTAAAGAAGAACATGTCATCAGTCTAAAGGCTCAATCAAGAAAAATTGAAGATGCCAAAGAAGACATTTTCTCCATGGTCATGGATGTAGAAAGCAATAAAAAAGAGGAATCAAGTAGTCCACAATGTTTCAACAAAGGTCATTATACTTTTGGATGTCCATGATGATTAAGATGATGTTCCCAATTTGATTGAGTTTAACTACTTAAAAGAAGAAGTAGAAGGAGAGGTAGATTTTGAAGGAGAACTTGTAAGTGCCTTAGAGGAATTATAAGTTAAAGGAAAAGGGTTAGTCAATTGGAAGAACTCCAAAATTATAAAGGTAAATATGGACTCATAAAGAAGATTTCAGAAGAAGATAAAAAGCAGAAGGAGCTTTTGAAGAAATATGAAAATTGGGACCAAGAAAATGCTACTCTGAAGGCCCAACTAGAAGAAGCAAGAATGATGGAAGAAGTAAGGAAGAGCGAGCTAAAAGAAAGAGAAGGTCATTGTGAGGCTCTAGAAGCTAAGATTATTTCTTTCAAAGATGTGTTAGGAAAGACTAATATCAGATCATTTCCCCCAAAATTGATGTTTAGGGCCTCAAAACGGTTATGGAAGTTTATGACCTAAAAAATTGCCAAAATAGAAAATTTGTGCCATGAGCCAGTGGAATAGGTGGGTGGCCACCGATATCCACCTAGATCACAAAATGCTTCAACAATGGCAGATTGTTGGTAGCTTCCTAGTTACAAATCCTTTTGTTGGGGGGGAGCAGAGGAGGAGGTAGATATATATTATTATTTTATGTATTAAATGGTAAATTTAAACAATATGCATCACAATGCATTAAATGTTGTATAAACTAAAACATACATTGTTATATATTTATTACACGCATAAGTGTGTTTATTTTGGATGGTAGACCTTTAGCCTGCATCGAATACTTTAGAATATTGTTACTAGTAGTAATGGATTAAAGGCTGAGATTTATCTCAAAAACAATTATTTCTTTTTTGCCATTTTATTTAAATTAATTAATTAAAAATAAATGTCACATGAACATGTGTCATATGAGCATGAGTTATAGTTTTAGCATGTGGTATTAGTAAGACATGATATTGGCCCATGATATTGTAACAAAGACTATTTATAGGTTAAGAATCTCCACTATAATGTGGGGATGAATCTCCATATTTAAAAATCTTGATACATGTTTTTTTAATGGTATATATGTTTAACTATTAATTATGTTTATAAGTAATAATTATAATAATTTAAAATATAGTTATAATTTAGTTAACTTTTATGATTTTTTTTAATCTTGGCAATGTGAGATGTACCATGAGGTAAGTGTTTTGATGACTATAGGCATTTATCATTCATTTAATTATTTACGCCAAAGGCATGTCTATTTTGGATTATGACTTTCAGTTAATTTAATTATAAATTTATTAGGTGGATGGTAGAGATCTAACGCCCATGGAATCTTTTAGAATATATTTAGTAGTAGTCACATCAAAGGTTAAAATTTATCTCAAAAATAGTTATTCCATTTTTGCCCTTTTAATTAAATTGATTAATTAAAAAAATGTTATATGAACTCGATTTATGGTTTTTGGGCATGTGGCATTAGTAACCCACTGTATTTTAACAAAGCATATTTATATGTTAAGAATCTCCATGGTAATGTGAGGATGAATCTTCATATTTAATAGGCTTCTATCTTCCTCAAAGTTGATTATAGTATCTCTACACTTCTACACATAAATGAAACTTTTTTCTTTTAAAATCTTATACTTCTTAGTAATATCTCATTAAAGATGATGATAATATTTTTCCATTAAAGAGAGGAAATTCAAGCACATATCGTTTTAAATCTTTAAGGGGAAGAATTGGAGCACTTACCATTATATTTAAAGGTTCCCTATCACCAAGAATTGATAAAGAATTCGTTATCTTCTCTACTTATTCTCCAACTCAAGTACCATGTTCATTCCAGGGGTTCCTCATCTCTTTAAAGAATGTGTTATCATGTATACTCATTGTCCAAGTCAAAGTCCCATATTCATTCGAGGGGTTTCTCATCTCTCTAATGCTAAGTGTTAAGTCCCATGTTCATTCAAGGGGTTCCTCATCTCTAAGACTAAGGTATCAAATCCCTCAAATTCTTCTAATTTTGGATGAAGGGATCTCCCATATGCTATGGTATAGGTTGGTTTGAGTATTGCATACATTAATTAATGCAGATAAATGAGATTTTTTTTTGATGTTGATAAAGATTTTTATGAGATGGTTAATTGGATTTATTTCGAGTAGTTGAAAAAAATGATTGTTACATTTTTCACCCAAAGTCATGTGTCACACATGACATAATAAGCTTTATTGTAATAGCTTTAAACCGCGTTGTTGAACTTAAATGAAAAGTTGGTTCAGAAAATTTAAAAAACATATATGATTATGTTTTTCATATCATCTAACTATCTATTGTGTGGTTGTATTTCTATTTGTTATAAATATTTCCATTTTAGCTTTCCTCTAATTCACTTTTTCAAGTGATATCTTTCAAAACTCTCTCTCTTTACACCTTAACTTTTTGGCTTTCCCGTGATTTTACCTTTTTAGCTTTCTCATAATTTTACCTTTGCCTTAACTTTTTGGCCTTCTCGTGATTTTACTTTTTGGCCTTCTCATAATTTACCATTAAAATTCAATGAAAAAAAAGCAAACACCTAAAAAGACATAGTTCTCCATTATCTAATTTCTTTTTATTCATAATCTCTCAAAACATTGGAGAGATAAACCAATCATATCCTTAAAACTTTAACGCATGAAACCTTATTAATCACTTAAATTTCTATCCTATTTGTTTTTCCAACTTCACTAGAAAGAAAACCATTTTAAATATCTTCCACCGTTACACTAAAATTAAATCTCAAATATATATATGGAATCTTTCACATATATATAAAATTCCTCTACTCTAAGGAATGAAAGTTCAAATTTCAACCCTCATTATCAACCTAGAAAAATATACCCATGAATGAATAGCCAATGTTAAAGTGAATAGCCAATGTTTGATGGTTAGTGAATAGCCAATGTTTGATGGTTAGTGTCATACTCTAATATGATCATTTGGTTTTCGTTAAAATGATTTATATGATTATTTGGGTTTTGTTTCTCAACATATGGCAATGCAGGTTGTAATTAATGGGAAATCAGAAAAATATTAGTTATTTTTTTTTTAATGTATAATTTTCAATCATTTTAGGAATGAAATTAGAACTGAAATTAGTTTTGCCTTTTGGAAGAAGAATACATAGTAATGTTAGATAAACTTTTATTAGGCTTAACAATGTAAACTTACAATTAAGTTATATAAATTTAAATTAAGTTATATAAATTTAAATTAAAGTTAGTATATTTTTAATAACAATGAAAATGTTGAAATAATTTGGAAAAAATTATAGGATATGTGAAAAAAAATATTTAAACTTTTTTCTTTGAAAAAAGAGAAATGGAAAATGTTGTCACGGAATTAAGTATTTGAAATAAAAAAATATAAAAAAGGATTAAATGAAAATTGTTGCCATATAATTAAATGGAGATGGAAATAAAGAAGATGATGATATACTTGGGAATACAACTATGGCATTGGCTTTAGTTACAAATTGGAGAAATAGTTTTAATTATTTGTATTACTTTGACGTAATTAATATCTAGATATGTTATATCCATGACAGGTGATCATCGAGAAGGATTGCAGACATTTTATTTTTGAAGCGTTGATGATGCCATCTTTCACATTCATGATTAGGGGATAGTTGTGGAGGTTTAATACAACACATGCTAAAGGGATCATGAGTGTTGAATATGTCAATCATTTTATCTTCTTTTTAGCTATGGTTATGATTTCCCTTGCGGTGGAACATCCCATTAGTTGGAGCAACATCCATCCTGCATCGAAGAAGGGAATCATAGGTCTACCATTGATCTGGACTAGATCATTATATTGTTTATCATCCATTTTGATGCTTTCAAAGTGGGAAAAGTGGAAGAATCAATTCATAGGAACTTTTTTACTCGCGAGGCCCAGTTTGGTAAATTGGGGTTAGAAACCTTTCAAGAACATTTTTTAGGCATCAAATGATGTTCTTTTAAGGGTAAAATTATTCGCTTTAGCACCACATCTTTTTTTCATATTCTATGCACATAGACCTTTCCAAAAACACAAGAATCACGTCAATTAGAGTCCATATGCAAAAATTATGCCTCAAAAGTTGACCTTCTTGTTTTCACCACCATACTATCAAGAGGATGTCATGTCAACCCCCATTATTCATGGAAAAGGTGCTAGCCCCCTGATTATGATGATAAGACTCTAGAAGAGTCCATATTGTAACTCTTGTTAAGAGTTGAGGTAGTCAAACCTAACCACTAGTAGGCTATGGGGTTGTGTTATAACCAAACTATTAGGAGGAAAAGGGGTTCCATTATTTCGAGTGCATTTGTTCCATAAATGAGCAAAAATAGCTGAGAGGTATAGGAGTTAGAGCACACACATAGTATTTGTGCACTACAGTAACCCACGTGGCACAAGCAATACTTCTTTGTACTCACATTCATTTTCTATTTAGAGAAAAAGAGGAGTGAATTACCTTCCAGCTGGGTTTTCTCCCGAAAGGGTTTCCTAGGACATATCTTGTGTCAAATCATGGTTTTTAAGTTCTTATTTCATTGTTCTCTATTTTTTGCGTACTTTTAATTTGCATGCATACACAATTAACAATAATATATAGATCCAAAAATCTAAAGAGAAATAAAACCCTAATAGTGTAGATCTTTTTATTTTTAAATATAGTTTTATCACATTTGTTGTGATGAGCTGTCTAGTGGAATGTCCACGTAAGTTTACAGATCAACCATGGTAAGAACAATCCAACTTCTCCACCATTATTATTAGCTTCTCTCTACAGAGCCTATTTTCGGTAAGTTTTCTTGAGTACATTAAGATTGTTTGTTGTTTCTATATATTTTTTGTTTTGTTGTTTTGCTCGGGATAGCCATGTTTATAGTTTAATTGTTCTTACCACCTCATTATTCTCTGTTTGCGTCCTCTGGTGTTTTTCTCAAGATTACTACATCTACCTTCCTAACTCCCCTTTAATCTCTAGCCTTTAGTCCCCTATCACCACCAGTGCCACCCAGTCATTGTTCCCCATCAACATCAATGGGGGGTCTATTTTCATTGATCCAACCATAAAACTCCTCTAATTACTTCTCTAGTCTTATTTGGTATCCAACCATGCCTTGTCTAAGTTAATCTAATTCTAGCAGAGATCACAAAAGAGTGGATTTTCCTCATTGCACCCACATGTATGCCAATGTAGAAGCCTTGACCAATAAACATTAGGAACACACTTCATAGCCTAGTTGTGAAGAAATTCATAAGGCATAACATGAAGCAAGGGTCAAGCATAGGTTTCTCTCAAACATGTAGGGCATTAAGTGCCTAATACATGTAATACCCATTCTCCTCAATTTCAATATAAATTGTAGATTCATATTGGCGGGTCAAGGTCATAATAAGAAAAGTGTTGATTGAGAGAAATGAAGCTTAAGAAGAAATTCTCTTGTACATTAGTACTTTGTAATAACAGGTTAACAAGATTGATAAGAAAATTTTAGTGATGGCCAAGAAGCTTTCCAACCTAGAATTCCTCGGTAAAGATGAAGATGATTCAACTCCATCCCTTAGCCAAGTTGATGCTCATCGTGGATAATTGTGATAACTTTAGTTTGTTTTTATTGTTTGAAGGAACATAAAAGCTAAACAACCAAGTAGATAAGCATTGCTCTAGTGTTACTATAGATATCTAAATAGATATATACTCAAGTACTTAGTCAAGCATTTTCAAACTTTTGATATGAATTTTATAATTGAAGATTTATTTTTATACTTTTTTTATCTAATTTCCCTTAAAAACATACCAAGAAAAATAAACCTATAATACCTCTTTTTAATTAATTATATAATAAAATCCAAATTATATATATATATAATTTAAAATATTATACTCATGTTTTCATATATTTACTTAAAAATCTACAAAACCTTTTGTTCTTACTTTTATCCTACATTTTATTTTCTCATTAACTTTAACATTACCATTCACTTATTTGAAAATATACTTATAAATACAAATTAAATAAACTCGTTATAATATAACATAACTTTTTTCCTTACTTTTATCCCATATTTCTTTTTCTCAATGACTTTTTCTCCTAGTATTTTATTGCTTTGTTGACTTCAAAAGGGCATTTGACACTGTCCCTAGAAATAAGTTGTGGCATAGAATGGAAGAACTTGAAATTCCTTTGCAATATAAAGTTGTTGTCCATAGGCTTTATGAAGAGGTGAAAGTCAAAATTAGAACTTCAGCAGGCATTTCAGAAAGTTTTACAAGTGACACCGGAGCCAAGCAAGACTACCCTTTATCCCCTACCCTTTTTGGTTTATATATTGGCAAATTGGAAGAGTGGTTAAATTTGCAAGGTGGAGATGGTGATCGGTTGGGGGAGTTTGTGATAAATATTCTTTCATATGCTGATGATCTTGTATTGATTGCCAAATCATCCCATGGATTGCAGATGCACCTATATGCCCTTGAGTATTTTTGTAAAGCAGTGGGGATGCAAGTCAATACCAGTAAGACCAAAATAATGATTTTCTATAATAAAAGGAAGCAAAGCCAACATATGTTCTTCTTTGAATGAAACATTCTTGAAGAAGTAAATGAATACAAGTACCTCAGGATCAATTTCAAAAACAAGCTTAATTTGGAGGGCTACAGAAAGAAGAGAATTTTAGGAGGGTGGAAAGCATTATATGCACTTCAAAACAGACGTAGAGATGAAAAGTTATGGGATTGGAAAACGATTAAAGTGTTTTATTGAATGCTAGTTTGTCTAGTGATATTATATGGGTGTGAACTATGGGCTAGCAACATCCTTGTTTCAAAATGGAAACAAATTGAGAAGATCCAAAAATGCTTGATCAGGAGCAAGTTCAAAATAAAAAGTCCAGCTCCTTATGAGATAATGTTAAGTGAAACAGGACCCGGATGCGGGTGCCTTAATGAGCTGTTAATGCTCGAGCACGCGACGCCGGCATCTGGCAATACCGCGGGTTGGTTTGGCGGTTCGTGGCAGGATATTTACTCGCAATACAGCGGGTTAGTATGGCGGTTTGTGGCAGGACATTTACTCGCATTTATGATGCATTGGGTTCAAGGCAAGCAGGGAAGGAATTTTAGGATGGTGAGCATAATTCGCGGTTCATTTGTTCTGGCCTCTTCAGACAATTGCAGAGTCGCTCTGGTTTATTCAGGCAGGGACATTCTCTGGTGGTTATGTCCTCAGAACTTCGGCGCAGTGCAGAGCACTTGGAAGCCACCATGGCTTCATAATCGCTCGCATTTAGCCAGCTTCAGGTCCTTGGTTTTGCTTCTTTTCGTAGGTATCTGGTATAGTCAGTCAGTTTTCCTCTGGCCCATCTCTGTAAGAGGTCTCATTTCAGTCTTTGTTGAAGGTGTCTGGGTAGGGTGTTGGGTTCAGTCAGTCAGTGCTGGGCTATATCTCGTGGTCGGTTATACATTCTGTGCTGGGTTTTCCCTTGGGGTCTTCAATTCAGAGGTCTGTTCACTCCAGTTTCTTTTAGACTGTAGCGGGTCGTCTCTCTCTCTCCCTCAATCCTTTAGCACTTTCAATTTGTCAATCTTTTCTGCAATGGCCCGGCGTCGTGGTATTTCCCGCCGGGGCAGTAATTCAGCAGCTCGTGGAGGTTTTCGGGGTCGTGGTGGCTCTGGTCCTCGGCGTATTTCCCCGTTAGCCTCTGTCTCGCCGGCCTCACCGCCATCAGACCACTCAGGTCCGTCCCTAAACAGTTCTTTTCACTCATCCCGCTTCAAATTTAAAAGTAGGCTCAACAAGCCAATTATCTCTGCTATCATTACAGTCATCTTCTCAGAGGAAGAAGATGAGCTCACAGGCTCTGTTGAAACCTCCAAGGAAAGGTCTCTCTCTCAAAATTCTAGTGACTCTCAAGGCAGCATGGCGGGTGATGTCCTCAATAATCCCGCTGTGTTGCAGGAAGAAGGTCAGCAAGAAGATTCTCGCCATCAGCAAGACTCTTCTCATGAGGATATCATTGCTTGTGCGCCGACGCAATTCTCTGGCAGCGTTCTGCACCTTGTGACTCCTCCAGGCTGCAACATGATGGAAGTAGAAGATAATGTGATGGTTCATTGGGTCAGCTCTCCCAGCAAGGCAAATGAAAAAGATACAGACTTGCCACCTCAGGCATAACTTCCTCTGCCTCAGCAAGTCATCTCAGGATTGCTAGTTTTTTGGATGTATTTCTCAGTGGGTATGCCTATGATATTATCAGTATGGTTTTTTATCATCTTCCAGGTTATGATTTTGGCTTTCTAGCTTTTTGTAATAGTCGCATAGAACTGCATTTTGTAATAGGGCGGCTCACAACAAAGTGTCGATCCTCTCTGGCTCTATTGAGTTTTGGGTTTATGTTTTTCATCTATGTAAACAGAAGGCCAAGTGTTAGCTGCAACAGTTTTTTTGACAGAGGGCAGGCTACGGCCCCCTCAGAGGTTCAAACCTCTCTGTAAATATTTTTCTTTTTTATTCATAATAGAATAGTCTTTATACAGAAAAAAAAAAAATGTTAAGTGAAACAGGAGCAACTCCCATTGAAGCAATTGATATGGTGCGTCTGATAAGGTGTCTAAAAATAATTAAGAAAATGGGAGTAGGTAGATGACCGAAAGTTATCTTCAATGAAGGCATGGGTGAAAGAAAGAAATCATGGATGAGATAAAACAACAAATGGATGCAAAAATTGAATATTTACCTCAATGCATGTCCCGCAAATAGCAAGGAGTGAAATGAGTTTGTTATGGAGAAGTTCTGTAAGCATATATGGTGAAAAGAGTTGGGTAGAAAGAAGAAGTAATATGTTCAAGAATTCAACCCCACTTGTGATCTCCAACAAAAAGAGTAGATTGGAGCTAGCATTCCATGGATAGAAAATATTCTTATTGCTCAATTAAGAACTAACTCACATTAACTTCGGTGTGAAGCGGGACGGTGGAGGAGACCTAAAGAAGCTTGGGAAGAACAATGGTGTACTTTTTGCACTTCTGGGGCAGTGCAAAAGAAAAAAATAATCATTTCATTTTGGAATGTGATGCTTTTAGAGACATCAAGGACAATAATGACAGTGTGTTAGCATCAATTCCTTGGCATTGTCTTTTCAGTGAGGGGATTGTTAGAAGGTTGGGTTAACTCATCATCAATTTGAGTAAGAAAATGATTGAATTGCAAAAGGCAAAAAACAGGGAGGCTGGTAACCCCATTGACTATTTTTAGTCTCATGGACGTTAAAATATCATTCATTCATTCATGTTAAAAATTCACTCATTTGAGAATATGCTACTAAATACAAAAGATAAAAATAAAAATAAAAATCATTATTATATAATATTGATATGACTTGCGTAAATGAAAATTAAATAAAGCCTTTAAAATGTAATGTCGTTGTTAATATTTAATTAATATAAATAGAAAATGACACTAAATAAAAATTAAATAAATCATTATTATAACATTGATATGATTTGCATCACTGAAAATTAAATAAAGTCTGTAACATCATGGTTATTTGTGAGGTTAATACTAGCAATTGCACCACATCATGTTGCAAAGGAAACACCATAAGGAAGAGCATAAATGAAGGAAAATGTATTATGCTACGTGATCTATATGGCACATTATCCATAGCACAAAAGAAACACATCAAAAGTAAGATGCCATTATCCATAGCACAAAAGAAACACATCAAAAGTAAAGATTAATTCTTAGAAAATGAGACATTTCCAAACCACAAAGCCTGCAATTAATATATTCTATCCTAAATTTATTACTAGAGGTTGTGAATAATCTCACATATGAACATTAATTTAATATATTCTACCCGGATTCACATCTAAACATTCGAAAGAGAATTACTCTTGAAAGTGTCTCAAAAGTGTGGGAATACAATATTTAAAGGCCACAACAACAATCAAACATTGTAACATTTGAACATTAATTTGAAAGAAAATTACTCTTGAAAATTTGGATGGGAAGCTTCCATCAAGCTAAAAGATGTGCTAGATAAAAATGTGACTAGGGTATTTTTAAGGTATTTTCAATATTAACTCTACTAAGAAAATATATTGGCCATAAATTAAATTTTAATGTTAAATTATGTTGATAGATACAAATATTTTGTTGTTCCCAATGTATAAAAATGGAGACAAATGTAACATTTTATGATAAATCATAAACAACGAGAATGGTTATAAGGTTGCTAAATTAGAAATAAATTTTCATAATTAGAAAGAATGAGTAACAAGTTATGACAAATCATAAACAAGAAGAATGGTTAAAATGGTGCTAAATTAAAAGTAATTTTTCATAATTAGGAAGAATGAGTGACAAGTTATATTGATAATAAGAAAGAAATTTTCATAATTTTAGATTCATTAAATATACCAGTGATACTTATAATCGTTTATTAAAGTATAGATGTTATGAAGAAAGACTCACACTTAATCACTTGCATTGAAACACTTGTCTTTGAAAATAAGCTCTTTCATATTATTTCAGTCGAAACACTTGACTGAAATGTTGAATTTAATTAAATTTCCATTTAAAAAAAACTAAAAATAACAATAAACCCCACCATCAACGTCACATTGTTCTTAGGTTCAGGGGATGAATTGAATCATTATGATGATGATAAATAACACTTTTATTTTTTTCTCAAGATAATTATGATGGAATGATTCTAATAACAAATTCTGGATTCAACATTAAGATGGATTTAATTTCTCTGTAAACGCTCTACGAAGACATGTGGTTGGTTTGAATAGATGTACGTGTGAAAATTCAGTCTCCTTGTGTTTGCTTGTTCTGTATTTACTATGTGTAGTGTTTACGGTTGACGTCTATTAAATTTGTTTACAATATAATACATTGTATAAAATGAAATTCGCATTCCAAACACTTGTTATAGATGGGGTACAAAGGCAGGTACCCAAGGGAATAATGTAATAATGGGATGGACCATAGTAATAAATAAGGTGGTTAACCCGTATCATGTAAAGGACCATAAGTAGTTAGCAATAATGTAATAAGCCCATGGTATTAGATAGATGGTATTGAGGGAACCATGGTAATGACCCATGGTATTGTATGTATGATGCCTATATAGAGGCTAGAGATTCCCCATTGAGAGATGTCAAGGATTATTGTATGAACAAGCATATGGCTTGTGGAGTGTTCTCTTTCCTTAAGGAGTGAATGTATGGTGTTGCCCTACCTTAAGGGTTTGATATTAATAAAGTGAAGCATTTCTCTATATTCAGATCTTGTTATTCTTGGTGATTTTTTACAGTTATTAGGTATATTGGTATCATTTTATATATTGGCAGGTTAGATCTATAAAAAGTGGTATCAGAGCACTTTCTTGGGCAAAGTGGAGAATTTTATTTTTATTTTTGCAGGAATATTTTGGGGCGGCGAGTTTGAAGATCAGATCTATATGTTTTGGTGCAAAATATGCAGAATATAATTGCAGATCTAGATTGTTTGTGAAAAATACCCAAGTTCAAAAAAAAAATCGGTCGAATTAGAGTCAGCATGAGGGAGATATTGCTGATTTAAAAAATTAGTTGGGCTGCAGACATTTTTCGGGGCAGCGAGTTTTCATAGTAGATTTGTACATTATTGTGCAAATTTTGTAGAATCTAATTGCAGATCTGGATTATCTATGAAAAAATACCCAAGTTTAAAAAAAAATCAGTCGAATTGGAGTCCGGATGATGGAGATATCACTGATTTAAAATCAGCTATTTTTTCAGAAATTTTTTGTGACGGCGGGACAAGTGCAGCGCGAATCGGAAATTCCAGTACCTATATCGGGATTTCTATCACATGAGTAGATGCAGAATGGTTGTTCCATTTCCAAAAACAGGTCATAATAGGGATGCTGAGAAATATTAACTAAATTGTGGCCATTTCAAATTTTCGCCAAGTAAGTGAATTTTTTCAAAACACTCTTCATGGCGGTTCTTATTTTTATAGGGAAAGATAATGGCCCTACTATTGAAGAATTCATAGAAAGAGAAAAGTCATTATTTCCAAAAAATTGGAAAAGTTTCCTAGGGCTTAGTATGAAAGAAGAGGCTGCCATATGGTGGAACTCACATGCCAACAAGTAGTTGTCCAAACTTTCAGATAAAGAATTTGAAAAAGTCCTTTTAGACAAATGGTCTCATGCTAGAAAAAAAGATAATGAGAAACAAGTGGAGTTATTTCCTACTGGTATATCCTTATTGCAGGTTCATGGATTGACTCAGAAGGAGAAAATCATTGTGTCTATAAATCTGAGTTGCAAGCAAAATCTCATAAATGTCAATTTGGCAAAAAAATTACAAGTGCCAGCAAAACAAAGGGAGCACACGCAGGTTAATAATGAGGAGCTGGGAGGAGACAAAGAATGCGCTGCTGCTGCCGTGAGCCGCTGCCGTGAACCCCGCCTGCTCAAGCTGCGTGCTCCCGCCCAGCCCCCAGGCCTAGCCTGGTCGGGCTCCCTCGCCCTCGCCCTAGCTGAACCCTGCCCGGACCCCCTCGGGTCTCTCCTTCGCCGCTGCCCTGAACCCCTGCTCTCCCAGCGGGCCTGCCATGGCAGGATCCGCCTCCCCTTCCCTTGGCCCTGAAAAGCACGAAGAAATTTTTGACTCTTTGCTCTCTGAATCTTTAGATCTGAGACCAAGGCCTTCTCAAACTAAGTTTATCAAAAAGCTGGATGAGATGCCAGAGGTGGACTTGCCCCCTGCTTTGCCAATGAAATCAGCAATAGCTCTCGCAGAAAGAGGTCTGGTTGGCCAGTTTACTGGACTTTGGCCATCACCAAGAACGGTTCAGAAATGGACGGAACGCAACTGGAGCCCAATGATACAGGGCAAGATCGCCATAAGATTTTGTGGCCGTGGCTTCTTCACCTTCCTGTTCGAATCAAAGGAGGACAAGAACCTCATCTTTCGCAATGGGCCCTATTTCATGGATACAAGAGGCTTATACCTGAACAAATGGACCCCGGAATTTGATCCGGAAATGGATATCCCAAACGCTGTTCCTGTCTGGGTTCGCCTCCCCCATCTCCCACTTCACTGCTGGGCGGACGAATCGGTAAGAGCTATAGGCAATGCTCTTGGAAAATACATTGATAGATCGGAACCAAAAGAAAACATGCACGCATGCGCAAGAATCTGTGTTGAAGTTGATCTCGGGAAAGGACTACCAGAAGCCATCAAAATCAAGGTAAACAAGTGGATGCACATTCAGCAGCTGGATTACGAACAACTCCCCTTCAAATGCAAGGTATGTCATGAGTATGGCCATTTTGCAAATAGGTGTAATAAGCTAAAATCAAAAGAAATAGATAGTAACGAGGAACCCCAAGAGGGACCATGGGAGCAAGTCAAAAGGAAGAAACCCTCTCAAAACCATGGCCTCAATTCCTCAGCCCACCCTGCTTCAGGCATTCCACCCCCGCCTCCGCCCCCTCCCATCTCAACCATCCCCTCGACCTCAAACTCCTTCGAATCCCTAACTGCCGAAAATCCCCCTTCGCCTCCTCATTCACCTCGCCCTGTCTCTCCTTGCACAAACCCCCCTCCCTCCCCTCCTCACACAGTGGAAAGAATTCTTACCCGAAACAAAGCCAAAGAAACCAACCAGCAATCAGATCCTCCGAGGAAAGTGGGCAGGAAATCGAACAAGGAGCTAAGGGATGAGACGGCAGCAAAAGAAATGGCCACAGGGACACAACAACCTATGGATTCGTATTTGGGACGGCCAAAAGGCAGCGGCGAGAAAACAAAGGAGAAGACAGGATCCCACCCTTCAGCGGGTAAATAATGAATTTGGTCTCCTGGAACTGTAGGGGGATGGGCACCCCTCTAAAATTAAAAGCCATCAAGGACCTTCTTAATCAGGAGCAGCCAGATATCCTTCTTATTCAGGAGACCAAACTCATTAATCAGGACTTTCTCCAACAAACACAGCGATTCAAAAACTTCTCAGGACTATCCAATGACTCAGATGGAGCATCAGGAGGGATTGGAACACTATGGAATAAAACAAAGTGGGACATCTACAACTCTCACCAATGTACATGGTGGATCAGAACGGACCTGAAGAACAAAAGCTCACAGGAAGTCTATCACATCTATAACATCTACGCCCCTAACCACTACAGGGATAAAGCATGTTGCTGGAACTCCCTAGAAGAAGACATTTCCTCTATACAAGACAGCAGACTGATCCTTGGAGGAGATCTGAACCTAGTAAGGAATGTGCAGGAAAAATATGGAGGGAAGTATCATTCAGACCCCTCAAGAGACAAATTAGAAAATATAGTACAGCTATACAACCTAATTGACATCCCCCTGTCAAATGGAAAATATACCTGGTCTAACAAAAGGATAGGTGCTCAAAACATTAAGGAACGGCTTGACAGATTTCTAATTCAAGAAAGGGCAACCGAAAACTACTCAATTCGAAGTAAATTAATCCATGGATCAGCATCGGATCATAAACCGGTGGTTCTCTCTATGGACAAAGGCCCAAACCTCGGCCCTCTTCCCTTTAAGTACAACAAAAACTGGGATCTCAAAAAAGATTTCAGTCAACTTATCCAAACTCAATGGGCAAGAGAAGTGATCGGATCACCATATTATGTTTGGGAAACAAAGCTGAAGCAGCTTAGGACAGCGATAAAACAATGGGCCAGGGACCAAGCAATATTAGAAAAGAGGGAAAAAACAGACCTGCTAAACGAAATGGAGCGTTGGCACATTCAAATGGAACAAATTCAATACAAGGCAGAGGACATTGAAAAAGAAAAGAATCTCTACAAAGAGCTCTACAGGCAAAACCGCGCAGAGGAAGAGGAGCTCAGAATAAAATCTCGCTGCCTCTGGCTAAGGGCAGGAGATAAAAATACCTCCTTCTTTCATAATAGCATCAAGCTCAGAAGAGCATGTAACCAAATAGATAAAATCGAAGTAGCGGGGGTTGAGTTGAAAGGTCAAAACGAAATAAAAGGGGCTGCATTCAATCATTTCAAGAACCTTCTAACAGCAGACAATCATTATCATGACAGCGAGACCTTCCTCAACATTCTTGAAAGCAAAATCACAGAGGAGAACAATAAGGAGCTGGAACAAGAACCCTCAGAAGAAGAAATCAGAGAAGTCATCTTCAGCATGCAACAAGACAAAGCCCCGGGGCCGGACGGCTTTACAGTTGCATTCTACAGGCGGCACTGGGAAACTATAAAAAAGGATCTGGTAAGGATGGTAAAGAACGCCTTCAGAAACCAAAAAGTAGGGGAAAACACAAAGTCCACTCATATAGCTTTAATTCCTAAGGAGGCAAACCCCAAAACCTTTGATAGATTTCGTCCCATTTCGCTATGCAATGTCTCTTATAAGCTTATCACCAAAATTATTGCCAATAGAATAAAGAAATTTCTCCCTTTATTAGTTTCTGAGAACCAGGGTGGGTTTGTCCCAAATAGACAGATCATTGACAATGTCATCCTAGTCCAGGAAGCCATTCATAGCAGCCTCAATAGAGGAGAAAGGGGAATGATCATTAAATTAGACATGGCTAACGCTTTTGATCGAGTGGACCACTCTTTCCTTACAGCAGTCCTTCTTAAATTTGGCTTCTCCCCCCTCTTTGTAAACATCATCAAAGGATGTATCAGCAATCCATGGACCTCACCCTTGATCAATGGACGGCCAAGTAATTATTTTAGAAGTTCAAGGGGGCTAAGGCAAGGCTGCCCCCTCTCTCCCTTTCTTTACATCCTAATGGCTGAGACTCTGAGTGCTCATCTAGAGAATCTCCGAAGCAAAAAGGAAATCACGGGAATTCGCATTGAAAGGGGAACAAAAGAGCTCAATCACTCCCTCTTCGCGGACGACACTCTCTTGATTGGAGGTGCATCAAGCCTGATGGCCAGAAGATTTAAAGGAGCTCTGGATGCCTTCCTCCTAGCCTCGGGAGGAAAGCTAAACAACAGAAAATGTAAAATTTATACATGGAATGTCCCTCTTCAGATTCAACAAAGGATTTCACAAATTCTAGATATTCCCCTCCAAAGAAGTTGGAACTCCTTCTCTTACTTGGGCCTCCCTCTGGCTAAGGAGCACATTAAAGCGGAGGTCTGGTCTAAACATATTGAGAAAATGAGAGGCTTATTGCAGAGCTGGGGTGTTTCCTGGTTGAATCTTGCAGGTAGAACCATCCTTATCAAAGCGGTCCTATCCGGCCTTCCTATCTACCAATATGCAATAATAATGGCCCCTGCAAGCATCCATAAGCATATGGAAATCATCATGAGAAGCTTCCTCTGGCAAGGAGGAAAGCAGGACTCAAAGAAGTTCAGTCTTGTCAATTGGGATCAAGTCACCCTTCCGTATGACAAAGGAGGTCTGTCAGTTAAAATTCCGAGCCTATCCAATCAGGCAATGGGACTCAAGCTACTTTGGAAGATCATTTCAGGACAAGGAGCATGGTGGGTCGAAGTTATCAAGAGGAAATACCTTAATGGCCCAAACTCGAACATCCTCCAAGACTCAATCGTGGATAGGCCGTGCACCCCAATGTGGAGGTTGGTTAAAAAAGTTCTCCCTCACTTTAAAGAACAAGTATCTAAGAAACCGGGCAGCGGAAAAAATGTCAAAATATGGCAGGATAGAATCATGGGATCAAGTCCCAGAGAATCTCTGCAAGATCTAAGACCCCTCCAAATTTGGATGGAGAACCAAAACATATCCTCCTTATTTGACATTTCCACCTGGTCCCAAAATGCTTGGTCAGATTGGAAGGTCGTGAACCTGCCCTTGGACCTAAAAGATCAATGGCATAAACTAAAAATCTCTCTAGCAGGAGTTGCGCCAATGAATAAAGAGACGGAGGACAGTTATATATGGGACACCTGTGGGGGCAACTTCACAGTGCGAGAGGGCTACAAATCACTGCAAGATAAGACTCACAGTGCTAGCTGGAACCTCTGCAAGGCAGCCTGGAACAATGAGTGCATACCCAAGGTAAAGCATTTTAATTGGGCCCTTCTAAAAGGGAAAATTCTCACTGCAGAAAACCTGAGAAAAAGAGGAATACAAGGTCCCTCAATTTGCTGCTTTTGTCAAGCTGAGGAGGAATCCATTCCTCACACTTTCCTCCAATGCAATTTCGCACAAAATTGCTGGAAACAGCTCCTTAGTCCTTTAGAATCCAGAAGCAGGAATGGCCATGTAAATAACTTACAGAGAAACTGGAGAAAAGACTACCCTCTGAGCAAGAAAGGGAAAAGAAATCTTCTTCGAATTTGGAATTGTATCCCAGCAACTCTCTGCTGGAATATCTGGTTGGCAAGAAATCACTATATTTTTAACAATGAGCAGATTAAAATTGACAAGATAATTGCAAGGACCATAGCTGGGATTTCTGAGGCAATCAGCGCGAATCACATAACTCTCCCTGATCAGCAGGGATGGACAAAAGAGGAGATGGATTGGTACAAAAGATTCAACCTCAGCCACTCCCAAAATCTTCCCCCCCAAATCAAAATTAAACAGAAGGGGCAAAACTGGAAACTGAGGGGGGACAAAGAAGAAGTAAATAAATGGATCACAGCTCAGAATCGCCCCATTCTCCTCTTCGATGGAGCATCAAAGAGCAATCCCGGGAAAGCAGGCGCTGGAGGAATAATAAAAGATCAGAAGGGGATCACAGTAAGCTACTACGAATGGGGTCTCGGGCAAGCAACCAATAATGAAGCGGAAGCATACAGTTTACTTTTAGGCACGTCAATCCTACACAGGCTCGGTCTACAGGATGCTCTAATCCTTGGAGATTCCGCTATACTAATAGCAGCAATGAACAAAGGTAAAGAATTTGGCAAAGCCTCTCTCAATCGCATCAAGGCAAGGATAATGGACACCCTCAGCCACTTGGGAAATACTACCTTGAAGCACGTACTAAGGGAGCATAATGCTGAGGCGGATAAGCACGCAAATAATGCGGTCAATCTCCAGCAGGGTCAGGTCAGAGATAACATCAGAACTTATGAAAAACCCATCCCATAAGGACGGCAGCTGTCTGTCTGTACACAGGGCAGAGTCCACCAGGAAAAGTCAGAACCATGATCTACTCCCCTGCGAACATCAAATCTTTAACATTATGCCGGCGTTCCCATCCCTCCTCAACCTCAGAATTTCCCCTCATCGTGACAGTCCCACGCTTCTTCTGGGCACTCATCACCTCGATCACAGAGATCGGAGATCCCTAAATCTGCTACCCGATTTCCCCTCTGCAACACTTCGGAAATATCTGGAGCTTCATCACTATGCTAACCCTCCCCCTCGCCCTTATATTCCTCCTCCTAATCCTCCTCTCCACCATTACTCCGAGAAGCATTTAGGGTGCGAAGGCTTCTTTGAGATCAGTGGTTTTCGAGGGAACAAGCAGTGGAGTCCCGCTCCAGCTCATTCAGGCAGCAGACGTCAAGGAAATCAGCAAGGCTCTTCAATCAATCCGACTCTCCAAGAAGACATCAGGTATACCAGAAGTCATTTTCAAGGTTACTCGTTTCTTATTTGTTTTGCAGACATGGCAGAGGGACGTCAACCTGAAGCGCAGGGAAGGGCCAGCCCCCGCGAGAACCCCCTAGAAAGAGTCCTGGGAAATGATGCATGCGCGCTGTGCAAAGATCACTGTTTCCTGATCTCTCGTTTCATGAAGCACCATAATGACCTGCGTGAAGACTTCATTGCGGATAGCCGGTCCAAACGCAAGAAACTAGAGAAGCGCAAGAAGGAAATTGAGAACCTCCAAGACAGATGTGAGCACCTAGAGGAGGCACTTAAGCACATTCAGTCCATCACAGCAAGCATGCAGGCAGAAGCGTCTTCCAAGGAAAGTCAAAAAGAACAGCAAGATCAGCAACAAGAGGACCACATGGAGGAAACCGTCAACCAATTTTGGTGTTAATCTAATGACCTGCAAAGTCTGCCTGTTAGATGGCATTTTTGTAAGACAATACAGCAGGCATCTTTTTCAATTTCTCTTCTTTAAGCTAATCTATAAGGCTTCCAGGGCTGCGTCCCTGTATAGTTTCCTCTCTTCCTCTCTTCTTCCAGCATATATGTATCTTACTCTGCTCTTTGCAGTTTTTTTATAATACAATAGTACTCGATCTCGTTAAAAAAAAATAATGAGGAGCTGCAAGTTTATAAAGATTTGAAGATTTCTATGGACAAGTATGTATTGCATTCTAATTTTTATGCTTCAGATATGGCTAATGTGGATGTTGTTTTGGGATACCCTTGGATGGAAGCAGTGGGTACTATCAATATTAATGTGTAGAAGAAATTCCTGAAGCTCTGGTATAAAAAGAAGAAAATTACATTACAGGATATTTCCATCAATAAACAGGTAGAGTCCATGGAGGCTGAAGCAGAAGATGTTCCAGGGACTGACATATCAGATGATGAGCCATTGATGGTCGACAACCAAACACAAATGTCAAACCAGGTACTAGAAAAACAGGTAGAGTCCAAGGAGGCTGAAGCATAAAATGTTACATCAGATGAGGATTCAGTGGTTGAAGTAATATTGGAAGATAAGAAACAACAACAGACACCACAACATGCTCCATTAGGTGGTAAATTAAAGAAAGATACACTGTTGGTTAAAACTTCAACATATCACCACCCACATCACCCAGCAAGAAAACAACCAACAAGATGGCAACAAATTAGCTACAAGGACAACAACCCCCGCATGGCATATAGAGAGGGGCGACGATCCACCTACTATACATCAACACAGAAGAGCTACAAGGATCAACTTCCATCTCAAGCGAGCGAGGCACCAGTTAGATCGAGAGTTCACCTTTCTCTGGGATGGCTAGATGCATGTGCATGGTACCAGTGGACTACTCTTTTGAGTAGATCTTATTATTTGTGTTCTTCCCATGTTTCGGGGATGAAACATGTTAAGGGGGGTGGAATGTAGTATACCTAGGGGGGATAATATGGGGTACAAAGGGAGGTACCCAAGGGAATAATGTAATAATGGGATGGGCCATAGTAATAAATAAGGTGGTTAACCGATATCATGTAAAGGACCACAAGTAGTTAGCAATAATGTAATAAGCCCATGGTATTAGATAGATGTTATTGAGGGAACCATGGTAATGACCCATGGTATTGTATGTATGAAGCCTATATAGAGGCTAGAGACTCCCCATTGAGAGATGTCAAGAATTATTGTATGAACAAGCATATGGCTTGTGGAGTGTTCTCCTTCCTTAAGGAGTGAATGTATGGTGTTGCCCTACCTTAAGGGTTTGATATTAATAAAGTGAAACATTTCTATATATTCAGATCTTGTTATTCTTGGTGATTATTTATAGTTATTAGGTATAATGGTTTCATTTCATATATTGGCAGGTTAGATCTATAACAGAAAATAAGCTCTTTCATATTATTTCAGTTGAAACACTTGACTGAAATGTTGAATTTAATTAAATTTCCAATTTCCAAACCACAAAGCCTGCAATTAATATATTCTATCCTAAATTTATTACTAGAGGTTGTGAATAATCTCACATATGAACATTAATTTAATATATTCTATCCGGATTCACATCTGAACATTCGAAAGAGAATTACTCTTGAAAGTGTCTCAAAAGTGTGGGAATACAATATTTAAAGGCCACGACAACAACCAAACATTGTAACATTTGAACATTAATTTGAAAGAAAATTACTCTTGAAAATTTGGATGGGAAGCTTCCATTAAGCTAAAGATGTGCTAGATAAAAATGTGACTAGGGTATTTTTAAGGTATTTTCAATATTAACTCTACTAAGAAAATATATTGGCCATAAATTAAATTTTAATGTTAAATTATGTTGATAGATACAAATATTTTGTTGTTCCCAATGCGTAAAAATGGAGACAAATGTAACATTTTATGATAAATCATAAACAACAAGAATGGTTATAAGGTTGCTAAATTAGAAATAAATTTTCGTAATTAGAAAGAATGAGTAACAAGTTATGACAAATCATAAACCAGAAGAATGGTTAAAATGGTGCTAAATTAAAAGTAATTTTTCATAATTAGGAAGAATGAGTGAAAAGTTATATTGATAATGAGAAAGAAATTTTCTTAATTTTATATTCATTAAATATACCAGTGATACTTATAATCTTTTATTAAAGTATAGATGTTATGAAGAAAGACTCACACTTAATCACTTGCATTGAAACACTTGTCTTTGAAAATAAGCTCTTTTATATTATTTCAGTCAAAACACTTGACTGAAATGTTGAATTTAATTAAATTTCCATTTAAAAAAAACTAAAAATAACAATAAACCCCACCATCAGCGTCACATTGTTCTTAGGTTCAGGGGATGAATTGAATCATTGTGATGATGATAGATAACAATTTTATTTTTTTCTCAAGATAATTATGATGGAATGATTCTAATAACACATTCTAGATTCGACACTAAGCTGGATTTAATTTCTCTGTAAACGCTCTACAAAGACATGTGGTTGGTTTGAATAGATGTACGTGTGAAAATTCAGTCTCCTTGTGTTTGCTTGTTTTGTATTTACTATGTGTAGTGTTTACAGTTGACCTCTATTAAATTTGTTTACAATATAATACACTGTATAAAATGAAATTCTCATTCCAAACACTTGATTCACCACTGGTGTGTACAAGAAGAATAGGAAGAACAAGGTAGCAAATGGGAAATTACGCGGCACAAACTTTAAAATTGGTAACAAATTGTTGTTAAATATCGTCCTCTGGTTCTTCTTCCTCCTATAGATAATACTCATCATATCGATGTCAGCATCCAACCAGTCATCAATGGGCATGCCATTGTTTTTGTTTCAGTTGCAGCCATTTTTTTTTAAGGGTGGTTCACAGACACTGGGTGGCCGCTACATCCACGGGAGAAATCCAGGTAGATCAACCCGCATGGATATACCCATCATCCAAACAAGCAGGGCCTAACCCCAAGGGCATCGAGGAGATTTGACCCTGTGACCTCCCAACTAGTGAGGTACTTGGCAACGAGAACTCGATCAACTGAGCTAAACCTTGGGGCTTAGTCGTAGCCAACCTTATCCAAAGCTATGTTTATAAATTGAAGTATCCTTGTTAGTCATACTTTGTATCGTGAAGGGAGATTTATTTATGCGAAACGAACGATTGTAGATGTCCATGAATGTGTTTCAAATTTTATGATTATATTCTTACTTAATTTTATATTCTAAACTACCTTTTCTTTAGTTTATGTTGTTGTTTGTTTCTTGTTATATAATGAGGTGACTATTATATTTACAGATCATTTTATTACAAATTTTGTTTTTTTTGGATATCAATTTGTCATTCTTGTATCTTTTTCTCATGGTGATATTTTTTCTATATATCAAGGTTTAATACAAAATTTAAAAACTTCTATATTATGACCATGTTTAATTATAATGTGTATTTTACACTTGCTACAATTACTGTAGCCACTCTATTAATTCAGCTTAACATAATTATATAAGTATAAAATATAATTTCTATCCTAATATTCATTCTCAATGGATAATGTGTGACATTTGACTTGCAATGAACTTGGATTCACAACCCTGACATAGATATTTTGATTTCCTAGATCTACTTAACCATTATCAACGATTTCCTAGATCTACTTAACCATCATCAATAGAGGCTTAGAGGTGATGTCTACCTTCTTAGTATCCTTGAGCTATTGTTGGACTCCATTTGGTTTTGTTTCTTACTTTCAAAATATCTTTTATTATTTAATCTTATTTTTCTTTGCATTATCTAAGATGCTTTATTTTTTGAAATTATACTTATTGTGTTATGCTCAAAATTTATAGCTACAAAGTTTAGGTGGCACCTCTATTTTTGTATAGTCAACACTCTAATCATGTTATAGTGTCTGCACTAGAAATAATATTCCCATCATCTTTAAGCAATACAAATGTTCAATTATAGGTACAATAAGTATGAATCATCTTTATCTTTATGTAGTCAACACTACGAGGAATATTCCTACCATCATTAACCAACAAAAAAGCTTAACTATAGGTACAAAAATTAGGGGGCATATCTATCTTAATGTAATCAACACTAAAATGATGCAAAAGTGTATGCCATGGGAGGAATATTCTTAGCATCATTAAGCAACAATTTTTTTAGCTTTAGTTTATAGAGATACCTCATTAAATGCTAATTTGATCATTGATTCCAAAGGATAGAATGGAATAAATTGCAGGTTCATGCCCCATGTCTTTTTCCTAACTTGCTTAACATGCATGTGAAGCTCTTTTCTATTCCTTCATATTTTCATGTTATGATTTTAGGATTTCATTCAATGTAAAGCTTCTTTGTCCTTTTTATCTAGTTTTCTTTAATATTATCCATTCACTATACAAATATAATACATTGTTTCCAACAATAATACAATAAAAATAACTGTAAAATGAGTTGTGGCCAAACTTGTTTGCAACACTTGAATTCACCAATAAGTATGGGAAAAGTTGCATAAAGTGGTTGGAAAAGCTAGAGAAAGCCATTGGTAAAATAAAGTGAAATATTAAATTCATTTTCCTCGCCTATCATACCATCAATGCACGATTAAAAAATCCCTCCACTTACATCTACCTACTATTTTGATGTTTCAATATAAAGAAGCACAAAATGTCAAGATTAGTGATTATAATATATCTAGAAAATCTAATGTACATGTGAATATATGGGCATTGGGTAGGATTTAACAATATAGAAGGATGTTTGTTAAACAAAATTATGTTTATTTGATTATAAAATGTTATTATGAGAGAGTATGATTATAAAAAATTATCCTTTCGCACTAGAAACAAAATATGCTCTTATACACCATTGGTTATCAATTTGATTTCATATTTATTAAAATACTATCATTTCAAATAAATATCTTCTAAAAGAAATTAAAAAAGAAAAAAAAGATAAATCATTACATATTATCAGTATTTTACTTCAACCCAACATATTGTACATCTATATCAAAATTATTTTTAACAAATTATTCTAAATCAAAATATTTAAAAAACTATTAAATTTATTTAAAAAACACAAAAAGAAATTACATATTATAACTTTGTTATAATATAATCATTTACTGTAATTTTTAAATACTTTTCTAATTCCATGTGGCATATCAACCTTAAGAATCATTACCATTTTTACTATGGAATTCACCATACATCTAACATAAACCAAAAAGTGTTTTAGGTAGAAATCGACTATAACCTTCAACTGCATGAATTACTGATAGCTATGAAATGGCTTATTCTTGGTGGGATGGTATACACATCCTTGACAATGCGGATAAGAGAAAATCACATCGATATATTTCATTATTTTTTTAACATCAAAGATATTGGAAATAAAAAAATGTACTTTAATTTTGCAAATTTGTTGAGATGTCCGTGTTGCATGTGAATCTCTCGAAACCGGTATCGTTGGATTCATTTGTACATGTATTTCTACCTTGAGATTATGTCATATTGCTGACTTCTGGAATATTTGGGAATCTGAGGGACATAGGTATGGTCAAAAATTTGACTGCGTCCATGTCCGTCGGATTCTCAAATATTCAGGGAATCAGCGATCGATATAAAAATGCTCGTATTTCTAACATCATTTTTGACTTATTTATTGAAAATCTACAATGAAAAAGTTTCAGATAAATACCACTCTCAGAAACTATTCTGGCTTCGACTGGAAACTTTATTAGTTAGATGCTCTTAAGAAATTCTCTTCTATATCTGTAACTTGACTATCATTTCTTGATTTTTTCAGTCATTTCTGAGCAAAAACCATTCTTTTTGAAGCAGACGTTGCACCTACCTGTTGTTTTGCAAAGGGCCCATTTTTTCCAGAGTTGCCTCACCGCTTCCACACCAACAAATAAAAACCCAAAAGAAAAAAAACCAACTTCTATTCAAGGAACCTATTGTGTATTGAGCATGTGGTGGATAAGTTGTTTCAAGAAAGAGGGAGCAAATGAAATTATGAGCATGTCCCTTGTATGATTCTAGCAGTACATTCCCAGTCAAATAGTCCTGAAGAAACAGATATACTTAGCTTTGCAATTTAATTACAGTTAATATATTAACCCAATGTGGAGTGAATACCATGGACAGGAGGAGATTAATGCCGACATGCTTATTGTCCCATCCAAATTCATTAATGTCTTCATCAACTCTGAGTGTTTTGCCATTACCTTGAATGTACTGCATAGAGAGAATTTCAGCTGGGAAGGATGGCCGTGAGCGTAAGTCTGGAACATGCAAAGGATCTCATCGAAGATCTAATGGGGGTAATGGTAATCTTCATAATATTGGTTCAGCAGATCAATATAGAAGCAAGTATTTAGGGTTGGATGGACCTTCAACATCAAAAGAAGTCCGAGATGGTGACCATGGACGTTCCTCCTTTACACGAGGTGGGAGTACATCCAAGAGGGTAGTTGCTTCAAGCAGAACGACTGCAACTGCTGATAATAGTGAGCGCCCCCATTCCCTAACAAGTAAATTTGTTCCCAAGAGTCTTCGCTCTTCAAGTGCATGACATAGTTCAACACGAGCTACAACTGAGTCGAGAAGGATATTTGGTATTTGAAATGGGAGTCGTCTTCTAATTAGGTGGAGGAGGAATTGTTGTGATGATGGTCAAAAGTGGTTGGGATCTGGGTAAAAAAATTTCAAAAAATCTTGTAGAGAGAGTGTTTGAAATGCATCGATGAAAGGAACCTGTGTTGAGATGTGTTGAGGTCTTATGAGGCGAAGAGAAACACGCTGATTATTATTAAATTAAATTATTAATTAAATTAAATTAAATTAATTAAATTATTTATATATTAATAATTTGATAAAAAATTATATTTTCATAAATTTATTAAAAAATTATTTAACAATATTGCTTATTATAGATATCAAAATTTTTAAGTTATTCATATAACTTATAATACTATTTATTATAGGAATTTTAAATATAGTTATCTAAAATTTAGATTTTTAATTATAGAAAATTTAGATTTGATGGCTATGCTTAAAAGATTGATTTATTAGTCTTAATTGCATCGCTGCGCTGCTGCAACCCTAGCCGCGCCGTCTGAAGCGACTCTCCCTCACGCGATCTCCCCCATGGAGCCTGGAGGTGGCCCTGCGGCCCCTCCACCCTTACCTCCGGAGCTCGAAGCTTTCAAAACTCTGGTAGCTGCTGCAGGGAAACGCCAACCCACGGGCCCGCAGCAAAAGTTTGTTAAAAAACTGGACAGTATCCCCAAGGTGACCTTGCCAGTGGAGGAAACCTGTAGATCAGCGCTGAATCTCGCAGAAAGAGGCCTCATTGGCCAGTTTACCGGACTGTGGCCATCCCCGAGAGCAGTCGAAGAATGGGTTAAAAGAAATTGGTTACCACTGGTTAACGAAGGAATAAAGAGTCACTTCGTAGGCAAAGGGTTCTTCGTCTTCTTGTTTGAAAATGCAGAGGACAGAAGCCTGATCTTCAGAAATGGGCCATACTTCATGGGCCCTCAAGGCCTCTACTTGAACAAATGGTCTCCAGATTTCGACCCAGCACAAGATGTGCCCAAGGCTGTTCCTGTCTGGGTGCGCCTCCCGCATCTTCCCCTTCATTGCTGGAGTCAAAACTCACTGCAATCCATCGGCAATGCACTAGGGAGATACATAGATCAGGCCCCAAGGAAGGATCAATTCTCCTGCGCTCGGATCTGCGTGGAGGTTGACCTGGAAATAGGATTACCCGAAGCAATACAGCTATCGGTGGCAGACTGGACACATATCCAAGAGCTCGACTACGAACAACTGCCTTTCAAGTGCCGACACTGTCATGAGTACGGGCACTTCGCAAGATACTGCAAAAAGAGAAACGAGGAGACAACAGAGAAGGAAAAGGGAGAACAATGGAAACAGGCAAAGAAACCAACAAGCAGCAGACAGAGCAACAAAAATAAGGCCAAAGAGACAGAGAATAAAGTAGGTAATGGAAGTACAAGCAATCAAAACACCGGAAGCAGAGACACAAACAGCAATGAGGGGGACAAAAACCCCTTTGAAATCCTCACGCCGCCTTCAGATCCTCCAGAGGCAGAGAAAGAAGATCCACCTCAACTGGAGAATAACGACACCATAGATCCAGGTAATAACTTAATCCCTAACCCAAGCAATATTTCCTCCCCTTCCTATGCAGATATTATCAAACAAAAGAAGAAAACCACAGAGAACATGGGCTCATCAGATGATGAAACATTTGAAAGGCCAGCAAAAAAGGCTGGACGGAGAACAAACAAGGAAAACAGAGAAGAGGAGTCAGAAAGACAAAAAACCCTCGGCAGTCAAGCCACCATAGAAATGACACTTGGGAGGAATACCAGGCCTAGGGCCCCCAAAGGAGGAGGGCCTACCCCTATAAGTGGTAAATGATGCAGCTGATCTCTTGGAACTGCAGGGGTTTGGGGAATCCCACAAAAGCAGAAGCCATAAAAGATCTTTTGAAAATGGAACCCACAGACATCCTCATGCTCCAAGAAACAAAAGTAGAAGGGGAGATCCTTCTAAGTACCTGTAACACCAAATGGAAATTCGACTCTGGAAAGGTTGTGAGTGCAAGAGGCATGGCTGGAGGAATAGGAACATTCTGGGCAAAAAACTCTTTCTCTCTAGAAAGATCATTCGAGACCCAGCATTGGATATATACAGAACTACGGCATATAGCAAGCAATCTCAGCATAGCCTTGTTTAATATGTATGTTCCTGTTCACTACGAGGAAAAGAGAGAGTGCTGGAAGACACTATCAGAGTTTTTAGATCACAACAATCCCAGGAACATAATTATAGGAGGCGACCTGAATATAATTCTTGATCCTAAAGAGAAGAGAGGAGGGACTTATTCAAGAGACCCTTTTCTTACCATAGTGGAGAACATAATATTACAGAGGGATTTAGTAGATTTCAAGCCAGTTAAAGGAAAATACACATGGACCAACAACAGAACAGGAGAAAATCATATTGCAGCAAGGTTGGATAGATTCCTCGTCAGCAGCTCTATAATGATGGGAAAAAGAATAGTCATCAATAAGATCCTCCCAAAGCTCAGCTCGGATCACAAACCTGTCCTCCTCTGCCTGAAAGATGAAGAGGATCTAGGACCCCTCCCCTTTCGCTTCAGTCCTCTCTGGGCGGAAAGAGAAGGATTCATGGAAACAGTCCAAGCAGCTTGGAGCACAGAAGTCTCAGGTTCCCCAAGCTATGTTTGGGAGCAAAAAATAAAAAATACAAAGAAGGCTCTTAAAGAGTGGATAAAGAAACCTATGAAAACTCCCATCAGTCAGAGGAAAGAGGCTGTCACACAGCTAGAAGAAATTCAATTTGATTTGGAAGAGAAAGACATCCATTCCTTGGACCTAGACCAAGAAAAAACTGCACAAAGGAAAACTTATTGTTCTTTTAGAAACGAGGAAGAGCACTAGCGTCTAAAGTCTCGCAGCCTGTGGCTTAAAGCTGGGGACAGAAATGCCACATACTTCCATAAATAGTTTAGGGCTCGCCTCAGCCAAAACCATATAGCAGAAATCATCTTATCAAATGGACAGGTTTGCAAAGGATTCGCCCAAATCAAGGAAGCTGCTGTAAATCACTTCCAAACTCTACTTACAGCAGAAAAAGAGGGGAGTGAGGAAGACACACTAGAGTTCCTCGCTAACATTCCAAAGCTAATCAGTACGGAGGATAATGAAAACCTCATGAGCTCAGTAACGGAAGAAGAAGTATCCAATATTGTGTGGTCTATGGAGCCTGACAAAGCGCCAGGACCCGATGGTTTTACAATCCATTTCTATAGAATCTGCTGGGCATTAGTCAAACCAGACCTCCTCAGAATGATACGTGGATTTATGAGAAAGGCAAGGATTGGGGGCGGAATCAACTCAACCTTTCTTGCCTTAATTCCTAAGGAGACAAATCCAAGATCTTTTGACAGGTACAGGCCGATATCTCTATGCAATGCGTCCTACAAGATAGTGTCCAAACTTCTGGCGAGCAGAATCAAGCCTCTCTTGCAAAAGCTCATTTCTCCAGCTCAGGGGGGATTTGTGAAAGGAAGACACATTCTGGATAATGTTATCCAAGTCCAAGAAGCTTTGCACTCGAGCCATTCACGCAAAGAACAAGGTATGCTTATAAAACTGGACATGTGTAATGCTTTTGATAGAGTTAATCGCTCCTTTTTGTACAGGGTCCTTACAGCCTTCGGTTTCAATCAAGAGTTTATAAATCTAATCAAAGCATGTCTAGAAAAGATCTGGATAGCCCCAATGGTAAACGGCAGACCAACATATTTCTTCTTAGCCACCAGGGGACTGAGGCAGGGCTGCCCTTTGTCACCATTTCTTTACATACTGATGGCGGACTCTCTGAGCAGAAAATTAACTTTGGAAAAACAAAATGGTAACCTCCCTGGAATCAGGATTGTGAAGGAAATCGACCCAATGAACCACGCGTTGTTTGCTGATGACTCACTGTTGCTTGGGGGCGCATCACCACGAATTGCGAACTCCTTCAAGATCATTCTCAAAAAGTTCTGTAGCATCTCTGGAGCGTTAATCAGCGAAAGGAAAAGTGCTGTCTATGGGTGGAACACAGATCAGCAGACCATCAACAGAATTGCCAGCGACCTGGGCTTCAATGGATACGCAGATTGGGACAAATTCAAATACTTGGGTCTTCCAATAACAAAGGGATCCAACAGGAATCAACTGTGGGAAGAGGTGATTTCCAAATTTAAGAAAAAGATCGCAGGATGGGGGGGTTATTGGCTCACCACAGGAGGTAAACTCACGCTCATTAGAGTTGTACTCTCGGCACTACCAACGTTCCAGGCCTCCTTAATGCTAGCTCCAAAGCAAATCTCAGATCAGATCTCCAGTTATATGCGAAATTTCCTGTGGAATGGAGGGCGAGGAAATGACAATAGATTTCATCTGATAAATTGGGAAACAGCGAAAAGACCTATGGAGGAAGGAGGACTCCAAATACGAGACCCTCTTCTTGCAAATGTAGTGCTGGGATGCAAATTACTGTGGCAGCTGCTCGATGAGCCTAGTCACCCTGTCAGCCTGATATTAAAACACAAATATTTCAAACAACAGTCAATCAGAACCTTCATTCCGGAGAAAGCCCCTAAAGGAACGCAAGCCTGGAAGTTATGCAGCAAAGGTATCGAATTCTTCAAAACTCACCTGTACAAAATTCCTGGGAACGGCAAGAACACTCTGTTATGGAAAGACAGAGTCATGGGACACCCTCCCCTCAAAGAAAACAGTGAAATTGCAGAGATAAGATTATGGCTACAGTCAAAAGGAATCCGCAAGATTGAAGACATCGCTGGATGGGATAACAGAGGAGAGTGGCAACGCTGGAATTTCCCCAAGGCACCAGCGCAACTCACCACACAGCTACACGCCCTTAAAAAGGCGATTACAGACTTCGCTCCAGTTCATAGAGATGAAGAAGACACCTGGGGATGGGGGAAGACGGGTGTGTACACAACAAGGCAAGGATATCTACAAATGCAAAGCAAAAAGAACTCGCCTCATCCGAAAGAAGTATGGAAGCAGGTATGGGACAGTTTTAGCATTCCTAAGATCAACTTTTTCTTTTGGACTCTGTTCCATAACAAAATCTTGACCGGAGAAAACCTATGCAAGAGAAACATAGCAGGTCCCCACCGATGTGTTCTATGCAAAAATGCTCTGGAAACTACAGATCACTTGTTTATTAATTGTGAGTATGCCAAGAAGGCCTGGAATATTTTTCTGACTGGATTAAATGTGAGACCCTCAGCTCACTGTACGATAGTAGAAATGTTCACCACTTGGAAAGCCAGTTACCCACATAATATTGCTGGCAAATCTCTATGGTACAAGATATGGATTGCTGCTCCAAAATACGTATGCTGGAAGCTCTGGCTTGCCCGGAACGAAATTATCTTCAACCAAAATGAAATATCAACAGAAAAAGTGGCAGAACAGGCAAAGAAACTCCTTCTTGAAACCCTGAACTATTCTTCAGTCAAAGATGACAATTCCCTTCGAACAGAGGAAAAGGCCTGGCTGGACGGTTTCTCATTCATTACCAGACCATCAACAATCACTCGGCCAACCCACAAGGAAAGATGGCAGATCTGAGAACCCGAGGATAGATTTCAGCAGTGGTGGAAATCCCAGGGCAAGTGCACTATCTTCTTTGACGGCGCTTCAAAAGGCAATCCAGGCACATCAGGAGCAGGAGGGGTAATTTACTATCCGAGTGGAGAAAAAGAAGATTTCAGTTGGGGACTAGGAACGAAAACCAACAACCAGGCAGAAATTCTTGGTCTCTTAAAAGCCTGCCAATTAGCCAGAAAAGAAAACCAAAGAGAAATCATCATTTTTGGGGACTCAGAATTGCTGATAAAGGCATTAAGAAGCAAGGAATGGTTAAAGGATCCTCTGTTAAATAAACAGCTCTCAAGAGTGAACAGAATTCTGAAGGACTTCTCCTTGGTGCAAACATTTCATATCCTCAGAGATTTAAACAAGGAGGCGGACAGATTGGCAAACACAGGCTGCACTCAGCAAAGTGGAATGATCAGCATAAACGCAGGAGCTTTGAAAATGGCAATCATCCCTTAACTGGGAGAGGTGCTCATGTAAACCCATGAATTGTAATTTGGTTGATTAGGCTTTGCCCAACCTGGAATTTTCAATAAAACACAACCGTTTCAGTTAAAAAAAAAAAAGATAGATTTATTAGCATTTTTTTTTTTATAATTTATATTAAGGTAAATTATTAGTCTAAATTTTTGACAAATCAAAGTATTAAAAAGAAAGCTAGGAATAAATAGAAAGGCACTTAATCCTTAGCCACATAGGTTGAGTTCACGTAAATGAGAGGAGGATTGATATCTTTAGGATCTTTTATATTTGTTGATCGGTTCTCCTAATTTTATACTCAACTAACTCTCCCAATGGTTGTTATGAATATTAGAACTAGTGTTAAGGGGTCACCTCATTTTTCAAATAGAGGTACTGCACTTACCTTGTTCCTATGCACCTCTAACAATGAAGCATTTTCCCACCTTGCATTATTCTTGGTCAAAGTTTTGACTTTTCTTGAGTGAGCTTTTTAATGTTCTAGTAACTAACTTGCTCAAGTTTGAACCACTTAGAGCCATTGTCTATGCTAGCAATAAGAATAAAAAATAACCACAAGCCTTGGAGCTCTAGAGCCCTAAAATATTCATCGATGAACCAACATAAATGAAGCTAACACTCACCTTCCATTGCAGTCACAAAGATATGATAAATTATGTTCTATCGATGAATGGACTAGAGAAACATATATAAGTCCTTCTCATAAACCTCACACATGCTATCATCCTGCATTATCCTTGCCACTTTAGAGCTAAAGGGATTGACCTTCTACCCGCCCTTAATTTGCATTCCTTACACCCTATGTGAGGAAAAATGAAACAAGAGTTGTTATTTCATATAAGATATCTTTAACACAAAGTAAAGATGTAAAATTCAAATTTTATAGAGATATTTTTACATGTTAAAGTAGATTACTATATTATGTTAATGTAAAGTTGGCCTTCAAAATTCAAACAAATATAGTTATTTATGAAAAGGATAAAAAAATATAGTTATTTATCAAAAGGATAAAAAAAGTGTTTAAATTTGTTTTGCAAAATTATTATTTATCAAATAGTGTATTATTTACATTTTGAATTGCTTTATATATTATTATAAATATTTCTTTAAAAAAGGTACTTTTAAATTATATATATATATATATATATATATAAAATAATTTTTGAATAAAATTTATTAGACGATTCTAAATATTCTATTATTTGGATTTTTTATTTTATTTTTTTATGATAAATATCATCATAAATTATAATTTTTCATCATTGAAATTGTTATTTTAAATGCAAAAGCCCCTATTACATTAAACAAATGCAATTTCCCTAACTAATATTTATAATTTAATTAATATTTCTAAATTTTAAACAAAATTAATAAAAAAATAATTTAAATATTTAAACTACTATATAAATAAAATTAAATAATAAAATTACTTATTATATCGCAGGGTATTGTAATCATTTTTAGTAAAAAAGCTTGATTTTCAATTAATTTTGAAAAATTTATTAAAGTAAAAAAAAGACAAATATTAATCCGAATATTTTGCAAATTAAAAATAAATTTTGAAATTTTTTAAATTTAAATTAATTTTTTTTATTGGTTCATATAAATGTAATGACTAATTATATGAGATTATAAATAGAATATGTTAAAAATAGAATTTATTTAAAAATAAAAAATAAAAAAAATTATGTACCACAAGTATCATTACAATACACACATCACATCTTAATATGTATGAAAATGCAATACACACATCAAATCAACTTTATAATGATGATGATGATGATGATGATGGTTAACGTCCACTGAAACCAAACTTTGATCTATCGGACCTAAAAAACGAATTATTTAATCTGATTTAAGATTTTAAAATAAAGTCAATAACTTCAATAAATAATAAAAAGAATTAATAACTTTTTAATTTTTAATTATATATATATATATATATAAATAATCATAATCTTTTGATTGCGATTGCAATGTACACCCATACTTTTTTGCTCACTTCGCATCCCTCCTCGTAGAAAAATGATGCTACACGCTAACATTATATTATTTATAGATATCAAATTTCATTGATGTGTTCTGGAAAAAAACTTATATCATCCATTGATCGGTAGGAATCCATAATCGATTGCCAATTGGCTATTACCATTGGCTTAAGCAACAACTTTTTTAGATGGCCGTAGTCTAACTAACCGGAGGAATTGTCTGGAAAGTTATGGAAATTAAATTCCGGTTATATTTAGAGAAAATTCAAGAAGGATTTTTGTAAATCCAAGTTATAGTTGTTAAACTTCAAAATTTTAGGTGTCTTATACGTTTTTGATGGTGCTGAATCCATTTCCACCATCAAAAACACGATTCAAACACTGCCTCTACAAGATTTTTTGAATTTTTTTTGTTTGGATTCCAACCACTTTTGACCATCCGGGCAATTCCTCAACCTTGGTAGACGACTCCTTTTCGATAATTTAACACTCTAATAGAAATCACGAGTTAAAATAGAAGTGAAAATGGTCACCAAATTTCAATTTAAAGAACATAAACCCATCATCTAACTGAAATATCAAAAAACAAATTTATTAATCAGATCATTAATTCAAGTTGAGTGACAACTTGCAAAATAAATGACAACTTTTTTTATTTAAAATTATTTTGTTTTGATATTTGCACATAATAATCTAAAATCTAAATAAATTTTAAATTTCAACTCATTGACGAACATTAAAAATCATGAAAACAATCACTAAAATTTAAATTATAAAAAAAATATCATTAAATTTTAAATTATCAAAAAATTCATTATATTTTGATACATGTCTTAAAGATTAGATAAAATATAACTATTTTAAATTTATAAGTGAAAATGATTATAAAATGAATAATAAAATATTAAAATATAGAATCAATATAAAATTATTATAATCACGGTTAAAAGAATAATAGTTTTAAATTTTAATAGTAAATTTTAATTTTTTTATGCATTTATATGGAAGATAATTTTTTTATTATTACAATATTATTTTAGATTTAAAAAAAATTATAATAGTTATTTTTAATTAATAATATAAATTTTAATAATTATAGTTTAATTTTAAGTTTACTAGTTTAGAATATATAATGTGTTATTTTAAGGTATTATGTGTTGTAAATGTTATTGGTTCGAAATTTTGTGGGCAAAAATCAATCTATACAAGAATTAGTGTGATCCAGACCAAGTACAAGTTCTAATGATGACAATTTAAACATCTTTATATAACAACTACTCAAACTTCAAACAATAATTATAAGTAATAATATTTTACATTAATTTTATATATATTACATGAATAAATAATGAACAAATTTTCATTAATAACCTGTTGGGTAAGTAGTAATAGTTGTGCAATTGTATGTAAACGGCACATGTTAAAAAATATATATCTAGAGTGGATGTTCTAAAGCCCAAAATTCTTATTTTGTTGTATTCCACATATAATTTTATATTTTAAAATTTTTAAAAATCAATTAAATTATAATTTTATTTTAAATTATCATTATTATATAAAGAATGAATACATGAAATAAATGTTTATACATCTAAAATATATGTAATAAAAAAACTATAGTCAAGTAACAAAAATAAACACTTTGTCTTTTGTTGTTGTTGTTGTGTTTGTCAATTTGGTCATGGTGGGGTAGATGAGAACATGTTGGAGCTCTTTGAAGTAATTGTTTTGGTTGTTCAATTTAATCATCTTTCCATGTTGTTGGTAACAATTAGGTTTATATTTGAATTACACCAACATTTTTAATAAAGCTAGTACCTACAAGACAATTAAGAAATACAAAAGTAGTTCACATGATTTCAAGGTTAGTGCAAGTTTAATAAGGGTTAATCTTTTGCAGAATTTGGACAATGTTTACAAATTTTCTTTTAGAAATTCATATTATTATGAATTTTTTGTTTTTGGATTTATCGCTTAAATATTTTTTGAAATATCTTAGAATTCATTCTGTCTCAATAACAATAACTTCCACTATCATTTATATTTTGCATAAGAAGCAGATACTAAACAACTGCACTTATTTGTTTTGTATTAAATTTTTCCATACTCTAAAAAAATAAAATTAAAAATTCAATACGCAACTCCAAAGCAAAATAACACCATAACAATAAATGCCCAATCACATAAGAGTAATAATTCTTTCGAATAAAGGAAAATGAAATGATAACATATTATAAATTGAATGAAAAACTTTCCCCCAAAAAGATTTTGCATAGAAAAATAAGAGTAATAATTCTTTCGAATAAAGGAAAATGAAATGATACCATTTTTTATTATCTCTAAACACGAGGAAATATAAATCGAAGATTGAATTATTTTACTTTTGTGGAAAACACAAAAAGTTGTGAAAAACATGCAAGAAAAAATAACAAAGAGAGGGATGGACAATAAACATACTTTTTAGTTTCCATGATTTGAGTCGACTCTAAAATATTTCTATTAGCTACTTTGTCTTTTACTTCATGTTGGATACTTTTTACAAAATTCTAGCAATCATGTTGGCTTTTACTTTTTGTTGTTGTTGTAAATTTGTCCCAAGTATGTTTATTGAGAACAGGCAATAATATTACATAAGATAATACAGTGAGAGTTTTTCATTTCATTAACAATATTAGAGTAAGGTGAGTCTACCATATTAGGTCTATCAAGAAGAGCACTATTGACAAATTTTACAAAAAGTGACTAAAAGTGAGTCCACCATACCAGATACATAGAGTAGAACAACATTGACAAACTTTACAAAAAGTGACTACCTAACAACATATCGAGAGGACTATTGTTTGTAGACATAAAAACCTAGACAAGTATGAATTAGAAACATACTAAAAACCATAGGGAATAGTAAGATTAAGTAGGAACACTTGAACAAGTAGATTCCTTCAAACTTCAAAATTGAAAATGCTTGATTGACGAACATTCTAGTCGAGAATGATAACTGGCGAGTGCAGGCAAGCGTTTGCATGGGTATTGTTCATAGGCAGATCAAAGCTTGCATGAATAATGTTGAGAGGCATAGCATTAATGACTGTTGCCTCTTCCTGATGGTCATTTGAATCAATGTCTGAGTCTGAAACTACAAATCGTTCCACATGACTCAACCTTACCACTATATCATCAAGATTATATATGATATCCCACAATATTCTCTTAACCTCCTCTTGGTCAGCATAGAGTTTGTAGTTATCAATTTGCTTATCACAGATAAGCATGCTAGGCAACGTCTCCATTTGACGATGGTGGGTGATGGAGTGAAGAAAATGAAGTCTTCTTCTCTGAAACTTTCCTGGATTCGACACCCATTTTAAACTGCTTCCACTTATCTTTGAGTCATAGAAATATTTATGATCTCCAAATTCCTTGGCTTCTAGATTTATAATTTCCTTTCTAACCTCAAGAGGGGTAGTCTCAAAGAAATTCACCATTGATTCCCACCCGAAAAGACACTTGTGCCTTGAGGAGGACGCCCTGGGAGCACCACCCTGTTAGACATGTAATCTTTGGCATGGAGCCATGTAATACTTGCAGACAAACCACTTGACTACGAACACAAAGAAACAAACGATGACCCAAGAAATGTATCACCATAAGTGTAATCCCACTGGGATGTAAAAGGAAAACTTAATTGTGGGACAAGACAAGAATGTAAGGTAGTAGAGGAGGAGTAATTGATACCCTTCGTAAGCCCACTCTGACGACTATAGCAAAGTTGTCACAACTTGCAAAGACAAATATTGGGAAAGACCATAACCAGTTTTAGAACCAAATGGAAAATGTACTGGAATACCAAAACCCACAGACAAGTATTGGGCAATTAAAAAAATATTGGCTAGGTCAGAGGATTATATGGACGTCAAGAATAAGACTGCAACCAATTCGAAGGACGGACTAGTCCCTGTGTTGTGAAAAAACAGAACAAAGAACATTGAGAAATAAAACGACCTTGGTTAGTCCTGAGGTTGAGATTGCTAAAGGAAACAAAACACTGAGAAACCCAACGATGAGAATGACCACAACAAAGTCCTAGTGAAAAGAATTAAGGGTATATAAGTGGTAAATGACCTTTAAACACTCTTATGACCATATGCTTTAGCCACCATTTGTAAAGAGTCGTAGATTCCTGGAGTTGACGGGCTACCGCGACCATAAAAACAAGGCAACCACCTTTCCACCACCCTGCGAGCAACTTAAGGCCTATATAATGCATTGCAGACGTGAGGAGACTGGTACGATGAATGAGATGAACGCCATAGAACCTGCACGAAAAGGGCCAAGTGTCCAAGTTGAGCCAGAGCTCAACCATCCTAAGGTAATGTTGCATTATGAGCTCATAAATGAGCATAACCCGCCCATTAGAGAGTTCTCTTCCTGTAACCAATCCGCCATGGAAGGAGCTTGCCATATCAAAGCATACAGAAAGAATTATATTGCTGATAATCTTGGAGCGTATAAAAACGCCAAGTCCCAGCTGCAAACATTTAATTTGAGGGGAACTAGGCAGGTGATCCCAAGTACATGTAGCATGGAGACGCCAGGTACATTAAATGCGAGGCCAAGTGTAGGGCTTGGTTCGCACACTGAGGGTCACCGATCCTTTAGCCATACGAAAAATGCGCATGTAATTTATAACGATGATCATAAAAATGCATTGATGGTAGAGTTTCAACACCATATTTAACATCGTTGTCATTTATAACACCTATCGAAAGTCAATTATCATTTTAGCACCCCCATCGGGGACGTAGACCTTGGAAGCTAACTTATCCTAATGTACCAAATGCCTTACCTCTTGGAGACCACCCCTTCATTCCATCTCCATCCATGACTCATCAATAGAGACATGTTTCTATAAACTACCCTAGTTCGCCAAGTAATACCCCACCATGTTCCCTTCCTGCCGCATGTGGATGGGGATAATATAATCAAAGTTTTATAATAGGTCACTTATATTGCTAACCATCAACTTTAGATGCCAGTTGTGTATAATTTTATTTGACGGGTGACCAAGTAACAATTTTTTGATACAAGAGATTACTACTTGAGAATCTCTATGGACTTGGAGTAACCTGAAGCCTTTCCTAATATCTATTTGGAGCCCTCTTTCAAGTGCCATAAATTCTTCCATGTTATTTGTGGCCATCCCATACGAGTAAGTGAAAGCATGTGTAGGATTTGAGTTCGTGTCCCTAAATATTCCTCCAAAACCTGCTTTACCTAGATTTCCCCTTGAATCTTCTTCAAAACTTAGATTGATGAAAGCTTCTGGGGGTGGGACTAAAGAGATAGAACTAGAAAGTCTACTGCTTATGTCTTGAGAAGAATAAGTGACCCCCAAATTGGCTTGTATGTTCAGGTCTTTTAAAATGAGTGTCTCAGTCTCATCAAGATGACAATCCTCAATGAGCGGAGGGGATGCTAACACCGTTTCCCTAATGTTCTTGAGGATAATATTGTAGGGTTTGAATTGTCCTCTGCTTTGAACCTTCAAAGATTCTAAGATTCCTCTCTTTCCATAGAATCCATAGTGAGAAACCTGGGGCTAGGTACCATGCTTTTGAGAGCATGGGGTGTTTGATCTTCCGCACAAACCAATCTTCTAACGAAGTTATAATTATTGAAGTGTTCGAGACAGGACAATTGAATCATTGTTGAACGAAATCCCATAGTTTGTAGGAAAAAGGACATAGAAGTAAAAGGTGTTGCGCTAACTCCTCTTCTTGATAACAAAGCAAAAAAATCGACAGACCCTCAAACCCTTTTGTTCGGAACTGATTTGATGTTAACAAATGCCCCCAAGAGATCAGTCAGGATTTTGGGCTAACCACAATCCTTCCATAGATGGTTCCATAGTTTAGACTCCTCTTGCAATTGAAATCCATCTAATATAGAGTAGGATTATTTTAACGTGAAGGTGCCCAATGATTGTCTCCCCCATTTGAGTATATATTTCTTATATGATATTCAAATTAGTCTGTTTTGTAACGTCAAATGATATTCGTCACATTAGTGACCATCCCTAGATTGTTCCCTTGATAGTTCCCAATCGCTTTGTGTTTTCCATTGACGCCAACATTGATGTTTCCCTATTTCTTTCCAAAAATCCGCTACCTTGTGAGCTCCTTGAGATTGTGAGAGGATATTTATTGATTGGAGTTTCTCATTTGCTTGCATTATTGGATATTGTTGCCAGGATTCCTCCTCGAAATTTGCCTTCTTCCCTTTTCTAATCTCATAGAATGCATATTGCTTGAAAATATCCATTGTCTGAAATGCCCAGTTCCATACCCCTGAACATTTGATTTCTCCTTCAAATCGTAGCTGCTCAGCTTGAGTGCTCAAATACAAATATTTGCGACACCATATTTGTTTCCAAACTTGAGGACCACCCTAAAACCAAAGCCACCAAAGCTTTATAGTATGCGCTTTATTGATTAAAAGGGGATTACGCAGACCTAATCCACCCTTCATCTTTGGGTTAGATAATTTATTCCACCCAACAAAACCCCACTTGCGCTTTTTGACTGATCCTTTCCACAGGAACATAGTCCAGATTGATTTCAGTTAATTAGACACTGTAACTGGAATTGCCATTACCTGTTATCATAATTTTAGTCAATACTTTTAAAGTTCTAAAAGTTTTAGTGTCAACGTCAATCTATAAAAAATAATTTTAAAGCGCTCACAGTTTTAGTGTCAGCGCCAATTTCTAAAAATAGGGTTAAAGCACTGACAAATAGAATATCAATGTTATTGTAAGTTTTGAAAATAAAAATGCGTTGACAACCAAAGTAGCAGCGCAAATTTATGAAGATAGTCAATTAAATGCCAACAGCTGGAGTATTAGCGCCAAATGAAAAAAACCAATTTTTTTTATGTCCAAATGAATAAGCTAATGGAGCACACATCAATGAATGAACAATAATCTATCAAGCGAGCATTGACAATTAATCTGTCAGCGACCAAACTCTGTTTTACTCTGTTTTTTCCAGTAAAACACAATAAATTTAGGAGGATATTATGAACAGTTGGAAACGAAATTGTAAAAACCAAAAGAGGTTTTTATTAGTAACAGGGTCATTTAAGAAAACCTCTTTCAATTTTTCGCAGGTGTAATGGTTTGAGAGATTCGAAGGAATTTTTGAGGCCCATTTTTCAGGATTTTGCAATTAAGTTTTTTCCTGTTTTAGTCATTATTTTAAAAATCAGTTTCCAAACAACTGGGGATGAATTTTTGAAAACCCAAAGATTTTTTTTTATCGAGAATGGTCCCATTAACAAAAAAATCTCTTAGATTTTTCACAACTCTCACGGTTTGAGAGTTTCAAATGGATCTTTGAAGCCTATTTTTCAGGAATTCGCCAGAATTAATTTTTTCTACTTTTAGAAAAAAAACGCCCAATCAATTAGAGAGCCACCTGATCAATTCGAATTGGGGTGAGATAATATCTCCTTGATTGTTTGATTTAGTGAGCTATGGATATGTGAATAGGCTTGAGATTCATTACTTTTGGATCTTGAATAGTTTATAAGTAGTCTATAAAGACTATCATTTCTGTAATGTATGGTTGGACTTTGAAGAGAAAACCTATTGTAATAGTGTCATTTGATTAATAGAAGAAATTTTGGACAAAAGTACAGGAGTTTTGTTCTAAAGATTCATTTTTCAGCATTTATGGTCTGTTTCTTAGTGTTGTTTTCTTTCTTTGTTATTGATTGTGTTTAAGCTTCTCATCTGAATCAGTAAGTAGATGTAGAATTCATGTCATAGTGCTCTATATCTTATATTCAGATATTCACCTTTCAACCGATGACTTAAATACACAATTCCTCATTATGATGCTCCATTTTTAAAGCTCTGAGTGTATTCCTCTTCTTCCTTTCATGCTATAGATGATTAATGTCTAGCATATTGTTGGAATACATGCGTTTGGAATGCATAATCCTTTCAAACCAAGCTCCAAAGATTATTAACTAAGATTATTAGACTCCATCGCCCAAATGGTGTTTCTTTTTCTCCATATTCCAAACAACACCAACAAGTCTTACATTAATCTGGCCATAGAACGTTTAACATACGTACTACCGTTGTGACCTAGGGTAGTTGAGTTGAGGAGAGACCCCCCCTCTAGATTGAGGGTCCAACTTTATTCCCAAAGCAGTTAGAGGTTACCTTAGAGTTTTTCCCCACAACCAGGGTTTTCTCTGAGTGATAACTTGACAGATTATCATTCATTTGCTGACGTGTGCTCTATTTGCGCTGCTACTTTGGTTGTCAGCACATTTTTATTTTCAAAACTTTCAATAACGCTGATATTCTATTTTTCAGTGCTTTAACCCTGTTTTTACAAATCTTGACATTGAAAATGTCAATGCTTTAAAATTATTTTTTATAGATCGACGCTGACACTAAAACTGTCAGCGTTTTAAAACTATTGACTAAAATTGTGTTAACAACTGGCTCCATGAGGATGTTGTCGATCATAGATGGCAACAAGAACCCCTATAGACCAAAGGCCCGATCCATTACTGCAACTTGCAACTAAAATCAAATTGCAATTGTAAACTAAAACTAGAACTGTACACGCTGTAAAGTGAAATTTGAAACTACTAAGAACTGAGACTGAAAGTTGCTACAAAATATGCTGAAAGTGCTAAGCTTATTGGCATACCAACCTATCCTAAGCTGTTGGCATTTTTTTGAATAAAATGACACTAAAATGCCAATGTAACCAATCAAGTAGCTGCTCAAATAGTATGGCTTTTTTTTATTGTGCTTGAACCTAGTAAAAAATGGCCAATATAATGGCAAAGGCTAATGACTATGGATCTGCTTCTCACAACGAAAAAATGGTTGGAAATTCAAGCTAAAACAACTCTCCATATAAACAACTATGGGATCATAAAAGTCATATTTTGTTTGATGATGTTCAATGTATTTTGTGACTAGAATATATTGCTTGGACTGTTCATATGTGCTTTCATTATCACACCATTGCTCTAGCCGCAAATTGTCAAACGCATCCTAAAAAACATAACATTCCTCATTCAAAAAATCATAGGGAAACAATATATCCTTTTTTTTCGATAGAAAAATCATTTTAAATGACCGATTATGATATTGGGAATTATGGGATTGTATTTGAACCTCTAAGACCTTAATAACCTTCTCAAGTTCTCCAACGAATGTTTCTAAAAAATAGATCTTATCCTCGAAAGAAAATTTGCATGAATGTAAATACATAGGTAAAAACCTTGAAAAAGATGCATCAATCTAATCATCATCAAAATTGTCCCAATATTCCTTAAAACCTTCAATAGAAACAATAATTTTAACATACCCTGTCATCTCGATTGACTAGGCAACTAGATTTGCAATTCAAGCTCCAAATTGTTCGGACAATGGACCTGCCATGAAAGTTCAGACTTCTGGAATTTGAAAATGGAGTCGCCAAGTGAATGATGTACAACTCAATGGTGTCTCACTGTTGTTCAACATCAACAATAAGATCTAGATCTTGTCGTTCTCCCAGGGAAAATTTCACCCTTGCTACCCAGCAATGACCCTAAAATGTTATCATTCAGAGAAAACCTTGGTTATGAGGAAAAAATTTGAGGTATCCTCTAACTACTTTGGGATTGAAGCTGACCGCTCAATCCAGAGGGGGATCTCTCCTCAAACTCAACTACCCTAGGTCACAACAGTAGCAGGTTTGTTAAACGTTCTATGGTGAGATTAATGTAAAACTTGTTGGTGTTGGTTGGAATATGGAGAAAAAGAAACACCATTGGACGATGGAGTCTAATAATCTGAGTTAAGAATATTTGGAGCTTGGTTTGTAAGGATTATGTGTTCCAAAGGCATGTATTTTAGCAATATGCTAGACATTAATCATCTATAGCATGAAAGGAAGAAGAGGAATACACTTAGAGCTTTAAAAACAGAGCATCATAATGAGGAATTTTGTATTTAACTCATTAGCTGAAAGGTGAATATCTGAATATACGATATAGAGCAATGTGACATGTGACATGTGACATGAATTATACATCTACTTACTGATTCAAATGAGAAGCTTAAACACTCAATGAATAACAAAAAAAGAACACAACACTAAGAAACATACCACAAATGCTGAAAAATGATTCTTTGGCACAAGAATCTTGTACTTTTGTCCAAAAGCTCTTTTATTAATCAAATTCACATGGTTACAAAAGGTTTCTCTTCAAAGTCCAACCCCGTACATTATAGAAATGATAGTCTTTATAGACTACTTACAAACTGTTCAAGATCCAAAAATAATGGATCTCAAACCTCTCAATCTATCTATGTTTATAAATCAAACAATCAAGGAGATAAGATCTAATACCAAGTGGAGTTGATGGGGTGGCTTTCCAACTGATTGGGCTTTTTTTTTTTCTCTAAAAATAGAATGAATTAATTCTGGCGAATTCCTGAAAAATAGGCTTCAAAGATCCAATTGAAACCCCCAAACCATGATAGATGTGAAAAATATGAGAGAGGTTTTTGTTAATGTGTCCATTACCAATAAAAAAATCTTTGGGTTTAAAAAAATTCATCCCCAGTTGTTAGGAAACTAATTTTTAAAACAGTGACTAAAATAGGAAAAAATTGAATTGCAAAATTTTGAAAAATAGGCCTCAAATATTCCTTTTAATATCTCAAACCATTACACCTGTGTAAAAAGTGAAAGAGGTTTCTTTAAATGAGTCTGTTACAAAAAAACCTCTTTTTTTAAAAAAAATTCGTTTCCAACTATTCGTAATCTGCCCCCACATTTGTTGTGTTTTACAGGAAAAAATAAAGTAAAATAGAGTTTTGTCACTGACAGATTAATTGTCAGCACTCGCTTGATAGATTATCGTTCATTCGCTAACATGTGATCCATTAGCGCATTCCTTTGCTCCATTTGCCATTACCTTGAATGTACTGCATAGAGAGAATTTCAGCTGGGAAGGATGGCCGTGAGTGTAAGTCTGGAACATGCAAAGGATCTCATCAAAGATCGAATGGGGGTAATGGTAATCTTCATGATATTGGTTCAATAGATCAATATAAAAGCAAGTATTTAGGGTTGGATGGACCTTCAACATAAAAAGAAGTCCCAGATAGTGACCATGGACGTTCCTCCTTTACACGAGGTGGGAGTACATCTAGGAGGGTAGTTGCTTCAAGCAGGATGATTGCAACTGCTAATAATAGTGAGCCCCCCCATTCCCTAACAAGTAAATTTGTTCCCAGGAGTCTTCGCTCTTCAAGTGCACGACATAGTTCAACACGCGCTACAACTGAGTCGAGAAGGATATTTGGTATTTGAAATGGGAGTCATCTAACTAGGCGGAGGAATTGCTCGGACGGTGAAAAGTGGTTGGGATCTGGGTAAAAAAATTTCAAAAAATCTTGTAGAGGGAGTATTTGAAATGCATCGATGAAGGGAACACCTGTGATGAGATGTGTTGAGGTCTTATGAGGCGAAGAGAGAGACACTGCTTATTATTAAATTAATTTTATTTTATTATTTATTTTTTGTATAATATTACCTAAGCACCCACTGGGGATTTGAACTGGTGACCTATCGCAAGGAATGCCTTAACAATACACCCATTCACCATCAATCCAAAGCCCCGTGGGCAATTATTAAATTAAATTATTTATATATTAATAATTTGATAAAAAATTATTTATATATTAATAATTGTTCCTCAACTTGTCCTGACGATGAACCACACTTGTTGGTTCGAAACGCGTCGACAAATGATTCTCTATGTGATTTTGCTGAAATCATTCTCATACGGATCTCAGAAGTCTAAACTCTTTAAAAAATTATATTTTCATAAATTTATTAAAAATTTATTTAACAATATTGCTTATTATAGATATCAAAATTTTTAAGTTATTCATATAACTTATGATACTATTTATTATAGGAATTTTAAATATAGTTATCTAAAATTTAGATTTTTAATTATAGAAAATTTAGATATGTTTATATAAAATTTAGATTTGATGGCTATGCTTAAAAAATAAATTTATTAACATTTTTTTCTCTAATTTATATTAAGGTAAATTATTAGTCTAAATTTTTGACAAATCAAAGTATTAAAAAGAAAGCTAGGAATAAATAGAAAGGCACTTAATCCTTAGCCACATAGGTTGAGTTCACATAAATGAGAGGAGGATTGATATCTTTAGGATCTTTTATATTTGTTGATCGGTTCTCCTAATTTTATACTCAACTAACTCTCCCAATGGTTGCTATGAATATTAGAACTAGTGTTAAGGGTTCACCTCCTTTTTCAAATAGAGGTACTGCACTTACCTTATTCCTATGCACCTCTAACACTGAAGCAATTTTCCCACCTTGCATTATTCTTGGTCAAAGTCTTGACTTTTCTTGAGTGAGCTTTTTAATGTTTTAGTAACTAACTTGCTCAAGTTTGAACCACTTAGAGCCATTGTCTATGCTAGCAATAAGAATAAAAAATAACCACAAGCCTTGGAGCTCTAGAGCCCCAAAATATTCATCGATGAACCAACATAAATGTAGCTAACACTCACCTTCAATTGCAATCACAAAGATATGATAAATTATGTTCTACTGATGAATGAACTAAAGAAATATACATAGGTCCTTCTCATAAACCTCACACATGCTATCATCATGCATTATCCTTGCCACTTTAGAGCTAAAGGGATTGACCTTCTACCCGCCCTTAATTTGCATTCCTTACACCCTATGAGAGGAAAAATGAAACAAGAGTTGTTATTTCATATAAGATATCTTTAACACAAAGTAAAGATGTAAAATTCAAATCTTATAGAGATATTTTTACATGTTAAAGTAGATTACTATATTATGTTAATGTAAAGTTGGGCTTTAAAATTCAAACAAATATAGTTATTTATCAAAAAGATAAAAAAAAGTGTTTAAATTTGTTTTGCAAAATTATTATTTATCAAATAGTGTATTATTTACATTTTGAATTGTTTTATATTTTATTATAAATATTTCATTTAAAAATGTATTTTTAAATTATATATATATATATATATATATTTCTAAAATAATTTTTGAATAAAATTTATTGGACGATTCTAAATATTCTATTATTTTGATTTTTTTTTTTAATATTTTATGATAAACATCATCATAAATTATAATTTTTCATCATTGAAATTGTAATTTTAAATGCAAAAGCCCCTATTACATTAAACAAATTCAATTTCCCTAACTAATATTTATAATTTAATTAATATTTCTAAATTTCAAACAAAATTAATAAAAAAATAATTTAAATATTTAAACTACTATATAAATAAAATTAAATAATCAAATTACTTATTATATCCGGGGGTATTGTAATCATTTTTAGTAAAAAAAGCTTGATTTTCAATTAGTTTTGAAAAATTTATTAAATTTGTTAAAGTTAAAAAAAAGACCAATATTAATCCGAATATTTTGCAAATTAAAAATAAATTTTGAAATTTTTGAAATTTAATTTAATTTAAATTTTTTTTTTATGGGTTCATATAAATGTAATGACTAATTATATGGGATTATAAATAGAATATGTCAAAAATAGAATTTATTTAAAAATAAAAAATAAAAAAAATTATGTACCACAAATATCATTACAGTACACACATCACATCTTAATATTTATGATATCAACTTTATAATGATGATGATGGTGGTGGTTAACGTCTACTGAAACCAAACTTTGATCTATCAGACTTAAAAAAACGAATTATTTAGTTTGATTTAATATTTTAAAATAAAGTCAATAACTTCAATAAATGATAAAAAAAAATGAATAACTTTTTAATTATAATTATATATATATATATATAATCCTTTGATTGCGATTGCAATGAACACCAAATACTTTTTGGCTCACTTCGCATCCCTCGTAGAAAAATGATGCTACACGCTAACACTATATTATTTATAGATATCAAATTTCATTGATGTGTTCTGGAAAAAAACTTATATCATCCATTGATTGGTAGGAATCCATAATCGATTGCCAATTGGCTATTACCATTGGCCTAATTAACAACTTTTTTTAATGGCCATAGTCTAACTAACTGGAGGAATTCTCTGGAAAGTTATGAAAATTAAATTCCGGTCATATTTAGAGAAAATCCGGGAAGGATTTTTGTAAATCCAAGTTATAGTTGTTAGACTTCAAAATTTTAGGTGTCTTATATGTTTTTGATGGTGCTGAATCCATTTCCACCACCAAAAACACATTCAAACACTGCCTCTACAAGATTTTTTGAATTTTTTTTGTCCGGATTCCAACCACTTTTGACTATCCGATGATAGAAGACTGCTTTTCGATGACTTAACACTCTAATAGAAATCACGAATTAAAATAAAAGTGAAAACGGTCAACAAATTTCAATTTAAAGAACATAAACCCATCATCTAAGTGAAATATCAAAAAGCAAATTTATTAAACAGATCATTAATGCAAGTTGAGTGACAACTTGCAAAACTCACCTTGCAAAATAAATGACAACTTTTTTTATTTAAAATTATTTTGTTTTGATATTTGCACAAACAATCATATGTATAATAATCTAAAATCTAAATAAATTTTAAATTTCAACTTATTGACGAACATTAAAAATCATGAAAACAATCACTAAAATTTAAATTATACAATATAAACCATCATTAAATTTTAAATTATAAAAAAATTCAATATATTTTGATACACGTCTTAAAGATTAGATAAAATATAACTATTTTAAATTTATAGTGAAAATGATTATAAAATGAATAATAAAATATTAAAACATAAAATATAGAATCAATATAAAATTATTATAATAACTGTTAAAAGAATAATAGTTTTAAATTTTAATAGTAAATTTTAATTTTTTATCCATTTATATGGAAGATAATTTTTTTATTATCACAATATTATTTTAAATTAATTAATAATAATTTAGATTTAAAAAAAAATATAATAGTTATTTTTAATTAATAATATAAATTTTAATAATTATTTAATTATAAGTTTACTAGTTTAGAATATATAATGTGTTATTTTAAGGTATTATGTGTTGTAAATGTTATTGGTTTGAAATTTTGTGGGCAAAAATCAATCCATACAAGCATTAGTGTGGTCCAGGCCGAGTACAAGCTATAATGATGACAATTTAAACATCTTTATATAACAACTACTCAAACTTCAAATACTAATTATAAGTAATAATATTTTACATTAATTTATTTATATTACATGAATAAATAATGAACATATTTTCCTTAATTACCTGTCGCCTAAGTAGTAATAGTTGTGCAATTGTATGTAAACGACACATGTTAAAAAATATATATTTATAGTGGATGTTCTAAACCCATGAATTTTTATTTTGTTGTATTCCACATGTAATTTTATATTTTAAAATTTTTAAAAATCAATTAAACTATAATTTTATTTTAAATTATCATTATTATATAAAGAATGAATACATGAAATAAATGTTTATACATCTAAAAATATATGTAATAAAAAAACTATAGTCAAGTAAAAAAAATAAACACTTTGTCTTTTTTGTTGTTGTTGTAGTTATTGTGTTTGTCAATTTGGTCATGGTGGGGTAGACGAGAACATGTTGGAGCTCTTTTGAAGTAATTGTTTTGGTTGTTCAATTTAATTAACTTTCCATGTTGTTGGTAACAATTAGGTTTATATTTGAAATACACCAACATTTTTAATAACGCTAGTACCTACAAGACAATTAAGAAATACAAAAGTAGTTCACATGATTTCAAGGTTAGTGCAAGTTTAATAAGGGTTAATCTTTTGCAGAATTTGGACAATGTTTACAAATTTTCTTTTAGAAATTCATATTATTATGAATTTTTTGTTTTTGGATTTATCGCTTAAATATTTTTTGAAATATCTTAGAATTCATTCTCTCTCAATAACAATAACTTCCACTATCATTTACATTTTACATAAGACACAGATACTAAACAACTACACTTGTTTGTTTTGTATCAAATTTTTCTGTACTAAAAAATAAAATAAAAAATTCAATAATATAAAAAGGTAACTCAAAACCAAAATAACACATAAGAATAAATGCCCAATCACATGATTCAATATCATAAATTAAATGAAAAACTTTCCCTCAAAAAAATTTTGCATAGAAAAATAAAAGTAATAATTCTTTCGAATAAAGGAAAATGAAATGATAACATATTATAAATTGAATAAAAAACTTTCCCCCAAAAAGATTTTGCATAGAAAAATAAGAGTAATAATTCTTTCGAATAAAGGAAAATGAAATGATAACATTTTTTACTATCTCTAAACACAAGGAAATATAAATCGAAGATTGAATTATTTTACTTTTGTGGAAAAAGAAAAATACTTTTTAGTTTCCATGATTTGAGTCGACTCTGAAATATTTCTATTAGCTACTTTGTCTTTTATTTCATGTGGGATACTTCTAAAAAAATTCTAGCAATCATGTTGGCTTTTACATTTTTTTTTTGTAAATTTGTCCAAGTATGTTTATTGATAATTACATAAGATATTACAGTAAGAGCTCTTTCTTTCATTAACAATTTTAGAGTAAGGTGAGTCTACTATACTAGGCCTATAAAGTAGAGCACTATTGACAAATTTTACAAAAAGTGACTAAAAGTGAGTCCACCATACCAGATACATAGAGTAGAACAACATTGACAAACTTTACAAAAAGTGGCTACCTAACAACATATCGAAAGGACTATTGTTTGTAGACATAAAAACCTAGACAAGTATGAATTAGAAACATACTAAAAACCATAGAGAATAGTAAGATTAAGTAGGAACACTTGAACAAGTAGATTCCTTCAAACTTCAAAACTGAAAATGCTTGTTTGATGAACATTTTAGTCGAGAATGATAACTGGCGAGTGCAGGCAAGTGTTTGCATGGGTATTGTTCATAGGCAGATCAAAGTTTGCATGAATAATGTTGAGAGGTGTAGCAATAATGACTGTTGCCTATTCCTGATGGTCATTTGAATCAGTGTCTGAGTCTAAAACTACAAATCGTTCCACACAACTCAACCTTACCACTATATCATCAAGATTATATATGATATCCCACAATATTCTCTTAATCTCCTCTTGGCCAGCAAAGAGTTTGTAGTTATCAACTTGCTTATCACAGATAACCATGCTAAGCAGCGTCTCCATTTGACAATGGTGGGTGATGGAGTGAAGAAAATGAAGTCTTCTTCTCTGAAACTTTCCTGGATTTGACACCCATTTTAAACTGCTTCCACTTATCTTTGAGTCATAGAAATATTTACGATCTCCAAATTCCTTGGCTTCTAGATTTAGAATTTCCTTTCTGACCTCAAGAGGGGTAGCCTCAAAGAAATTCACCATTGATTCCCACCCAAAAAGACACTTGTGCCTTGGGGAGGATGCCCTGGGAGCACCACCCTGTTGGACATGTAATCTTTGGCATGGAGCCATGTAATACCTACAGACAAACCACTTGACTACGAACACAGAGAAACGAACAATGACCTGAGTAATGTATCACCATAAGTGTAATCTCACCGGGATGTAAAAGGAAAACTTAACCGTGGGACAAGAGAAGAATGTAGGGTAGTAGAGGAGGAGTAATTGATACCCTTCATAAGACCACTCTGACGATTGTACCAAAGTTGTCACAACTTGCAAAGACAAATATTGGGAGAGACCATAACCAATTTAAGAACCCAATGGAAAATGTACTGGAATACCAAAACCCACAGACAAGTATTTGGCAATTAAAAAAATATTGGCTAGGTCAAAGGATTGTATGGACGTCAAGAATAAAACTGCAACCAATTTGAAGGATGGACTAGTCCCTGTGTTGTGAAAAAACATAATGAAGAACATTGAGAAATAAAACGACCTTGGTTAGTCCTGGGGTTGAGATTGCTAAAGGAAACAAAACACTGAGAAAACCAATGATGAGAATGACCACAACAAAGTCCTAGTACAAAGAATTAAGGGTATATAAGTGGTAAATGACCTTCAAACACTCTTATGACCATATGCTTTAGCCACCATTTGTAAAGAGTCGTAGATGCCTGGAGTTGACGAGCTACCATGACCATAAAAACAAGGCAACCACCTTTCCACCACCCCGCGAGTAGCTTAAGGCCTATATAATGCATTGCAGACATGAGGAGACTGGTATGATGAATGAGATGAACGCCATAGAACCTGCACGACAAGGGCCAAGTGTCCAGGTTGAGCCAGAGCTCAACCATCCCAAGGAAATGTCGCATGATGAGCTCATAAATGAGCATAACCCGCCTGTTAGAGTGTTCTCTTCTTGTAACCAATCCACCATGGAAGGAGCTTGCCATATCGAAGCATACATAAGGAATGATCTTGCTGATAATCCCGGAGCGTATAAAAACGCCAAGTCCCAGCTGCAAACATTTAATTTGAGGGGACCTAGGCAGGTGATCCCAAGTACATGTAGCATGGAGACGCCAGGCACATTCCATGCGAGGCAAAGTGTAGGGCTTGGTTCGCACACCGAGGGTCGCCAATCCTTTAGCCATATGAAAAATGCGCATGTAAGTTATAACGATGATCATAAAAATTCATTGATGGTAGAGTTTCGACACCATATTTAAAATCGTTGTCATTTATAACACCTGTCGAAAGTCAATTTTCATTTTAGCACCCCCATCGGGGACGTAGACCTTGGAAGCTAACTTATCCTAATGTACCAAATGCCTTACCTCTTGGAGACCACCCCTTCATTACATCCCCATCCATGACTCATCAATAGAGACATGTTTCTATAAACTACCCTAGTTTGCCAAGTAATACCCCACCATGTTCCCTTCCCACCACATGTGGATGGGGATAATATAATAAAAGCTTTATGATAGGTCACTTATATTGCTAACCATCAACTTTAGATGCCAGTTGTGTATAATTTTATTTGACGGGTGACCAAGTAACAATTTTCTGATACAGGAGATTACTACTTGAAAATCTCTATGGACTTGGAGTAACCTGAAGCCTTTCCTAATATCTATTTGGAGCCCTCTTTCAAGTGCCATAAATTCTTCCATGTTATTTGTGGCCATCCCATAGGAGTAAGTGAAAGAATGTATGGGATTTGAGTTCGTGTCCCTAAATATTCCTCCAAAACCTGCTTTACCTAGATTTCCCTTTGAATCTTTGTCAAAACTTAGATTGATGAAAGCTTGTGGGGGTGGGACGAAAGAGATAGAACTGGAAAGTCTACTGCTCATGTCCTAAGAAGGATGAGTGACCCCCAAATTAGCTTGTATGTTCAGGTCTTTTAAAATGAGTGTCTCAGTCTCATCAAGATGACAATCCTCAGTGAGCGGAGGGGATGCCAACACCGTTTCCCTAATGTTCTTGAGGATAATATTGTAGGGTTTGAAGAGTCCTCTACTTTGAACCTTCAAAGATTCAAAGATTCCTCTCTTTACATAGAATCCATAGTGAGAAACCTGGGGCTAGGTACCATGCTTTTGAGACCATGGGGTGTTTGATCTTTCGCACAAACCAATCATCTAACGAAGTTATAATTATTGAAGTGTTCAGGACAAGAAAATTGAATCATTGTTGAACGAAATCCCATAGTTTGCAGGCAAAAGGACATAGAAGTAAAAGGTGTTGCGTTGACTCCTCTTCTTGATAACAAAGCAAAAAAATCGACAGACCCTCAAACCCTTTTGTTCGGAACCGATCCGATGTTAACAAATGTCCCCAAGCGATCAACCATAAGAAGGTCATGATTTTGGGCCAACCATAATCCTTCCATGGATGGTTCCATAGTTTAGACTCCTCTTGCAATTGAAATCCATCTAATATAGAGTAGGATTATTTTAACGTGAAGGTGCCCAATGATTGTCTCCCCCATTTGAGTATATATTTCTTATATGATATTCAAATTAGTCTGTTTTGTAACGTCAAATGATATTCGTCACATTAGTGACCATCCCTAGATTGTTCCCTTGATAATTCCCAATCGCTTTGTGTTTTCCATTGACGCCAATGTTGATGTTTCCCTATTTCTTTCCAAAAATCGCTACCTTGTGAGCTCCTTGAGCTTGTGGGAGGATCTTTATTGATTGACATTTCTCATTTGCTTGCATTATTGGATATTGTTTCCAGGATTCCTCCTAGAAAGTTGCCGTCGTCCCTTTTCTAATCTCATAGAATGCATATTGCTTGAAAATATCCATTTTCTAAAATGCTTAGTTCCATACCTCTAAACATTTGATTTGTCCTTCAAATCGTAGCTGCTCAGCTTGAGTGCTCAAATACAAATATTTGCAACACCATATTTGTTTCCAAACTTGAGGACCACCCTAAAACCAAAGCCACCAAAGCATTATAGTATGCGCTTTATTGATTAAAAGGGGATTGCGCAGACCTAATCCACCCTTCATATTTGTGTTAGACAATTTATTCCACCCAACCAAACCCCACTTGTGCTTTTTGACTGATCCTTTCCACATGAACATAGTCCAGATTGATTTCAGTTGATTAGACACTTTAACTGGAATTGCCATTACCTGTTATCATAATTTTAGTCAATACTTTTAAAGTGCTGAAAGTTTTAGTGTCAACGTCAATCTATTAAAAATAATTTTAAAGCGCTCACAGTTTCAGTGTCAGCGCCAATTTCTAAAAATAGGGTTAAAGCACTGACAAATAGAATATCAATGTTATTGTAAGTTTTGAAAATAAAAATGTGTTGGCAACCAAAGTAGCAGTGCAAATTTATGACGATAGTCAATTAAACGCCGAACGCTGGAGTATTAGCGCTAAATGAAAAAAATCATTTTTTTTTTTTTATGTCAAAATGAATAAGATAATGGAGCACATGTCAACGAATGAACAATAATCTATCAAGCGAGCACTGACAATTAATCTGTCAGCGACCAACTCTGTTTTTTCCTGTAAAACACAGTAACTTTAGGAGGAGATTATGAATAGTTGGAAATGAAATTGTAAAAACCAAAAGAGGTTTTTATTGGTAACAAGCTCATTTAAGAAAACCTCTTTCAATTTTTACATAGGTGTAATGGTTTGAGATATTCGAAGGAATATTTGAGGCCTATTTTTCAGGATTTTGCAATTCAGTTTTTTCCTGTTTTAGTCATTATTTTAAAAATCAGTTTTCGAACAAATGGGGATGAATTTTTGAAAACCCAAAGATTTTTTTTATCAAGAATGGTCCGATTAACAAAAAAATCTCTCAGATTTTTCACAACTATCACGGTTTGAGAGTTTCAAATGGATCTTTGAAGCCTATTTTTCAGGAATTCGCCAGAATTAATTTTTTCTACTTTTAGAAAAAAATGCCCAATCAATTGGAGAGCCACCCGATCAATTTGAATTAGGGTGAGATAATATCTTCTTGATTATATGATTTAGTGAGCTATGGATATATGAATCGGCTTGAGATTCATTATTTTTGGATCTTGAACAGTTTATAAGTAGTCTATAAAGACTATCATTTTTGTAATGTACATGGTTGGACTTTGAAGAGAAAACCTATTGTAACAGTGTGCATTTGATTAATAGAAGAAATTTTGGATAGAAGTACATGAGTTTTGTTCTAAAGATTCATTTTTCAACATTTATGGTCTGTTTCTTAGTGTTGTTTTCTTTCTTTGTTATTGATTGTGTTTAAGCTTCTCATTTGAATCAGTAAGTAGATGTAGAATTTATGTCATAGTGCTCTATATCTTATATTTAGATATTCACCTTTGAACCAATGAGTTAAATACAAAATTCCTCATTATGATGCTCCATTTTTAAAGCTCTGAGTGTATTCCTCTTCTTCCTTTCATTCTATAGATGATTAATGTCTAGAATATTGTTGAAATACATGCGTTTGGAATGCATAATCCTTTCAAACCAAGCTCCAAAGATTATTAACTCAGATTATTAGACTCCATCGCCCAAATGGTGTTTCTTTTTCTCCATATTCCAAACAAAACCAACAAGTCTTACATCAATATGGCCATAGAATGTTTAACATACGTACTACTGTTCTGACCTAGGGTAGTTGAGTTTGAGGAGAGACCCCCCCTCTAGATTGAGGGTCCAACTTAATTCCCAAAGCGGTTAGAGGTTACCTCAGAGTTTTTCCCCACAACCAGGGTTTTCTCTGAGTGATAACTTGATAGATTATCATTCATTTGCTGACTTGTGCTCTATTTGCGCTGCTACTTTGGTTGTCAACACATTTTTATTTTCAAAACTTACAATAACGCTGATATTCTATTTTTCATCGTTTTAACCCTTTTTTACAAATCTTGACATTGAAACTGTCAACACTATAAAATTATTTTTTATAGATCGACGCTGACACTAAAACTGTCAACGTTTTAAAACTATTGACTAAAATTGTGATAATAACTGGCTCCATGAGGATGTTGTCGATCATAGATGGCAACAAGAACCCCTATAGACCAAAGGCCCGATCCATTACTGCAAATTGCAACTAAAATCAAATTGAAATTGTAAACTAAAACTAGAATTGTACATGCTGTAAAGTGAAATTTGAAACTACTAAAAATTGAGACTGAAAGCTACTACAAAATATGCTGAAAGCGCTGGGACTATTGGCATACCAACCTATCCTAAGCTGTTGGCATTTTTTTGAATAAAATGACACTAAAATGCCAATGTAACCAGTCAAGTAGCTGCTCAGATAGTATGGCTTTTTTTGTTGTGCTTGAACCTAGTAAAAAATGGCCAATATAATGGCAAAGGCTGTAACTTACTATGGATCTACTTCTCACAACGAAAAAATGGCTGGAAATTCAAGCTAAAACAACTCTCCATATAAACAACTATGGGATCATAAAAGTCATATTTTGTTTGATGATGTTCAATGTATTTTGTGACTAGAATATACTGCTTGGACTATTCATATGTGCTTTCATTATCACACCATTGCTCTAGCTGCAAATTGTCAAACGCATCCTAAAAAACATAACATTCCTCATTCAAAAAATCATAGGGAAACAATATATCCTTTTTATTATTATTATAGAAAAATGATTTTAAAGGACCGATTATGATATTGGGAATTATGGGATAGTATTTGAACCTCTAAGACCTCAATAACTTTCTCAAGTTGTCCAATGAATGTTTCTAAAAATAAATCTTATCATCGAAAGAAAATTTGCATGAATGTAAATAAATAGGTAAAAACCTTGAAAATATGCATCAATCTAATCATCGTCAAAATTTTCCCATTATTCCTTAAAACCTTTAATAGAAACAATAATTTTAACATACCCTGTCATCTCGATTGACTAGGCAACTAGATTTGCAATTCAAGCTCCAAATTCTTCGGACAATGGAGCTGTCATGAAAGTTCGGACTTTTGGAATCTGACAATGGAGTTGCCAAGTGAATGATGTACAACTTAATGGTGTCCCATTGTTGTTCAACATCAACAATCAGATTTGGATCTTGTCATTCTCCCAAGGAAAATTTCACCCTCGCTCCCCGCCAACGACCCTAAAATGTTATCATTCAAAGAAAACCTTGGCTGTGAGGAAAAATTCCGAGGTATCCTCTAACTGCTTTGGGATTGAAGCTGGCCCCTCAATCCAGAGGGGGATCTCTCCTCAAACTCAACTACCCTAGGTCACAACGGTAGCAGGTTTGTTAAACGTTCTATGGCGAGATTAATGTAAAACTTGTTGGTGTTGGTTGGAATATGGAGAAAAAGAAACACCATTCGGCGATGGAGTCTAATAATCCGAGTTAAGAATATTTGGAGCTTGGTTTTTAAGGATTATGAGTTCCAAAGGCATGTATTTTAGCAACATGCTAGACATTAATCATCTATAGCATGAAAGGAAGAAGAGGAATACACTTAGAGCTTTAAAAACAGAGCATCATAATGAGGAATTTTGTATTTAACTCATCAACTGAAAGGTGAATATCTAAATATAAGATATAGAGCAATGTGACATGAATTATACATCTACTTACTGATTCAAATGAGAAGCTTAAACACTCAATGAATAACAAAAAAAAACACACCACTAAGAAACATACCACAAATGCTGAAAAATGATTCTTTGGCACAAGTATCTTGTACTTTTGTCCAAAAGTTCTTCTATTAATAAAATTCACATGGTTACAAAAGGTTTCTCTTCAAAGTCTAACCCCGTACATTATAGAAATGATAGTCTTTATAGACTACTTACAAACTGTTCAAGATCCAAAAATAATGGATCTCAAACCTCTCAATCTATCTATGTTTATAAATCAAACAATCAAGGAGATAAGATCTAATACCAAGTCGAATTGATGGGGTGGCTTTCCAACTGATTGGGCATTTTTTTTCTCTCTAAAAATAGAAAGAATTAATTCTGACGAATTCCTGAAAAATAGGCTTCAAAGATCCAGTTGAAACCCTTAAACCGTGATAGATGTGAAAATTTAATATGAGAGAGGTTTTTGTTAATGGGTCCATTACCAACAAAACCATCTTTGGGTTTTAAAAAATTCATCCTCAGTTGTTCGGAAACTAATTTTTAAAGCAGTGACTAAAACAAGAAAACATTGAATTGCAAAATTTTGAAAAAGCGGCCTCAAAGATTCCTTTTAATATCAACTACCATAACACTTGTGTAAGAAATGAAAGAGGCTTCTTTAATGAGTCTGTTACAAAAAAAACCTCTTTTTGTTTTTAAAAATTCGTTTCCAACTATTGGTAATCTGCGCCCACATTTGCTATGTTTTACAGGAAAAAAACAAAGTAAAACAGAGTTTTGTCACTGACAGATTTATTGTCAGCACTTGCTTGATAGATTATTGTCCATTCGCTAACGTGTACTCCATTAGTGCATTCCTTTGGAATTTTTTTTTTTGGCGCTAATACTACAGTTTTCGGCATTTAATTGACTGTCTTTACAAATTTGTGCTGCTACTTTGGTTGTCAGTGCTTTTTTTTTCAAAACTTACAATAACGTTGATATTCTATTTGTCAGCGCTTTAACCCTGTTTTTACAAATCGACGCTGACACTGAAAGTATTAGCACTTTAAAATTGTTTTTTATAGATCGAAGTTGACATTCAAACTGTCAGTGCTTTAAAACTATTGACCAAAATTGTGATATCATTACCGATAGTTGATAATTTGATAATTCTTGCAGTACTTATTTTGTCGTAACTAGGTGGCTTGGAAAATTTAGCGCCCTAGAGGCCCAATTGTTTACTTTGTGATGATTATTTTCGAGAAGTTCTTCCCATGTGGAGATCTTATTGTAATATAATACAAGTGGTACTCCCAAATATTTAGAGGGTAGGTGGCCTCTCCTAAAGCCTAACATTTTACTTAATCCGGGCTGAACCATCTTGGGACAATTAAAGAAGAAAATGCACGTTTTATCAGTGTTCACTACCATACCTGATGCTTCCATGAAGATTTACAAGAGTTTGCTTATTATTTTAAACTCTTTAGAGGTAGGTAGACAAATAATATTACATCATCAGCAAACTATTGATGGGGTATTAATTCCATACAAGCGAAGCCCATAGATGAATCTCAACTCACTAGCTTTTTGAAATAATCGACCTAGTCCTTCCATTGCTAAAATGAAAAGAAATTTTGACAATGGATCCCCTTGCCTCAAACCCATCATTGGATGAAATGTTAGATAGGGGGATCCATTAATCAATATGGATAAGGAGACTGATGATATAAGAGAGAATACCCAAGCTATCCATTGTCGTGAAAATCCAAAAGGCCATAAAATCTAGATTAGGTATGTCCAACTTATTCAATCATAAGCTTTGGATAAATCTAGTTTGATGATCATGTTTGGGCATTTAGATATCCTCAAGTAATGTATAATCTCTTACAACAAAATAACTCCATCTGAAATTTGTCTCCCTTTTATGAAACCTTATTGAATCTGAGATATGAGGAAAGGAAGCAAAGGTTTCAATCTATTAACAATAACAGATGAAATTATTTTGTAGAGCACATTACAAAGAGAAATAGGTCGGAAGCATTTAGGCTTATCTAAGAGGCCTACTTTTGGAACTAAAGCAAGAAATGTTCCATTTAGGGTTCGATACAGTGAGCCATTTCTCCTTGATTCTTCCACTAGTTCTTGAATTTCCTTACCTAAGAATCCCCAACACTTGTGGAAAAAGTCCATTGCAAATCCATCCGGACCAAGGGATTTATTCATAGTCATGCTCATTACCACCATTTCAACCTCATCTAGGGAGATTGGTCTCATCAATGTTGTATTTTGTTCCTTTTTCAACATCCTTGGGATATGTTGAAGCACTACATTTTTAGCTGATTGTCTTTCCATGCATTTCTCTACTAATAAATCATTAAAATGATTTCCCAATTATTTTTCTATTTCCTAATGTTGGAGTTTTGGTTCCCCATCCTGGCCTAATAGAGAAAAAAATTATATTTTGGTGTCGCCTTTGAAGCATAACATTGTGTAAGAACTTAGAGTTCCTATCACCATTCTTGAGCCATTGTATCCTTGACTTCTATTTCCATAGTATCTCTTCTTGTTGTCTTCTATTTTCTAGTTTTTGAAGAGTGTCCACTTTTGTAGATGCCAACGCCTCTGATCTACATTCAAGGATGATTTGTTGTTGAATACTCCTCATTTTCATTTCCAGTTCTTTTTTATCCTCAAAAATGTTTCGAAATACATGCTTATTCCAATGCTTTATCTTTTGTTTTAGAGCTTTTAATTTCAGTTGAAACATGTGCATTTTTTTATTGCTCGGTTGTTCAATTCCAACCACCATTTTTTAAGCAATTCCACAAAGGATGTGTCTTGGAACCTGTTGTAGTGAAAACACAACACCCCCATTTTATTCTATGATAATAGACATGGGGACTCTTTTGGCATTTCATGTAGACTTTGAGTGTGATTGCTTCATTTCAAGTCTAATTTGCTTTTTATTTACACTTGTTTTATTTTTATAGTTTCCATAAGTTTGATTATGTTTGTTTGTTAATAAAATTTGTAAATAAGTTTTTGTTTTAAACATCCCAATTAATTATATTATTGAATAAAATAGCCCCCGAGACCAAAATGTGTGCATATGCTTTAAGCCTTAATCATTAAACAGTGTAGTATATCGGTTATAATATATCAAAGATATCAGAGCTTTGACATCGGAGGAACCCTTTTAGAATTTCCGGATGTCAAAACCCCAATTCATAATATAGTGGCTTATGCCATAATAAAATAATATAATTTCCAATCCATATAAGTGGCATGGGGGGGCATATTGAATTTGAAATATTTATGTGACAAACCCTTTTTATAGACTTCAGAATATTAAAACAAACATATCATATAACCAAAGTCCAACCATTATATAAAGGTGTTATGATTTATAAGCCCTATCGAAGGATCCACATTCCACATCATTGTTTTGCCTCCCGCATATTAGAGGTAATACATATTAGAAATTTCCTTTTGAGACACATTTAAAAAACTTTGATATGATTCCTCGTCGATATTTTGATATGCTAATCCCTCCGATCTCTATTCTCCGATATTCACATCTCTCTGATTTCTGATATTCCAATTCGTCCGATCTCTAATCTCTGATTTCCGATATGCCAATCCCTCTGATCTCTGATAATCATATTCCTCTGACTTCGAATATCTGCCAGGCTCCGATAAGTCAGACCCGATATGCGTATTAATGATGGTCTAATCAGAATATCGCGTCTGCCTATATATCAGAACTTTTAAATGGTAACAATTGTAAAACTCCCGATATCAAATATTTTATACAAGGTTCTGATATAATGGACTCGATAACATTATTAAAGGGAGTTGAATACGATATCACATCCGCTCCATATCGGAGCCGCCCAATATCGCAACTATTTCGTTTTGTCTCATTTTAAAAGTTCTGATGAGCTTACCTCCGATACCACTCAACTCTTGCCACGTATAAGTGAAAGCTACTTAATTAATTTTAAAAAGGTCTCTTGGCATAAGTATAGTTTAACACATTTTCATAGTTTAATATATGTTTTCACTGTTTTAATAAAAAAACCAACTATTTACCATTAATTCTATTTTCTGTTTGACTTTTGATACAAGGACGATTGAAAAAACATATCAATCACCAGTGAAATTCCTCTCGGTGACAAAAGGGATTTCTTAATTGGTAAAGAAGTTGAATCAGTTGAATAACGATTACATAGACCGTAAATTCTTCCTATTCATTTGGAACAAGCGGGGTCATCTTTATTTGCGCAAACCAAATTTGGAAATTCATTCTGCTGTGTTCATTTACGTTTGGTCATAGTTCCAATTAAAGTCTTCTTTGTTGTAATTAAATCTGTTGTTGAGAGAATTAGGGGAGACTGTTAGCTCTTTAAATCTTGTATAAATACCCCTGAATTTGATCCATGATAAGAGGTTGCGATCCACTCAAGGGGGATTCTCTGTAGTTGTTTGATTTGTGCAATAACACTATTGTTATGTACAGAAAGGCCAATTATAGAGAAAACATAGGGTTTCTGGCTCTATTCTCATTGCTTAGCACTATTGCAGGTAATGTGATTATGGGTCTGAGCTGCTCCAGGACTACACATTTGTCATATAATTTTGGCACTGTTTAATGAATTTTCATTCTTGTGTACTATTTTTTTTGTGTAAGTCAGAGGATTATATTAAAAGAGTAAAAATATAGTACAAAAAATATGCCATAGCAGATCGAGGCCTGAAGATAACAAGCCAGACACCATGATTTCCATTCAAAATGACCAAAAACTTTCAACTGTACACCACGCAGGGTGGCTGATCCTTCTATCTAACACGCAGACACTATAGTAATAACAAAACCCCAGATCTTAGGGAGACCAAGAAAACACCGGTCAAGACATATGTACATCCATTCAAGACGGATGAGAATTAACATCAGAACCCAATTACTAAGGGGACTTCCCGAACCTGCTCGCTGTGTCGAAGGCCTGCTCCAGAACATGGCTGTCTGCTCTCGCTTGCAGTGATTGATAGCTGCGGCATTCCACCTGCTTTTCTTGCCGCGTCCACCAGTTTGCCGTGCTTCTGGACTGAGTGTCTGCCTGAGAAGCTTAATAAGCACCGTCACCTTCTTGGACAAAGAATCTACTACCTCATGCACTGTAGTGACTTTGAAATCCAGAGCTTCATAAATGTCATATAAACTTTTCATCTGGGCCTCCGGGATGACCTGGTCACTTTGAGCCAGCCTCTTACTATCTTCCTTTGATTCCAGAGCACACGCCAGCAGGGTTTTTACTCGCCAGCTTTCCGCCTGAGTGCGCACAAACTGAGTTGCGCGTTTGGTTACTGTTCCAGGATCTTGAAGCCAATCAACCTCCTGCGCTATATCTTCCTCCAACCGCTTTCGCTCTTCTTCCTTCACAAAAGCCTCCAGTTCAGACAATTTGCGTTTGTTCTTCGACGCGGTTCTGGTTTCATACATTTCCCTCGCTGTCTTCAGCTCCATATTCGCAGTGGTGCTGTGGCAGCCATCACCTTCCATTCTTAGCTTAACGCTTGCAGCGTGAGAACAGGCGCTGAGAGCCGAAAGAAGATGAACCAGAGCGATGCACTGAAAAATTCTGTTCATGCCTATGCCTCTACTCGCTGTTAAATAGTTGTTCTGGAGGATATTACTCATGACCAACCGATCCTCCCGAAACGACGTGGATGTACTAACATAATTGTTACTGCAGTGAACTGTGTTTTCCGAGTGATGTATCCAAACCTTGACATCAATGTTGCCTCTTCCCTCTCTAATCAGAAATTGCCAAGTGTCCTCCAACTTGCTGTGGTGGTGGCAGTGATCGTTGCGGCACATCATTTTAGATTTGTTTCCTTTATTCCCCTTCTGTTGCCATAAACACACCGGAATTACCTGTCCTTTTGCCTTCTGCCAACTTTTAATATCCGTATCCACTCCTGTGTGCTTTATCATAGAAAAACGTGGAGACCGAACGCCTTCCCATTAAGCCTGGTTGGCATTATCCATGTCTTGTTTGGCCAACTGGATGCATTTCTTCTTCAGGTCTGGGCAGTTCACCTGTTGCCAACAGTTGTCCCATTCCCTATTTTGGTTGTCGATGCCATGATTTGCGAGGTGGTCCGCTATCGCATTTGCCTTGCGTCTCACTGCCTGGAAGGCTAACCCTCTCATGCCTCTGATTAACTCGGCTATGTTTTCCGTCACCTTTGCTAATCTCCAATGCTTCGTTGCTTTGCTCGCTTTGGTTCCGCCATAGATTTTTTTTGCCACAAAGATTACCAGGGCCGAGTCCCCTTCCACCACCGCTGTGCAATTCTGCATGTCTTTTAGAATCCGTAGTCCCTGCTCTAGAGCTGCAAACTCCATTTCATTGTTTGTCCCTTCTCCCAGAGCTTTGCAGTAAATATGAAGAATGTCTCCTTCATGGTTTCTTATGATGCCTCCTATACCCGCCAACCCAGGGTTTCCTCTGGACGCGCCATCAAAATTCAGCTTCAGCCAACCAACCGACAGATATTTCCAACTGTTGGACTCAGACTGCGGGTTCTGCTGGCCTCTCATCGTAGCCATGCTCTGGTTGATGTCCATCTGGAAGAGTTTTAAAATCCGTAAGTCACCAGATGAAGGCTTCTCATTAGTTTCCGTTTTGACTTTTACTTGAATTAACTGTCTAATATTTGTCATAAGTGTATCGATGCCATGCTCTGTATTTCTGTATTCATCTTGGAATATTCTCCTGTTACGCTCCTTCCATATGGTCCATGTTAAGAAACCTGGCATAACTATCCAAATGTTGTTGACTCTGGAATTTTTTGAGTAATTTTTTTGCCAATTTTGTATAGTATCTTGGATGGACTCCCTATTTCTGTTAGAGTTTAGCAAAATACCCTCCGCCCAATTCCATAAATGACAAGCCCAGTCACAGGAATTAAATAAATGATTTATTGTTTCTTCCTCTACCAGGCACATTGGGCATCTGGACGGCCCATGAAAGCCTTTATTGCGTAGATTTTCCCATGTCAAGGTTTTCTTCCTCATTAAAAGCCAGAGGAACGTTTTGATTTTTGGCCAAAACAGGCTGTTCCACACGTTATGACTCCAGGGCATGACCTCCCTCTGCTCTGCATTCTCTATCAGTTCCCTGGCTTCCTTGAGTGAGAAATTTCCGCTGCCTTTCATTCCCCATCTAAGCTGGTCCTTTTCTTCCGTGTTCCTTATCTTCCTTTTGAGTAGTTGGTCAATTAGATGCTTTGTGCTGTCGTTTTCCCCATTGCTGTTGTCGAAGTTGAAGTTTAACCATTCTCTCCAGATGGGATCCCTGCTGTTCCAGTTCCAGTATTGATGGACTTTGTATCGGCCCTCGTGTTGGCATTTCTGCTTGAGAAGATCGAGTTCGGGCTTTTCCAGTTTTGGGAGTTGCTGCCACGCATCTTCCCAAAAAAGAGCTGAATGCCCATTCCGAATTTCCCAAAAACTGTTTTCCTGCACCAAGTTGCGATTTTTCCTGGCAAGATTCCATATGGGGGATCCCTCAGGAACCTCCTGAAGTCTAATAAGATCCTGATTATTGCATTCGGGGGTATATTTCTCTTTCCAATGTCTTGCCCAGGGGAGATGGGGCTCTTTTATCCATCGCCACCAGAGTTTTGCACCACAAGTCATGTTGATGATTGAAGGATCCACCAGATTTAGGCCTCCCAAAATTTTTGGTTTGCAGAGTTTGTGCCATGCCACAAGCGCCCATTTTTTCTTTTCCCCATTACCATTCCATAAAAAGGATCTTTGGATTGTTCTAATTTGTTGAAGGATGCCCTTGGGGGATGACAGCATGGAAAGTAAGTACTGTGGGATAGCCTGCAGAACTGCCTTGGTGAGAACTAATCTCTCAGCAAAATTAAGTGCCCTGTGCGTCTAGTGCTTACACCTTTTCTCTAGGTTAGCCAAGATTTTCTCCCAGTGCCCTTTTTGCCAGGGTTTGAGTGTTAGAGGTGCTCCCAAATATCTTGAAGGTAGACATCCTTTTCTGAATCCAAGTAAATTAGAGAGATGCTTCTGAATAGCTGGATGGGTGTGAAAGAAAAAAATCGTGGATTTGGAAAGGTTAATTTCCATTCCCGACGCCTTGTTAAAAAGATCAAGGATTTTCTTAAAAGCTAGAGCCTCTTTCACTGTGGGGGTTCCATGTAACATCGTATCATCCACAAATTGTTGGTGTGTTGTTGTTGGAATAGATTGGAGAGGCTGAAGTCCCTTGATCTTCCCTTCTCTTTTTGCTTTGGCTATGAGTCTGTTGAGTCCTTCCATGAGAATTACGAACAAGAAGGGGGAGAGAGGGTCTCCTTATTTGATTCCACGAGTGGGTGAAAAGGGTTCAGAAGGGGATCCATTGACAAGGATCGAGAATCTGGAGGACTTAATAAGGGCTAGAATCCAATTGATCCATTGCTTGCAGAAACCAAAGGCTTTTGAGAATGGCTTCTAGATACTGCCAACTAACTTTATCATAGGCTTTCGATAGATCAAGCTGCATTAACATCCCTGCTAATTTTCTAGTTTGAAGGGTATGAATCATTTCTTGAGCTAGAAGAATATTGTCTAAGATTTGTCTCCCTTCGACGTACCCCGCTTGCTCTTCTGAAATGAGGCCAGGAAGAATTGGCTTCAGTCTATTAGCTATAACTTTCGATATGATTTTATAAATGACATTACACAGAGCAATTGGTCTAAACTTCTCAGGAGTGTTTGCTTCTTCCATCTTTGGGATAAGCGCTATGAAGGTGGAGTTAAGAGATTTGAGGATGGAACCAGATCGCCTAGAGTCCTCAACAACTTCCCATATTTCATGTTTTACTAGGTGCCAGCAAGCTTTGTAAAAATTAATGGTGAAACCATCCGGTCCAGGGGCCTTATCACTAGGCATACTTCTGACTGCTTCTTCCACTTCCTCTAGGGTGATTTCTCTGCTTAGAGCTGAGTTCTGTTCATTGGTGATAGTTTTGGGGATGGCCGTAATGAGCTCCTTTATGGCATCCTCTCTGTTTGCTTGCGGTTCCTGGGCAATAATGCTGAAATGCCTAGTGAGTAAAGCCGCTATGTCTTGGTGATTCTTTAAAGTTTCACCATTCTCATCCTTGAGTTCTAGTATTCTATTCGCACTCCTGTAATCTAGAGCAGATCTGTGAAAGAATTTGGTATTCTGCTCACCCTCTTTTAGCCACCGAATTCTGGATTTCTGCTTCCAAAGAGTTTCTTCTTGCTGACAGCGTGTATGCCACTGATGAGTTAAAGCTTTTTCCTGCTCTACAGACTCCTCACTATTGTGCCCTGAAGCCCAAGCTTTGTGAATCTGTTCCAGTTTATCTTCTATCAAGGTTTTCTCCTTAAAAATATCTCCAGACTCCGTAATGTTCCATTCTTAAATTTTGGCTTTAGTGTACCTTAGTTTCTTCTGAAGATTAAACATTTTGGATCCCCTTCCAATCACAGGTTCAGACCACCATTTCTCCACCCTATTGAGGAAGTTGGGGTGTTCCAGCCAAAATTTTTCGAATCTGAAGGGTTTATTCCTTGGAGTGCCATGGATAGCTGCTATTAAAGATATTGGCCAGTGGTCAGATCCTCCACTTGGAAGGATGTCTGACTCAACTAGAATACCATCCATAATGATGCTCTCAGAGATGATGAATCTATCCAGACGAGAGGCAATCAGCCTATCGCCACCTCGTCTGTTATTCCACGTAAAAGTGCCACTCTTAGGTGGGATATCCACCAGTTTAGCATTGTCAATGAAATTTGTGAATAATTTCGCATCCTTACTGAGTTTTCTTATTCCCCCTTTCTTCTCCAGAAGGGTAGTTATCATGTTAAAGTCACCCCCCATAATGCATTTGGAATATGGATGCCTAGAAATCAAACTTAACAGAGAGCTTAAAAAGGTTATTTTATCCTCTATCTTCTGCGGTCCATAAACATTTATGCATAAGAAGGATTCAGAGTTACCTGTGGGTTGGGCTTCCACGGCTATAAATGCTCTGGTTGCTTCTGCTGAGAGGACTTGAAACATCCTCGAGTCCCACATAGTGACTAAACCTCCTTCTCGTCCCTGACTCTCTACTTCCATATACTTTATGTGATTGCCGAGCTTCTTACTGATGTTAGCCATGCTTGTATTGTTGCATTTAGTTTCCTGAATGAAAATGATATCCGGTTTTTCTTTCTGAAATTTTCTTTTTAGAATTCTCTGCTTTGCTTGGATGTTTAGCCCTCTCGCATTCCATGATATGATTTTCATGATTAACTAGAAGAATTATTGGTAAGATGGGAAGGCATTTAGAGCCTTCATCTTCCCTGAGTTTATCATTATTATCCCAAGCTCCTGCAGAACTTCACCACTTGTTCTCCGGCCTCTCTTCTTCCTTTGCTTTGAACTTGTTGAGTTGCAGAGAAGACTCTTTGGGTGGTTCCCAGCTCCCCTTGCTATACCTAACTTTCTACTTTGCCTTTCTAACTCTGCTTTCTGCCTAGCTATAAATAGCTCATTGACCTTCCTGATTTCTTCATCCGGCACGTTTTCTATGCCTCGAGCTTTCCAGTTCTCGGCCATGACTGGTAGGTTCATCCCTTCCTTTGCTAGAACCTCCTCCAACTCTAAGTCATCGCTTCCTCCATCGCTGGTGAGCATGTCTGCATCCTCCTCTGGCTCTTCTGTTTGTTCCTTCATTTGGACTTCTGTGCTAATAATGGTTTCTTCTGTTTCTTTTGTGGTTTTCCCAGCTTTATCTGTTAGCCCTCCATTGGAGGTTAGAGCTTTGTTCAAATCCTCTGAGTCTGTGTCTAATTCTAGGATTTCAAAAGTATTCCTGTGGTGACCTCATTCTGTTTCTATTATGTTTGTTCTTCTTCGGTTGGCTCTTTGTCTTATCTTTGGTTTTACAAAGTTATCTCTGCCTCTGTCTGCTTGCTCTGTTTTAGTAACTTCTTCTTGTTTATTCAGAGGGCGTTCCCTCATTAGATGTCCATGCTCATGACATCTTCGACAGAGAAAAGGAATTTGTTCATAGTCTATTGCTTGGAAGTAATCCTCATCCCTGTACTCTAACCATAAACCCTCATGTAGAGCACCGGATACATCCATTTCCACGCAGATTCTTGCACACGAGGTGTATTTTCTTTGTATTGTCGCTTCTGAGGCTTTGATAAAAGTACCCAGCTGATCCCCAATTTGTTTCATAGCTGATAGACCCCAATAGTCTATGGGAAGAGAAAATAGACGGATCCATACTGGTACCTGAGTGAAAGTTTCTCTTTCTGGAACAAAATTTGGTTTCCATGGTCGCATGTAGAGACCTGCTGAAGCTAAGAAATACGGGCCTCCATCAAATATTCTGTCCTTGTCTTCTAGGTTGGTGAACACAACAGTGAAGAAGCCTTTTGCTCCTAAGTGTAGTTTCACATCGCCCTTGGGTTTCCATTGTTGTCGTATCCATTGACATAGTGCTCTTTCAGTTGGCCACAAGCCCATAAACTTGCAAATGACTGCATGCTCTACCATGTGCTCTCGATAAGCTTGAATCTCTGGATCTATTATGACAACTATGAGGGTCTCTGCTTTTTTAGGTTTGCAGGTTCCGTTTGCTGTTGGGTTGTTGCTGGGGTTCGAGCTGGTTTCACACTCCATTTCTTCTTTCCCCTGGGAGCCTTCCTTATGTTCCCCCTTCTCCTTTGACTGTTTCTCATTATTAACTGTAAGTTTTTGTCCTGTAGTGTTATTTTTTCCATTGTTCTCCAAACCCTCATTTCCTTTTCCTTTGACTTGTGGGTTGCTACTGGGCTCTCTAACTTCTTCTTGTTTTTTCTCCTTATTTTTCCCGCTGTTCTGCTTGAGCCTTTCGTATCCTGGAATTCTGACTCCTTCCTGCGCTGTTTGCTTCTGCTTCTGCATGACTATTTGTTTAAAAGAAGGGGTCCCAATGGACCCCTCGTTGACCATCTGGAGGGTCAGTTCTTGTCCACTTCTGAGTAAAACCGCTAGCCTCGATCTGTTCGCTTCTAGCTCTGTGTCTGTAATAGTGCACAGAAACCCTAACCGAGATGCGCTGCCATCGTTTTTTTGAAAATATAAGATACTTTCATCTTAGTTGCAAAGAAGAATTTCATTTATCCATTCTTATGTACTATTACCGGAATGTTAGTTTTTTATATTTCTGTCAAAGTTTTATAATTGGTTTTGATTTCCATTCTAAGTAGTATGTTTCTTTGATCTCTAACAGTATTGTTGAGTCAATTGTGATATGCTACTAAAGTCTTGCAAGAGTTATCTCCAAGAGGCAGAATGAGATCGAAATCATACTTCATTTATTGAATTATACTTGTGGTGAATGACAACTGTTTATTATTCATTTACACGTGTATTTTGCTTTTATGTGCATTATTTGAAATGAACTATTTCTTTAGATTAATACAAATTTTATAATGAATTATGTTAATATGGATTTAGACTTGTAGGTGGACTTACATTAATAACTTTTTATTAAATAGATTCATTTACATAGTTGTTTTAACCTTTTGTGAGTTTACAAACTAGTTTGGAATTCATAATCGAATATTAATTTTGGATTCATTCATAAACCAATCCTCCCCTCTGTTTTATTTAATTTGCTCTCAAATTGGGAGAGGGCTATCCCATTCCAATTCAAGATAGGATTTTCTGTGTTTAGATTAGTTTTGTATCTGCATCTTTGTTTTTCTTTAAGACCTCTCTTAAAGAGGCAAATAAATCATTAGATTCTGGTTTGATCAACGTTTAATTCGATCAAACCCTTGTGTTGATCTATTCCTTTAATTTACATCTTTAAAGATCTATATAAAGGAAATGTAACATACTATGATGTGGATATATTAACTCCTAGTTTAGGTTAGTCTTAGATGACATGGTAATTGGACCCATAACGAGTTAAAACCACCATCTTCGACGGAAAAGGAGCTGCTTTAAGTTCCCTACTGGGTGGTCTCCACTAATGTTGACGGAGGACATTTTTTCCGGTCAACATTTTTGTCGCTAGAAGGAGGGCCATAGTATATTGTTTTCTTTGAAGAATTTGTGCTTTGAAATTTTATATTACTACTATGGCTCCATTTAAAAGACCTCCTTTGAGTTTTTTTAGTAGACCTAATCCAACAATTACTCTGATAAAGGGAGTTAAGATCCTGTCTAAGGTAAAATATAATGGTAATATTTCTGCTTATAATCATCTCCTTCAATTTATTTTAAGTTACAATAATTTTAATATTGATGAAGATAATATTTGTAGGATTTTTACACTTACTTTGACAAAAAAAGCTAAGGACTAGTGCTTATCTCTTCCAGTTGCCTCTATACATAGTTGGGACGAATTTTCACAAATTTTCCTTCATGCCTTTCAGCGATATGATTACGAAAAGGTGTGTAATCAATTAGCCGAATTGCATAGGATGGAAGGTGAGTCATTGGACGATTTATTAATTAGACTCAAATTAATTTTAATGCAATTCCAATCCAAATATTTATCTCCTCGATTTCAATTAATTGGTTGGTTTAAACATTTGATATCCCTCCCTTGTATTCCTTATCAAGAATTAGAAAATTCATTTATTTCTATTGAAAAATCAACTGCTCAAACTATCAATAATGATCCTCTTCTAGAAACTAGAATTGCCAATGAACAATTTTAGGAGAAAAATGATTCTACCCAAATAAATAATGTTGTTTTGAATGAACAATTACAACCAGAAATGAACAAAAATCACTATTTTCCTCCTGATAGTCTTTTAAGAAATGACAAATCTAATTCTTCTAGCAATGAGGACAAGGATCAACATCCCAAAGTTTACAATCATGCAAATTAAGAAGATTTTGAAGCACAAATTTTGGGAAACGAGCAACATTTTTCTAATAGAGAAATTTACAGGATTGTAAATTCAAATTCTTACTTTTCTTTGTATCCCAATTTATTTGATAATTTATTAAATAATAATTCAGCTACTCCTTCCGACATTGATAACAATTCACAAGATAAAGGAGTTACCATTTACAAATTATCAGTAAGTTCTGATAGGGATAGAGAAAATTTAGTCACTTACAATTCTGCTAATTCTCTGTCTGATTTTGATTTAGGAAAAGAGGATATTAATGAAATTGTTCATAATGATGAAAACATTGAACCTCGTTATTCTTCTTCTTCAAAAATTAATTCTTTAAGTAAATATGTTTTTGAAGATGAAAAGAATGCTAATTTAAATGTTTCAATAAATTCTCAATCATTCAATCATCATGATGATTTCAGCAATCACGAATCTGCCCCAATTTATGATTCCTACAATGATGACATTCCTTTTTGGGATCATAATCTAGAAATTTTCCCATCTCTGCAAGTGAATGGAAATAAAAATGATTTTAATTTTGTAATCACTTGTGAGAAGAAAATATTTACAAACAGACTCCCACTGTGTTGTATCATTACCTGTAATTTAGATGTAAATTATAATTTTCCTTTTTCTCATTTTCTCGGATTTCAGTTTGTTTCTTTTTCGAATTTCATTTTTGATTTTCTAAACACATTGTGCTAGTACTATGAGCATCATAACTCTAGTCTCTCATCTAACACATTAATCAACATAAATGAAAATCAATTTCAGAATTATAATCATGAACATTGGTCAATTCTTATTTTGAAATTTTATTTGATGATTATGTGTGGCCAATTTATTTTTGATTTTCAAATTTTCATGAATGTTGACATTTGAGAGCCTATCATTATATACTATCCAACCATGTAATCCCCCTAGAAATTTTCTATATTACTACCCACGATTTATCAATTCATCTGAAAAGAAGTTTCTAGTAATGTACATATAATTCCTTGTTTACAATAACCTATGATATTCAAAGACTTATCATTTAACACGGGCCTGCTATTTCCTCTTTCCCTGAATCTCTTTTAAGCAACAATTGAAATACATCCTCTATTTTATGATCCCGCAGGCAAATGTTTGGAAGAATTTCAGGGAAAGGATTTTGTAAATAAGTTGCTTCTTGTACATACATTAACAATAGATGTACATAATGTTTTTAGTTTTATTTCTTTTGGTTTAATTATATTTATGCTTTTATTACTGATGTTTGATGTGCACATTCATGCAGAAAATAAGATGCTTGAATGGTTACATTGGAAGTACGATTTCACTTAGTCTTAGTCTACTTTTTAGATTAGGATTAGGACTAGTTTAGAAATTAGTTTAAATTGAATAAGAAGATGGTTTTGAACTTTGATTAATACATGGGAGAAAATGAATATTCATTAGGTAAAATTATGATCGAATTCTTTCAGGTACACATTTATATGTTCATCCTCATCTGGTTTGAGTTTTATTTCAACTTTTCTTTTCTCTTTTAATCATTATTCCTTTCTTATATTTTGTTGTTCTTCTTGTAGGTTCCCATAGATTTGATTTGTAGATTCAACTTTGTTGGAAACTAACATTTCGGAAGAACAATCATCATATGACATTAGGGAATTTTCTCTTTTCTAATTTTGCGTACATTTTGAAATCGATTGTCAGTCTTATTCTTAAAATTGAATATATAAAGATTCACACACTATTCTTAAGCAAGATTTGCAAATGTAAGAAAACCCTTGCAAAGCATACAACAATAATATAAATTGATAATTATGCTTTGAAACAAAAGAGATTGATTAACAAATCATCCTATAAGATAAAATCAACATAATCTCATTTTTATGTTAATTCTGTATATTATATTGTAAGATGTATCTCTAGGTTCATTTGCTTGATTGTCTTCTTTCTGACTTGATAAGCATTTTAGGCTTAACTGAATTGTCTTTTGATTTCATTTCACAATAAAATGGAGTAATGTTTTCTCTTTTAGCTTGGCATAATCATTGGAAGAGTCATTTTTACGCTCTAATTTATATTAACAGAATCTAATCTCTAAGGATCACTTCAATGAAGATGCTTTCGTTTATGTTCATTTTCAGCTTTCTTAGTGAGTAGTGTCCCTGGCTTTTGTTCTTCGATTTTAAATCTTCCCGTTATTTGTTAATGAACTATATTTAACCCCCATCTTTAAAGAAAGTAAAACACATTTAGCAGCAGTTACTTAAGGTCATTAGTTCTTTTGGGAAGTAAGACAATCAAGTGAATAGTATTCAACTTAAAGTTTTTTACGCCATCCCTTGCCCTTAAGGAGCAGTACGCTGCCCCATCTATTAATTAATCTCTATGAGATTAAAATTAACCATAGTTAAACACAAAAACAAAAATGGTCAATTGAAGGATATGAGGTCTCATCACGAGTCGACCTACCATGATCATAAGTTCTACCATTGTGACTGTTAGGATCCTATACCAATAGGAGTCATAATTTTTGAATGACTGAGATTAAACCTGTAATATGTACATACCTTTGCTTTCTGCAAATGTTTTCCATATTCAAAAAATTAAAAAATGTAAAGAGGGTATGTCCTAAAAGAAAAATCAAAGGACAAAAAGAATAAGAAAAGGTCCAAAAAAGTGAAAAATATGAACCCCAAAAAGGAAAAAGACCATGAAAGTGAGCAAGCCAAAATGCCACTACTATTTACTTTTATACATAATAATGATTGTGTGCAGCTTGTTATTCATGCCACAATCCATGGTAATCAAACTATTCCATCTTGATAATGCCATGCTTTAAATTTCGTGTTGATAGTTAAAGAATTAAATCTGACCAAACTGTTTAATCTTGGCAGATCATTAGATAGGTAGAGTAAATAAAAGGAGCTCAATTGTTTAATCTGAGCCCTTGGATGTAATAAGGTTAGATTTAGTTAGTTTACTATTGTAAAAAGAAAGAAAAATGTTTGATAAGGGTTTGCTAGCTCAAATGCACCCTAATAAAGAGAAGTGAAAATGGTAGGATGAGTAGATGGGTAAGTAGAAGAAAGGTTGCAGAAGTATGATGATTGATTAGACAAAAGCATATTTATTATCTTTTTTTTTTTGTAAGTGAGTAGATTATATTATATAACAAGTATAATACAAAAAACTGCCGAAGCAGTGTGAGCAGGGATGTACAATATTCCTGGGCCTATCGCCTGCTCTGAGGAAGTGATACAAGTAAACCAAAACGTTGCACACCACGCAGGGTGGCGAGGAACAGAACAAAACATAACTAAACCACAGGAACTACCGTAGGTAGACAGGAGAAGTAACGACATAACACCAGACACAAACTAAAGCCGAGATAACAGAGTGAAAAGATAACAGAGGAGCGAGAACCCGAGTCGGTAAGAGAGCCATCAAGAGACCTTAGAAGTTGTAATTCCCCAGCTGGGCGATGGTGTCCAAGCCGATGTCCCTGATGTGGCTGTCGGCCTTCGACTGCATTTCTTCCAAGGAGGCAGGCTGAAACGCTGCAGAAGTGGCTGGCATGGCAGCTTGGTTCGCATTTGAAGTGCCTGGCTGAGCCGCAGGAGCAGTATTGATGGAGTTTTTGAGAAGCTGGATGAGCAGTCTGAGCATACGGTTGTTGGTTTTGATCTCTTCATACACCAAGGTTATTTTTCTGTCCAGGGAGCTATTGAAGTCCGTAATCTTGGCCATCTGTTCTGTAGTGAGATTAACCTCAGTAGTTAGATTAACCTCTGTGACGGATTCCAGCGCCTTTGCAATTAAGGTTTTCGTGCGCCAACTCTCCGCCTGGGTGCGCACAAATTGAGTGGCTCTCTTCGTGGGAGTGCCGGGGTCTGTTAACCAGTTGACCTCAGCAGCAATTTCTTTATCCGAACGACCACCTTCCTCAAGCTTCGCCTGAGCCTCTAATTCTGCAATTTTGCGTTTGATTCTGGTCGCGGTCCTGGTTTCGTAGCCACCTCTGGCTACCTGAAGTTCCCTATTAGCTGCCTTGCAGCGACTACCTCCCGCCTCCATGGTAAACCTCTTGTGACTAGCCCGAAATAAACCAGACTCGTAATCAAACCCGCTCTCAACACAGACTCTAAGAACAATGAGGAGAACAGGGCAATTGCCCATGTTTTTATAGTGAAGGCAATGATGTTTCCTCAGGAGATTGGAGTAAATGCCTCTGATAGTGGCGGTACCTTGCTGATGGGTGAGCTGAAGAAACGCACAAGCGAGCTTGTCATTGAAAGAATTGGAGCTAATGATGTAACTACCAAGCTGATGAGCCGGGCGCCAAGTGTAAGGTGAGAGCCTTCTTAAGGGATGGTAGCGCGTGAAGGGAGATAAGCCCCGTATGCTGGCATGCTTGGTTATGTTCCTTCGGGCCTTGTTCAGCCTCCTTCCACTCAGAATTGCCATTAATGGTAATGAAACCTCTTCATACGGATCCTCTCCATGCGTGCTGCAAGGACGGTGTCGGAAGTGATAGATCTCGTCGCTTGACTCGTCATGATCGCCTAACAGCAGGAGCCGCTGCCGCCAGGAGCTCCATCTTCCCCTGTGTCCCATCAACCCATTGAGGGCTTTGGGTTGATAATCCTTGTTGATTTCCTCATGATTCCGGGACTGTGGCCAGATGCCGTCCACGATTAAGGTTGGGTGACCTGGATTAGGTCCTTCGCTGCCAGTTGTATGCATGCTTCCTTTATGATATTTATTATCATCATCATAAAAGTTCCAGATATCAATGAACGATCAAGCATGCAAATGGATATCAAAGGCAATTAATTAACTTCCCTCATTCATTTCATCTTTTACTTAACTAATTTCCCACAATAAACTTCAAAGTACTCAAAAACCCTAAGTCAAAGAGGCTCAAAGCATTTCTCTGACTTTTGGAGGGACTGGACCCTCGGCTCAATGACTTATAGGCAATAAGTACTAAAACCCCCTCATAAAAATTCATTCCCCCCTTCAGTTCATTCATTTTCCCTAATAATACTCCTTTCCTAAGGTTAAAATACTTTTACCTAGGAAAAGTATTTATCCCCCCACATAAATCATTTTCATATAAAAAACCCACAAAAATACCTTATCCTAAGTATTTATGTTAACGTTGGAAAAGCATTCAAAATCACGAAAAGCATTTACTTAGGGTATGGTGCCCCTTTCCGCTCATTTTATTAATTACTAATTTTATTTATTAAATCCCGTAAATAAAAACCCTTTTTCCCCATATATATTTAACTCCCGCATATTAACTAGCCCTATACCCTAGTTTAAAATATAAACTATAATTTCACCCAAACCCCGAAAACCCTCTAACTAATCGATTTGTGATTAAGTTAGATAATCCCCTGTTTAAACTCGTTGCTAATGATCCTGACGCCTTAACCCTACTTTAATCCTTCATTAACTAAAAAACCGCTACACTCAAGCGCCTGTCGGGCCCCCCACTACCCTCCATGCAACTGCCCCGCCCGATCACCATATGATCACTTCCCTCCACATCTGACAACCCTTATCCATTTCAGGCGGGCCCGATGTCCGAACAATACCTGCCCGAAAAAGTTGTTTTCTGTCGGGCCCCCGATGCTACGTGTCGTTCAATGTATGGAATTGGGCGGCCTCCCCCCAATACCACCGAATGCCCAAAAGCGGTGTGATGGAAACCACTTACTGCCCGCCCGCTACACACCAAAATGGTTACTATTCACCCCGCTACATGACAAATGACCACTGTTCACCCATACCTGCCAAAATTGACTTTCGCACATAAAGCCAAAAAGCCCCAAATCATTTGTTTTTATCGTTTTTTCAACTGTAAACCTCCATGCATGCACCTGCGAATGTCGAAGCTGTCAAACTATGTCCAATTGCACCCTAAAGACGCCACAGAGCACCCAGTTCACCTTCTAGCCTACACAGAGCCTTTTCGATCGTTCGCAGTTACCAGCCGCCCTATTCAGAGCTAGTTTTCCTTAAAATCCAAGTATTTAAGCCATAATTCACTGGAAAACCTGTCAATTTCAAAACAATTACTGAGTTTTATTAGTTAAAGTAAAAAATTAATTAAAGAAACTCAAGCGACTTAAGCTTACTTTGTACTGAACCACCATTGCCCTAAAAAAGTGAAAATCACCTCCCCGACTCTCAAATCCACAAGAACTGAGAATGGTTGCCCCAATTGCCATGGATGTTAGACCTATTTCCACTCCTCATCTGGACCTAGACCACCTCCCCCTAGTTGATAAGGATTTCCAGATAAAGAACACCTCTATCCATGAATCCCCTCTCAAAATACACTGCCAATACAGAGACCAATACCTGAACCATGCTGATAAAATTGGTTTTTGGGAGTCGAATTTGCCCAAGTACCAATTCCTTGAAGTTCACATTTTCCCAGAAATTGTCCATTACTACCATGCAAATTATATCCCCAGTCAAAGAGCAGTGATGTCCCCTAACCAGACCATACTTTTCACCATCACTGTTGAATCAATCAATGAGATGCTACAAATCCAGCCTGGCCAAAACTTGACTCCCCTCTCCATTGGAGATCTGTTGGACTTATTTCCCAAGCTCAACCCTGCAAGATTGGCCCAAATAATCCAAACCTTCATTGTAGAAGAAAAGTATACCCCTAAAGAACCCCCTCCATATGTGTATACCATATTTTCCCCATTTGGCCAGGACATTGTAGCAATGATATCCAGTGTCCTAGGTTATACCACCAGTGAGTATATAGATGAAATCATCCTGGCTTTCATGTCCATATACACTCCAGGACAACCTCCTGCTGTTATTTATGATTATGCCAAGTTTATAGCCGATAGGATGCATGACCAGTTTCTCAGAATGAGCAATGAGAGAGTCTTCAAATACTCCTCTGTTTTGTACCACCTTTTTCTATATTTCCAGTTAGACAAGTTTCCATTTACCCTGCAGAAGCTTGATACAAAAGGTCAACCTAGGTCAGTAATTTTCTGGACTCCATTGATCCATAAATATCACTCCCCATATTCATATATAGACTTCATAGACCTATTTGTACATCCCATTGTGACAATGCTGATAGGAAGCCCTCCTCCAAGAATCAGTTCAGATATAAAGAGGATCCTGCAACTCTCAAAACAATCCAAAGTAGGTGATTGGTACTTGTACCAAAACCACACTGAGATCAGGATTTATGGCTGTGAGCTGGCCCCATACAAACTACCTAAATACCTCCCAATGAGGTTATTTTCTCTGGAGTACTACATGCAGATAATAAATTCAGATGAGGTAAACTTTGTTAAAGCTAAAAATAAAGCCCAACTCAAGATCAAAGACCAATTAGGTCCCTTTATTTGTAATAGTAGAGAAGCTGGAAAGGAGGCAGACCTAATCCTTCAAAGATTAAATCTAAAACAGAGCTTCATATGGAGATATGATCCCTTGGATTTCATCTGCAAAAGAAGGTAGAAAAACAAGATGGCTCCTTATATCCATCACTGCATCCTTGAGATAGAAAAGTATGCAAACAAATTGCAATGGGTGGAAAACACTTTAGAGGACAGGGATAACACTGAAGTTGCTATGGAAAACACATTAATTTACCTAGAGAAATAGCTTGATGAGAGTTCTTTCCTGCAGGTTCCAAAAGAATCATAGGTACCAGAGGGATCAGAAGTACCAGACCTATCAGAAGTGCCAGATCAAACAGACATACGAGAGAAATAAGATAAACCAGAAACCACCATGAGTACCCCTCTAGTTTTACTGAATCCTCTAAATGAGGAGAAAAGCCTCAAAAGAAACAGGGAAGGGGCCACTACTTCAAAAGGAGCAACATCACAAGCCCATGCAGAGACAAGCCAGGATAAGAGACAAAGAGTCAATCCTGTCTCTGAACATGAATATACAGAGGAGACAAATGAAGTTACAAGCATAAAAAGAGATGGGAGTATGCTTGCCACTCCATCTGGAGGTGCTCTAGAACCTTCCACATCACACACTCAAATGTTGGAAAGGCAGCAAAGTGTTGAGGTATCCTCTTTTAGAATGCCAACAGATAAAGACCAAGATATCAAGGAGAGATACAAAGAAATAAAGGCTAGAAATGAGAGGCTGAAAGCCCAAACCTATGCACAGTATCTGAAGATGACCCCTACCAATCAAACAAGGCTTATGTCAGCCTTTGATGTTAAAGAGGGGAAAATGCAGATGACTTTCATCAAGCCAACCACTCAGCAGCCAAGAACAACATCAGATTTTAAGAAAGTAGATTTTGAAGTACTGGCAAGGGATATTCATCCCATTGACCAGATTGAGCTGCATAAGCAAATAGGTGAGATGATTTATTCTACATTGACAGGGAAAGCCATAGCAACCCACCAATTGCAGAACTCTTTAAACAATATGTCAGCTTAGTTTCAGTTGGAGAAGGCCTCCTCACAGGCCAAAGATACAAGAATCAAGTCCTTAGAGGACTTAGTGATAGAATTGGGACATGATCCCAAGGATGTGAAAGCAACAGAGCAACTAATTAAAAAGAAGAATGATGACATTGCTACACTGAAGAAGCAACTCAAAATTCCCCAGCTGCATCACCCTCAAACAATGGAAGTCCTAGAAGCACAACAAGGACATGAAGAGCTTATGGACCTAGTCCTAAAGCTAAATGATTGGCTTAAAGAAAAGAAATAGAGAAGGAGTTGGACACTTTGATTCAGTCCAAGAAAAATGACTCGGCCACAACTCCCAACACTATCATCCCCACAGTATCGACAACAGTTCCTTCCACAATGACATCATCATTGGCACCTACAGCTCCACCTGCCCCAACACTGCCAATTACAACTGAGTCCACTACAACAATAGGTACATCAACTGAGAAAACAAAAGAGCTGGTAAAAGCTATGGAGGAGATGTCCATCCAAGCTACATAGCTCAAACGCTTAAAGGAGAAAGTGGCAAGTTTAGAAACTGACTGTAAACTTGCCCAAATTCAACAAAGAGAAGAGACACGGAAGGCCCTAAAGATGGGTGAGAAAATCAAAGTCATAGAGAAAGATTTGACACTGCAGAAGCCACTAGGACAAACTAAAGAGATGCTCTGGACCAATATCATTGACTCTCTCAATGATATTTGGCCATCAATCCAAGTTATATTTGAGCAAACCAAACTGGTGAAGGTAGCCACTGAAGCCATTCAGAAAGTAAGGGAATAATTAGGAAATAAACCTGAGGATGCAAATCGACTCATCCACATCCTGAACAGTAAGAACAGATATGAGCTCCATGAGCTTGGCATAGAGGATAGGACTGAAGCCATCCTAGAGATTAAGAAGGTTCTTTCCAAAAGAAACCTCATGCTCAACTTAGAAGAAAAATTCCATAACATGCAGGTAGCCATTGATAGGTTTATGGCTAAATTTCAAATTTTGAGGGACAAGGGCCTTCCCAGTCCTATGGTCATCAATGACAAACTTATGACCCAAATGGACTATAGTGATAGACTCAGGAGGCTGGCCAAGGAACAAGCCAGCTCTTCAGACATTAAAGCCCTGTCAACGGGCAAAGTATTATATGATACATTGGAAAACCTGTTTTTCCTAGAACATGAGGTGAAACATTTGTTTCTCACCAAAACCAGTTTTGCAAAATACACAGAGGCAGACAAAATTTACAAAAGAATGTTGAAAATGAGATTTCATGAGACAGAATGGTGGGAGAAAATGACAGATTAACTATGAAAATAGTTTTACATCAGAAAGTTACCACAGTGAATCTGAAGGCAGCCAGGTGAGATAGGTAAAAGACAGATCAACAGGGTCAAAGGGTAACAGAGTCAAAGAATATCAATAAAATATCAAAGTAAAGAATATTCCAGCGTAGAAATACGACAACTATCAGCCAGCTTAAAGGGCTCCAACTCAATAGAAACAGCCAGCAACACCATAATAAAAGGGACAATATGAAACATTTTAACATCTATCTCTATCTTCATGCAAGAAGATATTCTTAGTCCCTAGATTAAGTCTCAAGTTGTTTTGAGATATTTTGTAATTATTTTTTGTATAAATACTTCACATTTCGAAGTATATAGGGTGGATTCCAAGACATTTCTATAGACCTTTTCTCTCAAATCAAAGTTCTATTGTATCAATGATTGGATTGGCTTGCTAGATCAAGGAATAAAGATAAGATATTTTACAAGATTCTTGTGTAAAGCGAAATACAAATAAGTATTTTTCCATGTTCATTGTTGTTTTTCTTATGTTTCTTCATAATCTTGTTTGTTTTTTTTAAATCTAAATGTATAACGAGGAATGATATTTCAGAAATTGCTTGAATGCACTCTGTCTTCACTATTTTACATTCTGAATGTTTTCTCCTAAACTATCTTAGCTAGGGAATTCTTAACTGCTCCTTAGCTTCCGTAGTTTCTCCTCTGGTCTATAGCAAAGGATTCTTAATTTCCCTTTGCTCATGATCATCCTCTGTTCTTCATTATGATCTCGGTCCAAGGATTCTTAAGTGCCCTTTCACCCTGGTTAGAATCATTTCATCCATTAGACCTGAAGATTTGCCTTTTGCTTTGCTAGCCTGCCCTGTGAACATTCCCTTTAATGATCTGGTCCAGTTATGCTATCCATTGATTGACTCCATAACCCAATGGCTTGAAGACCTAGCTCTATCCATCTGCTCTAAGAATTCCACCACCCAACCTTCAATCCAAAATCAAAACCCCATGAACACTAAGAACTAGCCTAAAATCTCATAAAAACAAAGCTAAATTATAAAGAGAGAGCCCTCTCTGGACTTAGGTTGGCTAGAGCCTAAGCCTAAAAGATTGGTTTGTGGTTACCTCGGATGCTTCCTTCTTTTGATAACTTCTGAGTGATAACATAGTGGCGACCATACTGGGGATTCAAACCCTCAGTCTTAATAAACCTTTGAGAAAATTTCAAATCTTTATTTCGAGCCTCTTGAAGGGTTTATTAGAAGTTATTTACAAAATTTCACAAAAAGAAAGTAATTAGAAAAGCTTGAAACTCTGGCTTCAAGGAGAACTCACTATACTAGGGCCAATCCAGATCCAAACCCTGCCCCAGTAGTGGATAACCCCAACCTAATTTCGAGAAGATCCAAAAGTCAAGAAAGTTCAGTCAGTCCAACACCTTCAATCAAAGCAGATTCATGCCTTGATGAGTGGTTGTTTTTAGAAGACCTCCCATTTGATGAGTCATTTGACCTTTACCTATTTAGAACCAAGTCTGAAAGTGAACTCAATGACATAGTTCTAGATCCGGAGTTTATTGCAGATCTCGAAGTCCAAAAGGCAAACTAGTCAATCGATGAGTATATTCTAAATTCCCCTCAGTCATCCCTTACTACCACTAAGATCCTTGAGCTTTCTGAACCAGTGTCAACTAGCCTTAGTTCACCATTATTCCCTTCCACCTCTGAAGTTCATTCCTCACCTCCATTTATACCTTCACTTCCCTACCAACCTATCATTACCCATCAATCATCTATTATTCCCAGTTCTCCATCAACTATTGTATCATCTCCTGATACCCCAACCCCACTTCTTAGCCCTGACCAACTTAGATCCATGGCAAATAGATATGCTCCACTTGTGTTACCTTCCCCACTTTGCGCCATGCCACAAGATTACCAAAACAAAATTGTCCAATTTGATGGCATAGGACCTTACACAACACAACATCATGTAAACAAAATGACAGACTACTTATATTACATGAAATTGATATTGGAGATGTTCAAATGAGACTTTTTGCTCAGACTCTAGCTGGTGATGTAAGGAAATGGTTTAGATCGTTACCTGCTAATAGCATAGATAGTTTAGATATGTTTTATCAGCAATTTTTAAATATATGGGAAAAGAAAAAGAACCCTCTACAGATCCTTTCAGAATACAAAAACATCAGAAGAGGACCAAATGAAATAGTGCAAGATTACTATACCAGATTTAACAATATATACATTGCAATACCAGTCAATCTTAGGCCCCCACCTGACTTAGCACTGATAAATTTTCCTGATGGGTTTGACACTGATATGGCCTTTCAACTCAGAGAGAGAAATCCTCCAACCTTAGAAGACATGCAAAGTGTAGCAGTTAGTGTAGAAGCCAACTAGCTAGCAAAAAGAGTTAGGGTTAGGAATGAAAGGAGAGGACCTGCTAAAGATGAAGCCTCACCCTCTCACCTTAAAATAGATGTTCTAACCAAGGGTATGGAAAAACTGATGGATATGATAGAAAACATTGAGAGGAAGCCTCCATGGGATAATCAACAGGCATCTCCAGTGAGAAATCGAAACTTTAGAAAGAATCAGAATCAAAATACTGGAAAGAATGGACCTGACCAAAATGTTAGGCCTCCCTTTCAGGAAAACTATGCTGAAACATCTCATTTAGATGACCCTGAACAAGACACACACATTAACTTGATGGGATTAGATGATGAGGAAACTGTCTTCTTGACCCAAGATGAGCAAGAACTGCATATGCTGCAGCAATTGCAGACCCAATCCGTAGAATCATTTGATTATAAACAAGGGTATGATTCTACCATTTTTGAATTACACAAACAATACAACTTGAGGAGTAAAAAAGATATTGATACTCCTGACCAGACCAAGAAAATAGTGCCAAATCAACCCAAGAAAATCAAAACAACTCCTGTTACTAAAACTCTACAAATTCTCCCTAGACCAAATCAGAACCCTCCTGGTCCCACCATTGTAGATATAATCCATGAACAACCCCCTAATGATCAACCATCCACTTCAATCCCCTCCAAGGAGACAGTGGAGAAATCTCCAAACACCATATTAGAAAATCCATAGAAAAAGACCTCAAATGTAGAAAAAGAAGAGCAACCTACTCCAATTCCTGCTATGAAAATTCCAAGCCCTCAAACAGAAAAAGCCCTTTTGCCTTTCAATTTGGGAGCAGAGGTGGCTAAACTAAAAATTTCAGTTCCCTTAACAGAGCTGATTAAAAGTGAAACCTATAAGTCTCAAATAAACAAAACCTTAAACTTTGTTGAGAATGAAGACTTTGTCAACTTGTTTGATGATCAACCTGAGCTTATATTCGGTCCTGATGTTAATGGCAAACCACTAGAAGGAGGAATACCACCCTTTTATATTAGCCTTAGCATTCATGATAAAATCTTACACAATGCAATGTTAGATTCAGGGGCTTCACACAATTTAATGCCTAAATTGGTTATGGAAAAATTAAACTTGGACATTACTAGACCTTACAAGGACTTATTTTCATTTGACTCAAGTCAAGTAAAGTGTCTAGGGTTAATCAAAGACCTGTGTGTTTCCTTAGTACAATATCCTGCTAAGACCATTCTCATGGATATAGTAGTCATTGACATCCCACCTAAATATGGCATGCTATTGTCTAGATCATGGGGGGCTAAACTCCAAGGGTATTTACAACTTGACATGTCATATGCCACAATCTCAGTCTTTGGACAACCTAAAAAGCTGTACAGAGAGACCCTAATGAAATATGTGGTGAGTAGCTGGGATAGACCTCAAAACTTTCCTATCTACTCCCTGCATTCTGACATTGATTCTTTTATTTTGTATAATGCTGAACAAACACAAAAAACTACTTCAAACTATATTATTTCAGAACCAGAAGAAATTTCAGTTATAGCTAAAAAAGAAATTGTCCAAACTTAAGAGATTTCCAATAAACAAGATAATCAAAATGCAACAAACAACGAAAATTTTCTTCCCCTTGACAGTGAAAATTATGAACATGAGATATCATGGCACCTCGAATTTGATGGATCAGTGAATAAGTTAGGAGCAGGAGTAGGAGTGTGGATATATAATCTGGAGAATGATCACTTAGAGGGCCATTCTTACAGACCGAATTTCAAATGCACTAACAACATGGCTGAGTATGAAGCACTTCTTTTAGGTCTTAAATTAGTTAGGAAGCTAGGAGCTATAAGAGTTTATGTTATGGGAGACTCTGAATTAGTGATAAAATAGATTAAAGCTATATATATGACCAAAGACCCTAGATTAAGTTGTTATAGAGGAACCATTATAGAAATATTAAACACTTTCGTAGAAACCAAGGTTGCTGTAATTCCTAGGAAGCATAATATGCAGGCTCATAGTTTAGCAATGTTTGCCAGCACTTGTAAGTTACCATTTCAACCTAACCATCAGTACACTGCTGAGGTCAGGCACAGACCTGCTATCCCAAATAACTTGAAAAACTGGCAAGTATTTGCTAATGACCAACAAATAAACAATTTTTTAACCTTAGAGGAAGAATTTGTAAATAGTAATATAGATACTGACATAACATTAGATCCTGATTTTAAAGATGAAATAGAAATTAATGAAATAGAAGATGAAAAGATAGATAGATTCCATCCCACTAAATTTACAAAATTAGATGTAGAAAACCTAAAGCAAGTTGAAATTGATGAGATAATTAACGAAAACTATGAAATCATTAATCTCAAAGACAACTTTTTGCCCAAAGGATTAACCCCTTTGGAAGACTTGTTTGATTCAAATGATGTCCCTAGAAAACCAAATATGGAACCCTTAAAATTTGATATAGAGGAGTGTAATATAGGCACTAAGGAAAATCCAAAATTGATCAAAATTTCAAAGTCCTTACCTCCTGCCGAAAAAGTGAAATACCTTGAATTATTAAATGAATTCCAAGATGTCTTTACTTGGAGTTATGAGGACCTCAAGTCTTATGACACCAGCATCATACACCACACTATCCCCATAAAAGAAAACCAGAAACCTTTTAAGCAGAAGCTTAGGAGGACCAATCCCATCCTATCGCCTTCTATTGAAAAGGAAATCCGAAGGATGTATGAGGCCAAGATAATAGCACCAATTAGATTTTCTGACTGGGTTTCAAATTTAGTGCCAATAAGGAAGAAAACTGGTGAGATCAAACTTTGTGTTGATCTCAGGAATCTTAACAAAGTTTCACTCAAAGACAATTACCCTCTCCCTAAAATGGATCATTTCTTACAAAGGGTAGTAGGGTCAACCAGAATCTCATTATTGGATGGGTTTTCTAGTTACAATCAGATTTTAGTTCACCCAGATGACCAGGCTAAAATTGCGTTTACTACTCCTTGGGGCACATTTTTGTATGTGAATATGCCTTTTGAATTAAAGAATGTAGAGGCCACTTTCCAAAGAGCCATGGACATAGCTTTTGCTAAGGAAATTCATGACTTCCTAGTAATATATTTAGATGACATCACTATATTCTCAAAATCTGATAAACAACACTTAGATCATCTAAGGCAGGTTTTCATCAAATGCAGGAAGTATGGAATTTCTTTGAATCCCAAAAAATCTTTATTTGGGTTAGAAGAGGGAAAATTATTAGGCCATATAATCTCTAAAGATGGTATCCGAATAGATCCTGCAAGAATTGAAGCCATCTTACAGATACAACATCCTAGGAGCATTAGGGAATTACAAGCCTTTTTAGGGAAAATTAACTTTCTTAGGAGATTTATTTCTAACTTAGCATAATTAATTAGATCATTAAACAATATGTTGAAAAAATATTCGACCATAAAATGGACCATTGAGGCTAAGAAATCCTTTGAATATATTAAGCTAGCCTTAACAAAAACACCAGTTTTGATCAGTCCAAAGTTTGATAGAGATTTCATTATATTTTCCTTTGCTTCAGAACACACAATTGTTGCAATTCTACTGCAAAAGGATGATCAGGGTTATGAATAACTTGTTGCCTTTTTTAGCAAAGCCCTGAGAGATGCCCCCTTAAAATACAATATAATGGAAAAGCAAGCCTTTGTTTTGGTCAAAGCTATCGAAGATTTTAAAGTTTACATTTTATATTCTCATATAATAACCTATGTCCGTAATTCAGTAGTCAAGGTATCTTAACTCAAGATGGTCCATATGGAAAGAGATGGAAATGGATTGCTACTATATTAGAATATGACCTAGAAATCAAACCAACAAAGTTAATCAAAGGCCAAGGATTAGCCAAGCTCGTGGCTGAATCGAACTGTTAGGCCTTAGATATAAATTTTATTCCAAAAATGAATAATGGAGAGGAGATGGCGACTCCACGAGTCATCCATGCCTTTATTGAATCACCATGGTATGCTGACATCATATATGTTTTACAAAATCTACAAGCTCCTCCTGAATTATCCAGGACCAAAAGCAGATTTTTAAAAATGAAATCCTTAAAATTTTGCATAATTGACAATGCTTTGTTTTGGAGGAATCATGAAGGTATCCTTCTTAACTGTTTATTGAAAGAAGAATCTGACAAAGTGTTACAAGAGTTTCATGCAGGTGACTGTGGAGGACATCTTTACTGGAAAACCACTGCTGACAAGATTCTTAGAGCCGGTTTCTATTGGCCTACTTTGTTTTCTGATGTAAAGAAATTTGTAACCTCCTGTCATAAATGTCAGATTTTTGAAGGAAAGAAAAAGCTTTTACCCCTGCCCCTAAAACCAATCTCTGCTGAAGCACCTTTTCAACAATGGGGTCTTGACTTCATTGGTGAAATCCATCCACCTTCCTCTACCCAACACAAATGGATCCTCACTGCTACAGATTATTTTACCAAATGGATAGAAGCCATACCATCAAGGCAAGCCACTAACACTGTTATAATAACCTTCCTTGAGGCCAACATCCTATCAAGATTCGAGTGCCCAACCAAAATCATCATTGATAATGCAACAACTTTCAAATCTAGAAGAATGATTGATTTATGTAATAAGTATCATATAACCCTGGGCCACTCCACAACTTATTACCCTCAAGGAAATGGACTAGCAGAGTCCTCAAACAAAAGTCTGGTAAATATCATCAAAAAATTGTTAGAGGATAACAAGAAAACATGGAACAAAAAGCTAGTAAATGCCTTATGGGCAGACAGGCTAACCACAAAGAAATCCATTGGTACTAGTCCTTATCAATTAGTTTATGGAATGGAAGCTGTTTTCCCATCTTCCTTGGGAACACCAGTGATGAAGCTGCTCCAAGAGTTGCAGGTTGAACCAAATGACATCTAAAGAAGAATCAACCAAACAATTCACTTACAGCAAACCAGGGAAGAAGTGTACATTAGATCTCAAGTTGTGTAGGAAAAGATCAAGAAGACTTTTGATAAAAGGACTAAGGCAGAAGATTTTTACCTAGGGGACAAAGTTTTAAAATGGGATTCAAGGAGAGAGGATAAAGGTAAACATGGGAAATTTGATTTCCTATGGAAAGGCCCATACATCATTTATGCTTTCAGAGGTAATAATGCTTTCTTCCTCAGAGAAATGGATGATATGAAAGCAGAAGGAGGACCAGTTAATAGTCGAATGCTCAAACATTATATTGAACCTAGTTACTAATTTCACTGATCATTTGTACATACTTTACTTTCAAAAGTCTAGAGTTGATTGGATGGTGATTTTTGAAGTTGAAGCCCGAAGAGAAGGCTCTAAGCTTGAAAGTTTTACTGTCATAAATAGTAATAATGCAGAAACATGAAAAGGAAAAGTTGCAGGGTAGCGTCACAACAATTCAGAATGCCATTGGTCTAAAAAGTTCTTGACATTTCACCAGGAAATTCCATCCCCAAGTGGAGCCGTTGTTAGGATTATATACCAATAGGAGTCATAATTTTTGAATGACTGAGATTAAACCTGTAATATGTACATAACTTTGCTTCCTGCAAAGGTTTTCCATATTCAAAAAATTAAAAAATGTAAAGAGGGTATGTCCTAAAATAAAAATCAAAGGACAAAAAGAATAAGAAAAGGTCCAAAAAAGTGAAAAATATGAACCCCAAAAAGAAAAAGACCATGAAAGTGAGCAAGCCAAAATGCCACTACTATTTACTTTTATACATAATAATGATTGTGTGTAGCTTGTTATTCATGCCGCAATCCATGGTAATCAAACTATTCAATCTTGATTATGCCATGCTTTAAATTTCATGTTGATAGTTAGAGAATAAAATCTGACCAAACTATTTAATCTTGGCAAATCATTAGATAGGTAGAGTAAATAAAAGGAGCTCAACTGTTTAATCTGAGCCCTTGGATGTAATAAGGTTAGATTTAGTTAGTTTACTATTGTAAAAAGAAAGAAAAATGTTTGATAAGGGTTTGCTAGCTCAAATGCACCCTAATAAAGAGAAGTGAAAAATGGTAGGATGAGTAGATGGGTAAGTAGAAGAAAGGTTGCAGAAGTATGATGATTGATTAGACAAAAGCATATTTATTATTCTCATCATAAAAGTTCCAGATATCAATGAACAATCAAGCATGCAAATGGATATCAAAGGAAATTAATTAACTTCCCTCATTCATTTCATCTTTTAATTAACTAATTTCCCACAATAAAGTTCAAAGTACTCAAAAACCTTAAGTCAAAGAGGCTCAAAGCATTTCTCTGACTTTTGGAGGGACCGGATCCTCGGCTCAATGACTTATAGGCAATAAGTACTAAAACCCCCTCATAAAAATTCATCCCCCCCTTCAGTTCATTCATTTTCCGTAATAATACTCATTTCCTAGGGTTAAAATACTGTTACCTAGGAAAAGTATTTAACCCCCCACATAAATCATTTTCATATCAAAAACCCACAAAAATACCTTATCCTAAGTATTTATGTTAACGTTGGAAAAGCATTCAAAATCACGAAAAGCATTTACTTAGGGTATGGTGCCCCTTTCCGCTCATTTTATTAATTACTAATTTTATTTATTAAATCCCATAAATAAAAACCCTTTTTCCCCATATATATTTAACTCTCACATATTAACTAGCCATATACCCTAGTTTAAATATAAACTATAATTTTACCCAAACCCCAGAAACCCTCTAACTAATCGATTTACGATTAAGTTAGATAATCCCCTGTTTAAACTCGTCACTAATGATCCCGACACCTTAACCCCACTTTAATCCTTCATTAACTCAAAAACCGCTGCACTTAAGCACCCGCCAGGCCCCCCACTACCCTCCGTGCAACTTCCCTGCCCGATCACCATATGATCGCTTCCCTCCACATCTGATGGCCCTTATCCATTTCGGGCGGGCCTGATGTCCGAACAATACCCGCCCAAAAAAGCTGTTTTCCGCTGGGCCCCCGATGCTACGTGTCGTTCAATGTATGGAATCGGGCAACCTCCCCCCAATACCACCGAACACCCAAAAGCGGTGCGATGGAAACCACTTACTGCCCGCCCGCTACATGCCAAAATGGTTACTGTTCACCCTGCTACATGACAAATGACCACTGTTCACCCGTACCCACCAAAATTGACTTTCACGCATAAAGCCAAAAAGCCCCAAATCATTTATTTTTATCGTTTTTTCAAATGTAAACCTCCATGCAGGCACCTGCGAACATTGAAGTTGTCAACCTACGTCCAATTGCACCCTAAAGACGCCACAGAGCACCCAGTTCACCTTCTAGCCTACACAGAGCCTTTTCGACCATTTGCAGTTGCCAATCGCCCTATTTAAAGCTAGTTTTCCTTAAAATCCAGGTATTTAAGCCATAATTCACTGGAAAACCTGTTAATTTCAGAACCAGTTACTGAGTTTTATTAGTTAAAGTAAAAAATTAATTAAAGAAACTCAAGTGACTTAAGCTTACTCTGTATTGAACCACCATTGCCCTAAAAAACTGAAAATCACCTCCCCCATTCTCAAATCCACAAGAACTGAGAATGGCTACCCCAATTGCCATGGATGTTAGACCTATTTCCACTCCTCATCTGGACCTAGACCACCTCCCCCTGGCTGATAAGGATTTCCAGATAAAGAACACCTCTGTCCATGAATCCCCTCTCAAACTCTATTGCCGATATAGAGACCAATCCCTGAACCATGCTGATAAAATTGGTTTTTGGGAGTCGAATTTGCTCAAGTACCAATTCCCTGAAGTTCATATTTTCCCAGAAATTGTCCATTATTGCCACGTGAAATTATATCCCCAGTCAAAGAGCAGCGATGTCCCCTAACCAGACCATATTTTTCACCATCATTGCTGAATCAATCAATGAGATGCTACAAATCTAGCTTGGCAAAAACTTGACTCCCCTCTCCATTGGAGATCTGTTGGACTTATTTCCCAAGCTCAGCCCTGCAAGATTGGTCCAAATAATCCAAACCTTCATTGTAGAAGAAAAGTATACCCCTAAAGAACCCCCTCTATATGTGTATACCATATTTTCCCCATTTGGCCCGGACATTGTAGCAATGATATCCAGTGTCCTAGGTTATACCACCAGTGAGGATATAGATGAAATCATCCTGGCTTTCATGTCCATATACACTCTAGGAAAACCTCCTGCTGTTATTTATGATTATGCCAAGTTTATAGCTGATAGGATGCATGACCAGTTTCTTAGAATGAGCAATGAGAGAGTCTTCAAATACTCCTTTGTTTTGTACCACCTTTTTCTATATTTCCAGTTAGACAAGTTTCCATTTACCCTGTAGAAGCTTGATACAAAAGGCCAACCTAGGTCAGTAATTTTCTGGACTCCACTGATCCATAAATATCATTCCCCATATTCATATACCGACTTCATGGACCTATTTGTACATCCCATTGTGACAATGCTGATAGGAGGTCTTCCTCCAAGAATCAGTTCAGATATAAAGAGGATCCTGCAACTCTCAAACCAATCTAAAGTAGGTGATTGGTACTTGTACCAAAACCACACTAAGATCAAGATTTATGGCTGTGAGCTGGCCCCATACAAACTACCTAAATACCTCCCAATGAGGTTATTTTCTCTGGAGTACTACATGTAGATAATAAATTCAGATGAGGCAAACTTTGTTAAAACCAAAAAGAAAGCCTAGCTCAAGATCAAAGACCAATTATGTCCCTTTATTGGTAATAATAGAGAAGTTGGAAAGGAGGCAGTCCTAATCCTTCAAAGATTAAATCTAAAACAGAGCTTCATATGGAGATATGATCCCTTGGATTTCATCTGCAAAAGAAGGCAGAAAAACAAGATGGCTCCTTATATCCATCACCGCATCCCTGAGATAGAAAAGTATGCCAACCAATTTCAATGGGTGGAAAACACTTTAGAGTACAGGGATAGTACTGAAGTTACTGTGGAAAACACATTAATTTGCCTAAAGAAAAATCTTGATGAGGGTTCTTTCTTGCAGGTTCCAGAAGAATCACATGTTCTAGAAGAATCACAAGTGCCAGAGGGATCAGAAGTACCAAACCTGTCAGAGGTGCCAGATCAAATAGACATACCAGAGAAATCAGATAAACCAGAAACCACCATGATTACCCCTCCAGTTTTACAGACTCCTCTAAATGAGGAGAAAAGCCTCAAGAGAAACAAGGAAGGGGCCACTACTTCAAAAGGAGCAACATCACAAGCCCATGCAGAGATAAGCCAGGCTAAGAGACAAAGAGTCAATCCTATCTCTGAACATGAATATACAGAGGAGAAAGCTGAGGTTACAAGCACAGAAAGAGATGGGAGTAGGCTTGCCACTCCATCTGGAGGCACTCTAGAACCTTCCACATCACACACTCAGATGTTGGAAAGGCAACAAAGTGTTGAGGTATCCTCTTTCAGAATTCCAGTAGATAAAGACCAAGATATCAAGGAGAGATACAAAGAAATAAATGCTAGAAATGAGAGGCTGAAAGCCCAAACGTATCCACAGTATCTGAAGATGACCCCTACCAATCAAACAAGGCTTATGTCAGCCTTTGATGTTAAAGAGGGGAAAATGCAAATGACTTTCATCAAACCAACCAATTAGCAGCCAAGAACAACATCAGATTTTAAGAAAGTAGATTTTGAAGTACTGGCAAGGGATATTCATCCCATTGACCAGATTGAGCTGCATAAGCAAACATGTGAGATGATTTATTCTACATTGACAGGGAAAGCCATAGCAACCCACCAATTGTAGAACTCTTTAAACAATATGTCAGCTCAGTTTCAGTTGGAGAAGGCCTCCTCACAGGCCAAAGATACAAGAATCAAGTCCTTAGAGGACTTAGTGATAGAATTGGGACATGATCCCAAGGATGTGAAAGCAACAGAGCAACTAATTAAAAAGAAGAATGATGACATTGTTGCACTGAAGAAGCAGCTCAAAATTCCCCAGCTGCATCACCCTCAAACAATGGAAGTCCTAGAAGCACAACAAGGACATGAAGAGCTTATGGACCTAGTCCTAAAGCTAAATGATCAGCTTAAAGAAACAGAGAAGGAGTTGGACACTTTGATTCAGTCCAAGAAAAATGACCTGGCCACAACTCCCAGAACTGTCATCCCCACAGTATCAACAACAGTTCCTTCCACAATGGCAGCATCATTGGCACCTACAGCTCCACCTACCACAACACTGCCAATTACAACTGAGTCCACTACAGCAGCAGGTACATCAACTGAGAAAACAACAGAACTGGTAAAAGCTATGGAGGAGATGTCCATCCAAGCTATAGAGCTCAAAAGATTAAAGGAGAAAGTGGCAAGTTTAGAAACTGACTGTAAACTTGCCCAAATTCAACAAAGAGAAGAGACACAAAAGGCCCTAAGGATGGGTGAGAAAATCAAAGTCCTAGAGAAAGATTTGACACTGTAGAAGCCACTAGGACAGACTAAAGAGATGCTCTGGACCAATATCATTGACTTTGTCAATGATATTTGGCCATCAATCCAAGTTATATTTGAGCAAACCGAACTGGTGAAGGTAGCCACTGAAGCCATCCAGAAAGTAAGGGAAGAATTAGGAGATAAACCTGAGGTTGCAAATAGACTCGTCCACCTCCTGAACAGTAAGAATAGATACGAGCTCCATGAGCTTGGCATAGAGAATAGGACTAAAGCTAGCCTAGAGATTAAGAAGGCTATTTCCAAAAGAAACCTCATGCTCAACTTAGAAGAAAAATGCCATAACATGCAGGTAGCCATTGGCAGGTTTATGGCTAAATTTAAAATTTTGAGGGAAAAAGGCCTTCCCAGTCCTATGGTCATCAATGAAAAACTTATGACCCAATTGGATTATAGTGATAGACTCAGGAGGCTGGCCAAGGAACAAGCCAGCTCTTCAGGCATTAAAGCCCTGCCAACAGGGAAAGTATTATATGATACATTGGAAAGCCTGTTTTTCCTAGAACATGAGGTGAAACATTTGTTTCTCACCAAACCCAATTTTGCAAAATATACAGAGGAAGATGAAATTTACAGAAGAATGTTGAAAATGAGATTGCTTGAGACAGAATGGTGGGAGAAAATGACAGATTTACTATGAAAAAAGTTTTACATCAGAAAGTTACCACAGTGAATCTGAAGGCAGCTAGGTGAGACAGGTAAAAGATAGATCAACAGGGTCAAAGGGTAACAGAGTCAAAGAGTATCAGTAAAAGATCAAAGTAAAGAATATTCCAGCATAGAAATACCACAACTATTAGCCAACTTAAAGGGCTCCAACTCAACAAAAACAACCAGCAACACCATAATAAAAGGGACAACATGAAACAATTTAACATCTGTCTCTATCTTCATGCAAGAAGATATTCTTATTCCCTAGATTAAGTCTCAAGTTGTTTTGAGATATTTTGTAATTATTTTTTGTATAAATACTTCACGTTTCGAAGTATGTAGGGTGGATTCCAAGACATTTCTATAGACTTTTTCTCTCTAATCAAAGTTCTATTGTATCAATGACTGGATTGGCTTGCTGGATCAAGGAAATAAGACATTTTACAGGATTCTTGTGTAAAGCAAAATACAAATAAGTATTTTTCCATGTTTAATGTTGTTTTTTCTTGTGTTTCTTCATAATCTTGTTTATTTTTCTAAAATCTAAATGTATAATGAGGAATGATATTTTAGAAATTGCTTGAATGCACTCATTCTTGACTGTTTTACATTCTGAATGTTTTCTCCTAAATTATCTTAGCTAGGGAATTCTTAACTGCTCCTTAGCTTCCGTAGTTTCTCCTCTGGTCTATAACAAAGGATTTTTAATTGCCCTTTGCTCATGACCATCCTCTGTTCTTCATTATGATCCTGGTCCAAGGATTCTTAAGTGCCCTTTCACCCTAGTTAGAATCATTTCATCCATTAGACCTGAAGATTTTCCTTTTTCTTTGCTAGCCTGCCCTGTGAACATTCCATTTAATGATCTGGTCCAGTTATGCTATCCATTGATTGAATCCATAGCCCAATGGCTTGAAGACCTAGATCTATCCATCTGCTCTAAGAATTCGACCACCCAACCTTCAATCCAAAATCAAAACCCCATGAACACTAAGAACTAGCCTAAAATCTCATAAAAACAAAGCTAAATTATAAAGAGAGAGACCTCTCTGGACTTAGGTTGGCTAGAGTCGAAGCCTAAAATATTGGTTTGTGGTTACCTCAGAGGCTTCCTTCTTTTGATAACTTCTAGGGAAAACCTCTGAGTGATAACAGTGACATTGCCATTATTGGTCACGAAGCCAAGGTAATGGCTTTCGACCACAAGGTTGAAAGACAATAGGTCTCATAACGAGTCAGCTTGTTCACCGTGTTAGATCTCATGAATGGAATTGTCGTTAGCTGGTTACCAAGCTAGGACAATGATCTTCAGTTGGCATTCAAATAAATTTAAGATGATCTTTTGCAACTATGCATTTATTCCTAATAGATGGGACACTGACACCTAAAAGGGTTAAAAGGCATCCCTATCGAGGCTATAGACGCCTGCTGGTAGTAGTGGCCATGCCTATGGTATAGAGGTTAAATTAATACTATGTTTTCTTGATTAACTTGTTTACTAAAAAATTGATGCCCAACTAAGCTGACTGTTGTATATATAAATTTACTGAAACATTGAATTCATGGGGTAAATTTTTACAAGTTCATGAATGATAATGGTATATCTATTTATTTGAAAACATATAATAGGGACAAAATGGTTAGGATATCTGAATTTGAGCATTTCAAATTATCTAATTATAATTCCTTTATTTTAAAACGGTTTTGTATCTTTACGACAGAGATAACTGCTTCTCCCTAGTGTGTCGCCATTGTTGTAGTGAAAACACAACACCCCCATTTTATTCTATCATAATAGACACGGGGACCCTTTTGGCATTGCATGTAGACTTTGAGTGTGATTGCTTCATTTCAAGTCTAATTTTCTTTTTATTTACACTTGTTTTATTTTTATAGTTTCCCTAAGTTTGATTAAGTTTGTGTGTTAACAAAATTTGTAATTAAGTTTTTGTTTTAAACTTCTTAATTAATTAGATTGATGAATAAAATAGCCATCGAGAATATGATATATGCATAGGCTTTAAGCATTAATCATTAAACAAGGTAGCATATTGGTTATAATATATCAGAGATATCGAAGTTTTGACATCGGAGGAACCCTTTTAGAATTCCCCGATGTCAAAACCCCGATGCATAATACAATGGCTTATGTCGTAATAAAATAATATAATATCCAATCCATATAAGTGGCATGGGGGGCATATTAAATTCAAAATATGTATGTGACAAACCCCTTTTATAGAATTCGAAATATTAAAACAAACATATCATATAACCAAAGTTTGACCATTATATAAAGGTGCTATAATTTATAAGCCCTGTTGGAGGACCCACATTCCACATCATTGTGTCCGCTCCCGCATATAAGAGGTAATACATATAAGCGATTTAATTTTGAGACACATTTAAAAAACTTCGATATGATTCCTCGCTGATATTTCGATATGCTAATCCCTTCGATCTCCAATTTCCGATATTCATATCTCTCCGATTTTTGATATGTCAATCCCTCTGATCTTCGATTTCCGATATGCCAATCCCTCCGATCTCTGATCTATGATAATCGTATCCCTCCGACCCTTGATCTCTGATAATCATATCCCTTTGATATCTGATCTCTAATCTCTGATCTCCGATAATCATATCCCTCCGACTTTCGATATCTGCTAGGATCCGATAAGTCAGACCCGATATGCGTATTAATAATGGTCTAACCGGAATATCACTTCTGCCTGTATATTGGAACTTTGAAATGTTAATAATTGTAAAACCCCTGATATCAAATCTCTGGTACACGGCTCCGATATAATGGACTCGATAAAATTATTGAAGGGAGTTGAATACGATATCACATTTTCTCCATATCGGAGCCGCCTAATATCGCAACTATTTCGTTTTTTCTCATTTTAAAAGCTCCGATGAGCTTACCTCCGATACCACTCATCTCTTGCCACGTGTAAGTAAAAACCACTTAATTAATTTAAAAAGGTCCCTTGGCATAAGTATAGTTTAACACATTTTGTAGTTTAATCTATGTTTTTGATGTTTTAATAAAAAAACCAACTATTTACCATTAATTCTATTTTCTGTTTGACTTCTGATACAGGTTCGATTGCAAAAACATATCAATCACCAGTGCAATTCCTCTAGGTGACAAAATGGATTTATTAATTGGTAAAGACATTGTTGAATAAGTTGAATAACGATTACATTGCCCGAAAATTCTTCCTATTCATTCGGAACAAGCGAGATCATTCTTATCTGCGCAAACCAAATTGGGAAATTTGTTCTGTTGTGTTCATCTATGTTTGGTCAGAGTTCCAATTAAAATCATCTTTGTTGTAATTAACTTTGCTGTCGAGAGAATCAGGGAAGGTTTTTAGCTCTGTAAATCTTGTATAAATACCCCTGAATTCTATCCATGATAAGAGGTCGTGATCCATTCAAGGGGGATTCTCCGTAGTTATTCGATTTGTGCAATAACATTATTGTTATGTACAGAAAGGTCAATTATAGAGAAAACATAGGGTTTCTGGCTCTATTCTCATTGCTTAGCACTATTGCAGGTAATGTGATTATGGGTCTGAGCTACTCTGGGACTACACATTTGTAATGTAATTTTGGAATTGTTTAATGAATATTCATTCCTATGTACTATTATTGGAATGTTAAATTTTTATATTTCTGTCAAAGTTTTATAATTGGTTTTGATTTCCATTCTAAGTAGTACGTTTCTTTGATCTCTAACACTATTGTTGAGTCAATTGTGATATGATGTAGAAGTTTTTGCAGGAGCTATCTCAAAGAGGCAGAATGAGATCGAAATCATACTTAATTCATTGAATTATACTTGTGGTGAATGATAACTATTTATTATTCATTTACAAGTGTATTTTTCTTTTATGTGTATTAATTGAAACAAACTATTTCTTTTGATTAATACAAATTTTATAACGAATTATGTTTAATATGAATTCAGGCTTGTAGGTGGACTTGCCTTAATAACTATTTATTAAAGTAGATTCATTTACATAGTTGTTTTAACCTTTTATGAGTTTACAAACTATTTTGGAATTCATAATCAAATACTAATTCTGGATTCATTCATAAACCAGTCCTTCCCCCCGTTTTATTTAATTTTCTCTTGGATTGGGAGAGGGCTATCCCATTCCAATTCGAGATAGAATTTTCTGTGTTTTAGATTAGTTTTGCATCTGCATCTTAGTTTTGCTTTAAGTCCACTCTTAAAGAGGCAAATAAATCATTAGATTATGGTTTGATCAACCTTTAATTCAATCAAAACTTTGTGTTGATCTATTCCTTTAATTTACATCTTTAAAGATTAATATAAAGGAAATGTAACATACTATGATGTGGATAGATTAACTCTTAGTTTAGGTTAGATTAATATTAGAGTAGTTTTAGGTTAGTCTTATATGACAGGGTAACTGGACCCATAACCAGTCGGAACCACCATCTTTAATGGAAAAGTAGATGCTTTAAGTTCTCGACCGGGTGGTCTCCCCTAATGTTGACAGAGGACATTTTTCCCGATCAACAGAACCAAAAGCTCTTAAAGTGAAAGGGATGATTTGGAGGAAAATTTTCAAGTCAATTTCCAGTTGGATGGGCCAATGATCCAACCCCATACATGGCAGAATTGAAGCTTCTACATATCAGAGTAGTTTTTAAGGATTTACTATTTTTCCTATATATAATATTGTATGCGATTATTTTTGTTTCAAAATTCTTACGTTTGGAATGTAGGCAAATATTCATTAAAAAAAGTTAATTTACTATTAAAATTGGTAAAAAATTTTTCAAATATCATCCATTTAATAATATATATGTAAAAAATAGGCGATGTTTTTAACAAAATTGGTGAATATATATATATATATATATATATATATATATATATATATATATATATATATATATATATATATATATATATAGCTTAAAAATAACCCATTTGCGAAATTTCGTCCCTAAAATTTTCCCTACTACATGTATGTATTTTTGTAAAACTCCTTCAACTAATCAATCTAGCCGACATGCAATCTATCTAGTACCTTGTTTGCGATTATTCCAAGTGTAAATCCCGTTATTGGTTTGAATGTCTACAAGGCACAAATTTTCAATATACTTGTTAAAATCTTCTGTGACTTGGTATAATCTACGAAGCCCTCCTTTTTTCTCTTGTAACGATCTAATGAGATTAAAATCTCCTTCCACCACCCATAGATAATTACCTAATAGTTGTTTTATATCCTGTAATTGTTGCAAGAAAACATGGTTATATTTCACACCCGCAGACCCATAGACTACCGATAGATAAACAATGTATTTTGTCCCTACATATTTGAAGCTCCCTGTGAGAGTTTGGTTTGTAGCCCACCATTCTTTGAAAACTAATATTCTTGGATTCCCCCATACAGCTAAACTACCCGCACTACCTTTAACATCTAATGACATTGTTTCACATCCCTTCCAACAAAAGATTGAAATTTTGGACATTTTGTCTCTTGTTAATTTAGTTTCTTGTAAGATAACAATAGATGGATTTTATTTTCTAATACATTCACTAAGATGACGTTGTTTCCCCTTTCTATTTAGCCCTCAAATATTCCATGAAATTATCTTCATGATGAAATGTTAGGTAGAGATGTTGGAATATCCACCATAACAGTTGCTTGATCTTGACTTACCTGGGTTGGTCAGTTGTTTTGCCTAGTTTCTTTCTTCGGTTATTTATCTTTTTTCTTATATTCTTTATTTAATATTTCTTTCCTCTTCTCCTTAAAGCTTTGGAAAGCTTGAGCTATTTATTCATTTAATAAGTCTCGACGCTTTGTTTTCATCGAAGATAAGCATTAGCATATAACTCTCTATTCTCTAAACTCAAATCTCCCAAGTATTTTTTGGGCCCAGTCATTTACTAAGGACATTAGAAACTTTTATTCCTTTGAGAGATCATCCACCTTCTCTTTTAGTAAGGGGGCCACCTCGTCGAAGCCTGATAGTGTATAAAAATCGAAACTTTCTTGTGGAATATCTTCTTCCTCTATTTTGCATTTAAGCACATTGTTATCTTGAGATTGTTCCACTAACAAGACTTCCATTTGAACATCCTCCCCTTTTTTAAGATCTTCCTCCATATCCTCTAAAGATGAGAAATGATTTTCCTCCTCCAACATCTTGGGGGTAGATGAGTTTCGGTTCCTGTTACTCCATCTCCTAGGTTGTACTTTAGTGAAACCAACAATGGCTGTCATACCTCATATAGGTTGTTTATTCCTTATCTATGGGCATTCTCTTATTAGATGACCATGTTCATGGAAACATCTACATCTGAACGAAACATGTTCGTAGTCCAGGGGTTGTTTCCAAAAATTCTCCTTGATAATCTAGCTCAATAGAGTATAGCAATGGTTGAGATATGTTCATATATACACATAACCTGGCATATGACATGTTTTTCCCATCTTGGTGATCTCTAAGAGATTGACAAAACGCCCTAGCGTTTGTCCAATCTCTTCTAGGATTTTCAGTGTCAAGAAATCCACTGGAAGTGAGTATAGTTTGACCCATACTAGTTCTTCTATGAATTGTTCCTTATAAGGGTTGAAACAATCCTCCCAATGCCTGATATAGGGATCGATGTTATTAAAGAAATACGATCCACTTTCAAAAATTCGAGCTTTGTTTTCAAGGTTGGAGAAGATAACTGTAAAAATCCTTTTGGCCCTAGTCTCAAATACACCTCTCCCTTTGGTTGCCAAGTCTATTGTATCCATCATTCCAATTCCTTTTTCGTAGGCCATATCCCTATAAACTTACAGATGAAAGCATGATCCCTCATGCGTCTTCTATGATCATCTAGTACTTTAGAAGGGATAATAAATCTAGGGTTTTGAGGAGATTTAGGGATACATTAACCCCATATACTCCTTTGCCACTGATCTCCCAGGACAATCAGCCGGATGGATTCAGAGGGGCTTCCCTTAGAACCTAATTTCCTCCACTAGGAAAAGGCCTACAAGTAAGAAAATTCTAGAAGGAGGGGTGACCCCTCCCACCCTTTAATTCATTGTGCCAAAACTCATATATATGTATATGTATATGTATATGTATATGTATATATATATATATATATATATATATATATAATCAAAATTGTGAGTGAAAAAAATAAATATTTCTTACCCTTCAGTGATGAAAAATACTGATTCTTTGAGCCGTGACTCGTACTCAAACCTTCACCATTCTACTTCTATCAAGTCATTCCACGTTGGCTTTTACATCATTTTGGATGTGCACCAAATCTCGTTGGGAATCATGATTGCCGTTAGACTAAAACTCAGAGGTGTTAGTTAACGATCACATCGCCAGAGATAAGGATCCATGAGAAGCAGTTAGTCCATGTTGTGAAACACACAGGGAGCATTGGTTTATCCAATGCCCAACAATCTCCCCCCCAATGCAAGCTGGGTGTGTATTGAACTCGTGACCTACGCTCTGATACCACTTGTTGGGAATCACGATTGTCGTTAGACCAAAACTCGTAGGTGTTAGTTAACGACCGCATCGCCAAAGATAAGGATCCACGAGCGGCGATTAGTCCATGTCGTGAAACACACGGGGAGCGTTGGTTTATCCAATGCCTAACACATATTCTTAGATTTAGTTTTTTTTCACCAACTTAAACGCAAATAATAGTTAATCAAATTTACACTTTATCATTTATCAGTACCATCCAAGCATAAAGGATATATGGGTATTTTTGCTACTAAATAATATAATTTTTTTAATGGAAAATATTATGGGATTCTTTTCATTTTTCAGTGATCAGATGAAAACTGATTTAACTACATACTTGCTTTCAAATAATTTAATTGGATTTGTACTTGTTATTTATAAAAAAATTTAATTAATAAAATGAAAATACATTTTATATATCCTAATTCAATCGTATATTTAATAAAAAAATAAAAAATAACTATAAAAATAATAGTTACATTTAATGTTTTCCGTATTTTACTTGTAAATTATTAGAATTCAATTTAAAGAATGATAGTGGCATTTCTTAGTATTGGACTGGACATGCACTTCTTTGAGCGACGATATTTGGCATTAAGTCGTTGTTAGAGAATTTTATGACATAATGTGAAGTTGCGTAAATGTAATATTAGTTTTTGGTTACCCAGTGTAGTTTGACTATGTGCATATTTTGTATAAAGTTTGCACCACTATATTTTTATGAGACATTTATATGAGCATATTTTGTATAAAGTTTGCACCACTATATTTTTATGAGACATTTATATGAGCTAATTTTGTTTTTAAAATTTTGTTTTTTAACATAATTATTAAAAATAAAAGGAATTTTGAAAGGCAGTTTAATTGGTAATCGTCATGATATGAAATATTATGTAAATCACATTCAAGATTCAAATTCTCCTAATTAACTTATCCATGTGGGAGGGGCATACATACACACTTAGAGGTTCTAGTAGTAGTATTTGAATTGTCAATTCCTTTAGATACAAAATAATATATATATATATATATATATATATATATATATATATAATAAAATAAAAAGTAATATTATTAACACTTGATTAGAAAAGAGATCACTCTGTGAGCTAATTTTGTTTTTAATCATTTTTAAGATTTTGTTATTTTTAACATAATTATTAAAAATAAAAAGAATTTTGAAGGGCATACACACCTAGAGGTTCTAGTAGTAGTAGTCGAATTATCTATTCCTTTAGATACAAAAAAATAATAACAAATATATCTATATATATATATATATATATATATATATATTATTAACACTTGATTAGAAAATGAGATCACTCTGCAACTAGGGTTTCATTCAACCATGAGCTTCAACTTGTCCAGCATGGGTTGCAATGCAGGGGTTACAATGTTGGATTTGGCGAACAATCTTTTGCAAGTCCACGAGAACTCTAATGTCGTTGTGGTGACGTCGAATTGATATTGTGAGAACCAACAATCCATGCTGCTTCTAACTTGCTTGTTCTGCATGGCCGACATTGCCATTTTGTTATTGAAAAAACACAATGAATATATCCAAGCAAAGTATAGGATCATCCATGCCATTAGAAATCACAAAGGTGCATACGAGAAGGCATACCTTTGTATCTATCAAGAAGAAGATATGAAGGGAAAAGTCGACACCTTACTTTCCAAAAATCTCATGGCGATCATAGGTAATGCGCTCAAGGCCAACATAACAACCGAGGACGAATTCAACCCAATTATATAGGTCTCTCCTAGTTTTTTTGGCCCACTTTTGTTGTTGCTATAGATCAGGCATTTTTGGCTCACTACTAAGATTTTATTGGGCCACAAGCCCTGATCCTTGCTCACACAATATTAACAGCCCATAGAATGCAATAGATCTACAAGATAAAATATTATACTGTAATCGATTTGGATTTGTTGAAGGGTACAAAGGTTTGAATAAGGGGGGAATTTTCATATATTTATTAAGGACATTAATGGGAAATCCTTCATTTTTTGGGTTTCAGGTTCAGATTATGTGACGAATCTCAAGCAACAAATAGAGAAACAATTGGAATATCTTGTAGATTCAAAATGTCTCCTTCATGAAGGGAAGCAACTACAAGATCATTTTCAGTTTCAAGGTTACAACATCTCAAGAAATTCCACCATTGGCATGAATCTAAGGCTGTGAGGGGGTGATTTGAGAGCCAGAAGACCAGAAGGATCTATTTACTACAAGGATGCAACACGGGGCAAAGACTATAATCCATTTGATCTGCCACAGTAAACTCTTGGACCTTACATTGTTGAACTACAACAACAAGTGGCAACCATGGAGGTAAATCTAATAGAAGTAAATTAGTTTTTTTTTTTTTTTTTCCTTCAATCCAGTGCAATGATTTCCAAATTCAATGGTTTCTGGCCCAAATTTGAAGTTTTACATCAGTGGATTTTCACAACTTGGAGAAAAAATGTGACATATACCTTTTCTCAAAAGGCTTATTTATTGCTTAATTCGATACCCAAGAAGATATGGAGAGAGCATTGAAAGAAGGGCCCTGGTTTTGGGGAAATGCAGGGCTTTTCATTACCCCTTGATTCCTAGATTTTGATTCCATAACAATGGTGGTCTCAATAATGCCAGTATGGGTGAGGATACCAAATATCCTCCTTCCTTTTTGACACCACAAGGTTCTAGAGGAAATTATGAACACTTTGGGGTCATTCAAAAATTGGACCTCAAAAGAATGAAGAAAGGATTATATACCTTTGCCAAAATCAATGTAGAAATGGACCGAAGTAAAGGTCTACCTGATCACATTAAGTTGAAACATAACAACTTCCAGTGGACTCAATTTCTAGATACTGTTTTTTTTTTTTTAAATGGTATTTACCAATGTTTAATTCGTTTGGTCTAATGGATTAATTTGTTGTGTTAGGTATCTTTCTCTTCTATTGTTTTTTTTGTTCCACTATCTTTATTATGAACACTTTGTTACATTAGTAGACCTTTACCATTTTTAAATACTTGGTATCTCTACTTTTAGAAAACCCCATATCTAGAATCCTTTAAAGAAGTTCCTTATGAATATGTTTTTTGGAAGTCCTTCCTCGTTATTCTCTAACACGGTTTTCAATTTTGAAAACTTCCCACTTAAAAAAGCCTAAAATATGCCAATGGCATCATCCTATCATTGTCATATCTTTTGTCTTAGCTCGAGATGAATATAGATCATGTTATGGTGCCTTGGGGGATGTACACACCCTAGGTTTACCTCACTTCATTCTTAGAGTTGAGCCTTCACCAAGAGTTGTGCCTTATCTTATGAACCCCCAATATTTTTTGTAACATACCCAACCCCCTAAGTCATCTTAAGGAGATAGGGCCATAAAATTTTGCCTTTTTTTTAATCACATCAAACTCCACTTCTGGGGTCTTCATTATCTTATACTCATCAAGTGCATTATAATGATATAAATTTCATTAAAATTTGGGCTCTAGATGAAAAGTTATGGTAATTAGAAGTTTTTTCCTTCTAAGCGCTGCATCAAATCCATACATTTCCCCATGGCCAACATGCAGAAAACCATAATCACATGTTGGCATTGCATAGGGCCACATCCTTGAAGGCGCATGTTAGCCTAGGTCCAAATTTGGATATGAGATTTCCCAAAATTTCTTGCTCTAGCTATTTTTTGGATCTTGGGACATCCAAATTCCTTCAAGAATTCAAAACCTTATGGATCCATCTAGATCTGGGAAAACACTTAGTCAAACTAGTCAGCATCCAAATCCAGGAAAATTTAAAAGTCCCATTAACTAAAAAGCTAAATTTCTAGACTTTCACTAATTGGAACATCCACTAATCTAAATCACTACTATGGGGCTACCATTTGGGCCTCCACCTCATCACCATTGTGCATCGATTCATGTTAGGACCCACCACATCAACTTGTATCCATGCAATTCAAATTCCTTCCCATTCAGATATCTAGGTTTCTAGCTTTTCTAGATTGATCTATCCATTTGGATCTAAAAAGAACCAAAAGCACCCATTTTATGAAATTTCAATTTTTCAGACCTACAAATTCAATGTCACCTACCACGATAGGTGACACATTGATTACCACATTGACTCTCTTGTACCTATTTTACCACATCACCATGCTATGATTTCTTGCCATGCCACCCAAAAATTTCCCTATGTTCCACATCATCATGCCATGTCATCCTTCCACGTTAGTACCTTGCTTCTCGTAGGGTCTGACCGTGCCCACGTGGGTTCCATTTAACCTTTACGTAGGCTACTACCTTGTCATCCAGATATAGGTTTTTCGACAAAGTCTCTTTATAAGAAAATTATGGATGTTGAGATATCCATATCTTGATAGAATTTAGATCCTCGATCCCATCACTTGACAAATCCCACAAGCGTCATTTGTAGTTCTTAACAGAACTTGCATTTTGATAGGTTATGGATCTTGTTCCTTGTTTGGTCCAATGGCAACTCACTAGACCATTGTAAAACCTCAAAAAAGCCTCTAGCATTCAAAGTCGATCGAGTTGATGGATTTCAACTAATAGAAACAACAAGACTTCATCAACTAATAGATAGTTAATTGGGCACCAGACCATTGTGCCCTTCGTTCAACCTTAATTTGCTACAAATAAAATTGGTCCTTGGTTCCCCAAACACTAGGCCATCCAGAAAACTCGAAAAGTCCCCAAAAAGACTTGAGGTTGGTCCAATGAGGGGACCTTATGCTTAATCCCATTCAAGGATAAGCTCTCAATCATGGCTCCTGTCGGGGCATTTCACTAGGGGTTGAGAATCCCCAAAATTTCCAAATTTAATCCCCAAATTTCTCTAAGGAAACAATTTCCATAGAGAGAACTTCTTCACCTATTTGAGATTAAAAAAGGATTTAACATGGCATTGATGTTCCTAGAAAGTTTCTAAAAACTTTACTAGCCTATGAAGGCCTCAAAAATCCTTTATTACATAATCATTTGCTAATATTTTCATTAAGGATCCAAAGGGGCCATTGTTCAAAGTTTACCCCCATTTGTGGCCCTCAAGCCTTCTTTATACCAAAACAAGGATACCTTAGAATTGATCAACAATCAATTAGGACTACAACATAGTTTATCAATCCTACAAATGTCATGGTAAAGGCCATTCATAATTGTAACTTAAAAGCCACACAAGGTGAATTCAAGCCTTTCAATAACCTTTCACCATTTAAGGGTTCTATAATTAGCTCTTTAACATTTACATTAGAAGTTCTGTGAAGGTTCTATTTTATGAGTTCTCACTTCCCAATCAAGGTTGTTACTCTTGTTTCTAGGTCCACACCATTAATATGACCCTCTCATTATAAATAGTAGATTAAGATCTTCTTTGGCCTATTTAGAAATGACTAAACTCCCTTGGTTGAGACTCAATAAGATTTTTATATAACCAACTAGCCATCTTAGCTATCCAATAGGTTGAGGGTTTAACCTCCCTCGTCTTCTCTGCCATAAAGTCTTTAAAATGTAAAATCATTGTTATTTGTGATGTCAATACTAAGTTAGTATAAAATGGTATAAACAAAAAATGGAATATGTTAAATTTGATTAAAACATATCATTAAAAAACAATAACAATAAAAGTAAAAGGAAAATATTTTTTAAATTAAATTTAGCTATTTATATATTAATAATTTTATGAAAATTATAATTTCATAAATTTATTAAAAACCTATTTGCTTGTCATATATATAAAAAATGTTAAGTTATTTATAAAACTCATAATACTATTCATTATAGGAATTCTAAACATATTTATCTAAAATTTAGATTATTTATTGTAGAAATTTTAAATATGTTTATATAAAATTTAGATTTGATGATTATGGTTCAAAAAACATATTAGCATTTTGTTCTATAATTTGTATTAAGCTAATTATTAAACTAAATTTTTGACAAACCAAAGAATTAAGAAGAAAATTAAGAATAAATAAAAATGCAATTGATTCTCAACCACAGAGATTGAGTCCACATAAATGAGAGGAGGGTTGTTAACTATAGGAGCTTTTATGCTTGGTGAGTGATTCTTCTAGTTCTATGCTTGACCAACTACTTCTATATCCCATAAGAGCTTGACCAAGGTCTCATACTTCTTATCCATTGTCGCTTTATGTTGCATATTCAAAGTGTCCATGATGACCTTCTATTAAATGCCCTACTCATCCATTGCTTGAGCAATGATTAATTTAAAGTGCAAATGGATATTAGTCTACTTAAGTATTTGGTACTCATGATGTGAGTGAACCCAATATCTATTACCTAATCCATAGAATCTACATAGCTAATCTCCTAATGGTCACTATGAACATTAGACTTAGTGGTAAGGGACTCACCTACTTTTTCCAATAGAGGCACTGCACTTGCCATATCTCTATGCACCCCTAACATTGGAAGAAATTTTCCCACCATGCCTTGTTCTTGGTCAAAGTCTCGACTTTACTCGAGTGAGGTTTTTAATGTTCTAGGAACTAACTTACTCAAGTTTGAACCACTTAGAGTCATTATCTATTCTAGTAATAAGGAGAAACAATAACCACAAGCCTTGGAGCTCTAGAGCACCCCTTACATGCAAAATATTCATCATTGGACCAACATAAATGGAGCTAACACACACCTTCAATTGCAATCACAGAGATATGAGGAGGAGAGTAAATTATGTTATACTGATTAATAGACTAAGGGAGAAAACATAGGTCCTTCTCATAAACCTCACACATGTTATCATCATGCAGTATCCTTGCCACTTTAGAGGTAAATGGATTGTCCTTCTACCTACCCTTAAATTGCATTCCTTACACCCTATGTAAGGTAAAATGAAATAAGAGTTGTTATTTCATATAAGATATATTTTACATAAAGTAAAGATGTAAAATTCAAATCTTATAGAGATATTTTTACATGTTAAAGTAGATTACTCTATTATGCTAATGTAAAGTTGGATTCAAAATTCTCTAGAGAAGAAACAATATAATTATTTATCATAAGGGAAAAAAAAAAGAAAAAAAATTAACTAGTTGTAGATAATGTTTAAATTTGTTTTGCAAAATTATTAATCTATCAAATAGTGTGTTATTTACATTTTGAATTACTATATACCTTATTATAGATATTTATTTAAAAATTATACTTCTAAATAATGATTTTATTTTTATTTTTTATTTATTTTTTAAATATTACAATAACCTTTCAATAAATTGATTGGAAAATTCTAAATATTCTATTTTTTTGAATTTTTTTTTATGATAAACATCATCATAAATTGCAATTTTTCATCGTTAAAATTGCAATTTTAAAAGCAAAAGCCCCTATTACACTAAGCGAATGCAATTTCCCTAATTGATATTTATAATTTCAATAATATTTCTAAATTTTAAACAAAATTGATAAAAAATAACTTAAATATTTAAACTACTATATAAATAAAATTAAATAATCACTCACTTATTAAACCTACTGTAGGGAGTGTATACTGCATTAGGTTTTAGATTGACTGCCTATTAATCTATGTTTGACCAAAAAGTTTTGAACCTAAATGTGAGGACCTAACCTAGGTCTTCCATATAAAACTAAATTTACCATTTAATTTAATCATAACAAGGAAAATATTATATTTATAACAAAACAATTAATTGACAAAAACATAAAATTTGATTTTCAGTGTATTCAACATGTAAGGAATTAGCTGCAGTACTTTACATAAATAAAACGAAAATAGAAGAATACTTGTTCCAATGTCTTGGTTGGGATACTCCTCTTGGTTCCCGACTGAATTTACCTTTCAGCCAACTAGGAATGATTTCCTTTCCCAGGGAACCTCCACAGGTTCCCTAGCCCTCCTAGCCCAAGTCCAACTATTTGTAGTGTGTTCAAGTTAAAAGAAACACTCTCCAATGGATCCAAGTTTGAGTTCTCTCATTCTCTCCCTTCTCCTCCACATTCCTCCCCAATAAAGTTCTCCAATGCCCAAAACAAAGATCAAGAATCCCCCTTTCCTTTCATCCTCCTTCCCTTTTATGTCTATTCCTTCAGTCCACCTTAGCCACCTATCATTAATGTCATGACTACCCCCTCATCATTTTATTTTAATATCCTTGACTTTCCTTACCATATCTTATCCAAAGTATATTTGAGAAGACACCTTGAGAATAAAATATGGATATTTAATTTAGAAATAATTTGGAGAAGACCATATCTTATCCAAAAGTAAATTTGAGAAGACACCTTGTGAATAGAAATATGAATATTTAATTTAGAAATAAATTGGAAAAGACCATATTTTATCCAAAAGTAGATTTGAGAAGACATCTTGGGAGTAGAAATATGGATATTTGATTTAGAAATAAATTGAAGAAGACCATATCTTATCCAAAAATAGATTTGAGGAGGCACCTTAAGAATAGAATGATAACAAATAATAAAAGTCATATTAGTAAAATAAATTTATAGATTCACAAGTGTAGGTTTATACCAATATTTTTTTTTTTCTCGGCAATACTAACTACTAATATATTGATATGTACAGAAAAGACTTTACATCCAAGGAAGCTGGCTGCCCAGGGCCATAAGTGGCTCCATGGGTGGCATTGACCGACTCATGAAATTGCCTCGCAGGGCGATTTTAGCAAAAAGAGCAAAATGCATGACACTGAGAGTTTTCCGAGTAACATCGTGATAACCCACGCAGGGGCACCTCAAAACAGACTTGTGACATAAACCATCTGAATGGCCTAAAGACATAGCCATGAGTAGACAAAAAACGAACAGCGACATAAACCAAGTACCAAACACACAACTTCGCGCCCACTGCGACTGTGATGTCCGCGAGTAGGACTTAGCTACATGAAGAACACCTACCATAATAAAAAACAGGAAATTGACATTAACCAGACCCCAGAACCCGACATGAGAGGACCCAACCTGGAAAACGGAAGCAAAAGCACAAGAGCGTCGATGGGAGCTAGTCCTCTGACTCTTCCTCCATAATTCTGCTCCCGCCCTCTCCTTCTGGAGCGCCTTCCCACGTAGCCAATGGACTCTGCGTAGGGGCTGGCTGAATAGGGCCTCGAAATTGGGGGGGAGGCTGAAGACGTTCTCCTCCGGAAGTGCCCGCAACAGTAGACGGCTCCCCCATATGGAGCTTACCCTTGCCTCTCTCGGAGCTGGCCACTGAATTCGACGGCTCCCCCATCGGGAGCTTCCCCTTGCCATGCTCTGTGCTGTCCTCCGCCAGAACCAGTGACGACCCCTCATCATCCTCCGCTGGAATTTTGGTGAAAAGCACAGAGATATGTGCATTAATTCCTTCATTGTCCCCGGAGCTGCCCAGTGAGAAGATAACCGAGCCAAATGCTGGAAGCCTGGGCTCCCCCTCAACAGAACTGCCAACTTCCATGACTTGGCTTGCTGGAATTGGGTTAGCTCCCATTCTTCTGTAACAATAAACACAGCAACAGTGGTGATGAATGTCCGCTGCAGGGGGGCGGGAGGATTCGCCACGCCCAGGACCTCTCCTGCAAGGCATTCTTTCGCGCACCATGATGACCACCCGTTCCTCAAACTGTACACCGGAGCACCTGTAGAGTATGCGAATCCCTCCCGCAGCTTGCTGCCTCCTAAATGCAACCAGACGGAGCTCCAAAGAGTGTAGACACAGGCCAAGAGGCGCAGGAATGAAGCTAACCTCACCCCAGCTCTCCACCACCCAGTCGAGACATAGACAATTAACAATCCCTGAATTTCCCTCACCGCATTGTGCTTCCATCGCCAGCCAACGCTCGTTCTTATGCTCATTACCAATTCTTGTGAAGTGACCCGCATTGAATGCGTAACGCAGGCTTGCCATCATCTCCAGCGGCTCCATTAAGGATGCCCTGAAGCCTCCTCTATTCCTGCGTTTCGACGGCCTGGGGCATTAAAAGCCCATTCCTCTTCACGTGGCAGCCCGTGCTTGTCATGTGCCACTGCCTTGTCCACTCCGCAGACACCCGCATCCGGGAAGGTTTATACCAATATTACTTAATAATTGTAAGTCAATATCTGCAGGTTAATTAAGCACTGAGCAAAATTAGCATGATAGGATCAAGTAGGGCATTACATACACCCCTCCTTTAGAAAACTTCGTCCTGAAGTTGGAGTGAAAATGACACAAGGACTTTGAAAGAAGTTTGACAATAAGGCATAACAAAATAGATAGAGATATAATAGTCAAATTAAGTAACTCAACCAATGATACCACTTCCCATCAATAGTCTCCAACTAACATATAGCTTCCTATACTTCCTAACCTACTTCCTCTCCTATCCTATCCACCCTCTGCTGCAATATACTATGGCATCGACTATACTAATCTAACCACTAATAAAACCAATATGGTGGAAGCGTTGACTATGTCGACCTAAAATCCCCAGCAGGAAACTAGCAATCATCATCACACGTCTAAGGAAGCGTGTCCATCACTTCCCTCCCACGATTCCAGGCTTGGAGGTTACACGATGGGAAATGCCTCCACCCCTCCTCAAAACTAGGGTCAACGCCCTAATATGGACCACACTACAACGCTGGTTGGATACTTTTTCATTGAAAAATCCAGTCGGACAATCATGTCACCTATCATTTACACTTTATCCATGTCATAATAATGCATAACAAGTAGGTACAAAATGTAATAGAACTATGTACATCATACCATTCCTCATTGGATGTCGCAACATTCCTCCATTGGAAGCGTAGATCTTGGTTTTCATATAGTTCTTTCCAATATGTAGGTTAGTTCTCATTCATGTATATACATAACAACCAAATATATATAGATAAGTTATCTTAATCATAATTTTATTAAATCTAGTATCCACATGAAAATATTACATTAGATAAACCATAATTTTGATAAGTCATTCATTAGATAAATCATATCTTCTTAAGCCATACATCAAACAACAATAACTCTGATAAGTCATACACTAGATAAATCATATCAAAGTAAGTTGTACATCAGGTAAATCATACATTGAATAATTTATACATCAAATATTTTAATAAAAAATACCTAATCTATATAATGATTTATATAAGTAGTTTCATTTGTCCAACTAAAATGCTTCAATATTACATAGTGTTCATAAATAAAATAACATGGAACTACAAATAGAGCCTTGGCATAAGTAGCTATCTAAGTCAAAATGAGCATCATAGATTCTAAAAAAGTGAGGGATAGTCCCGACGTATAGTAGGCTTTTCATCCTCCCAGGTAGCAGATCTTGGGTTATGCTTGTCCCACTAGACCTTAACCTTGTCGACCATGCTACGTTTGATCTGTCAAACACTATGGTCGAACATGCATAATGGTTCGACCATTACAGTTCCCACGTCCGAGACCCGCAATTCCCTCCAATCCAGTTTGTGAGATTCATCAGAAACATAATGTTGTAGAATAGATACATGAAAAACATCATGAGTTTTATGAAAATGGGGTGGTAGTACAAGACAATAGTAAACTAGTCCAATCTTCCCCTTGATTCTAAAAGGTCCTATAAATCGAGGTGATGACTTTATCCCTTTCCCAAACCAAATGGTGCTTTTGTTGGGTTGGATACAAATAAAAACTTGGTTTCCTACTTCATAATTACGATCAGTGCTATGTGCATCGACATAACTCTTCCGTCTATCTTATGCCTCCTTTAACCTTTGTCGAATCTATCTTACCTATTCCTCCATTTCTTGCACCAATTTTGGCCCAACTATTACTCGGTCCTCCAACTTTTCCCAACTTAATGGCATCCTGCATGGCCTCCCATATAGAGGTTGAAAAGGAGGCATCCCAATGGAACTATGGTAACTATTATTATAGGAAAACTCTACCAATGGTAAGTACCTTTCCCATTGAGTCTGATTATCCATGGCGTATGTTATGAGCATGTCTTCCATAACCTGATTTACTCTTTCATCTTTCAATTTTCTCCTCTGTTTCTAGATGATATGCAGTGCTCAGGTTCAACTAAGTCCCTAACTCTGACTGAAAACTTGTGCAAAATCTAGATGTAAAGCAAGAGTCTCTATTAGAAATGATCTTTGTGGGTAACCCATGTAGTCAAATAACTTCACTTATAAAAACTCATGCCACATCAATAACACTGTAAGTGTCTCTCACTGGGATGGAATGGGCGCTTTTGGTCAATTTCTTAACTACAACCAATATAGCATTGTGACTCTATGAAGTGAGTGGCAAACCACAACAAAATCCATAGAAATGACCTCCCATTTAGGCATAGGGATGTCATGTGATTGTAGGATTCCTGTTGGATGGCGATGATTAGCCTTCACTCGTTGACATTCAAGACATTCGGCGACAAACTGGACTATGTCATGCTTCATGCATGCCCAAAATAAGAGTTTCTTCATGTCTGCATACATCTTCTTCACTCGAGGATTTGGACAATAGAGTGCTCTATGTGACTCTTCGAGGATGGTTCTTCTTATACCCCCTTCCTTAGGGATGTACATTCTCCCTTGAAATATCAGTAGTCCATCTGGTTCAAGGACATAACCCTCAAACTTTGGTTCTATCTGCTTCCCACTCTAGAGAGTTGATATAACCTTTAGATACCAACTATCTTCAAAGAGTTTTTCCAACACACGTTCCCTCAAATTAACTCTCAAGGGTACTAGGGAGAAGATTCGTGGCCTCCTACTTAGTGCATCAATCATCACATTCTCCTTTCCCTTAATGTATGAGATCCCAAAATCATACTCACTCATGAATTCGCTCCACCACCTTTGTCTAGCATTCAAATCTCTCTGAGTGAAGATGTACTTCAAGCTCTGATGATCAGTTCTTAACTCAATGTTTCTCCCGACGAGGTAGTGTCTCCATAGTTTCAAAGCTAGCATCACTGCTACTAACTCTAAGTCATGGGTAGCATATAACTCTTCATGTTCTTCAACTTTCTAGATGTGTAAGCTATTACTCTTCCTTCTTGCATTAACACTACTACCAATCCCTGCTTTGAAGCATCGGTGCAGACAATGAAGTCTTTTTCCATGTCCGACACTTGAAGGATCGGTGCACTAGTTAGTAACCTCTTTATTTCAGTGAAAGTAGTGTCACATTCATATGTCCATTCATACCTCACCCCCTTTCGCTGTAATGTGGTGATGGGTTTTACAATCCTCGAAATCCCCTCCACAAATCTACGATAATAACCTGTTAACCCCATGAAACTACGCACCTCATGAGCATTTTTCGGTACAGGCCAATCCATCATGGCTTTTACCTTTCGCGAGTCAACTGAAATTACTCCTCCTGAAATGATGTGCCCAAGATAATGATTTTTCTTTTGAAAGTAGGAACATTTTGACAATTTTCCATACAACTGATTTTCCCTTAAGCAAGTCAATACAACCCTTAGGTGCTCTTTATGCTCCTTTAATTCTTGGAATACATGAGAATATCACCCAGAAAGACTTGCACAAATTGGTCTAAATACTTCCTGAACACACCATTCATGAGACTCATGAATATTGTTGGAGCATTGGTCAAACCAAATGGTACAACTATGAACTCGTAGTTTCCAAACCGAGTCCGAAATGCAGTTTTTGGGATGTCACCTTCCTTAATCCTCAATTGGTGGTATCCATATCGCAAATCAATATTTGAGAAAATTGTTGCTCCCTTCATCTGGTCAAATAAATCATCTATTCTAGGTATCGGGTACCTATTATTTATTGTGGCTCGATTCAAGTCCCTATAATCTATGCATAGCCTTAAGGAACCATCCTTCTTCTTGATGAAAATCACGGTGCACCCCAAGGTGAAATACTAGGTCTAATAAATCCTAAGTCTAAAATCTCTTTTAACTGCAATCGCAACTCACAAAGTTCTGGAGTTGTCATCCTGTAGGGTATCTTGGAGATTGGTTCTGCACGAGGTTATAGGTCGATTTTGAAATCGATCTCCCTCACAGGCGGTAATCGAGGCAATTCCTCAAGGAAAACATCCTCGAATTCTAACCAAATTAGGTGTTGATCTAGGGAGGGTCCTTTTTGGTCACTTACAACCTCAACCATATATAATTTACATCCTTGTCAGAGGCAACATTTTACCTTCATCGTGGAGATGAATCATAGGGACACTCTTCTCTTGATACCACAAATCTCAATTGACCTACCTTCATCATCTATACAAATCACCTTCTTTTGAAACAGTCTATTAAAGATAGATGAGCTTTGATCCAGTCCATTCCCATGATTACATCGTACGTCCCCAGTGTTGTGACATATGCCTTCAACTTAGTTATACACACCCCTAGGTTCACTTGACATTTGTCAACACTACATCCTACTGCTTGTTTTATTCGAGAAGCCATTTAGACCTTTTTAAACTCATCGTGCTCATAAGCTAACAACCCACATTTTTCTAATGCAACTAGTGAAATGAAACTATCTGTAGCACTAGAATCAAACAAAATTTTAACTTTAACATTGTTTATCATACCTGAGCTTTCTACCATGGAATATTGATATTCAAATTGTTGGTTATCAATTGCTGCATATATTCGATGGTGGTTGCTTTCTCCCCCCATTAGTGCTTTTCATTCTCTACGGTTGTTACTAGTTTGTAACTCAGGACAATCTCATTGGTAACGAGGTCCCCCACATCCCCAACAAGTGATGCGAGGTAGACTCTGAACATAATGTTGTGGAGTTTTTTGGAAAGAGTTCCTTCTCCTGGTACCCCTGCCCCTACTTGTGTTTCCTCGTGTATGACCTTCATTTGCACGAGTCCTCGAAGCTGTGGATGAAGCTTCACTAGTAACCATTGAAATCCCCATTATCGATGCTCTGGGAACAACCTTGTTTCCATATGGTGGTGCCCTCAAACTTCCTCCCCTAGAAAAGGTACGAGGGGCCTTCCCATAAAGCTTGGTTGTTGTGGAAAAATAGTTTCATTTCCATCTTTTAAGTCTAAGTGCTCTTCAACATAACGAGCACGTTCAACAACTTCTGCAACAAAGGATGGTTTCCACATTCGCACCATTTCCTTAATCTTAGGGTTCAATCCATAAATGAAACGATCTACTTGCTGCTGATCAGTATCCATGTAGGAGACATACTTGAACAATTCCATGAATCTAATCTCATATTCCTCTATTGTGCAGTTTCCTTGTACCAAAGCATGGAAGACTCCTACATGTTGTTCTTCATAATATGCTGGTAGGTACTGTTTCCTGAATCTCTCCTCAAATAGCTCCCAGGTAACTACGTCTGGAGTGAGGTGTAGTTGATGCTCTAAGTTACCCCACCAATTCAGGGCACTATCTCTTAGTTGGAATATCACTATTTTAGCTTTTGAATTGGAAGTATAATCTCTTAGTACAAAGCACCTTCTCATTCCCTCAAACCAGGATTCTGTTCGTTCACTAGCATGACTTCCAGCAAAATTTGGCAGCTTGATCTTTTGGAGCTCCCTAATAATGTCCTCTATCAGAGTCTCTTGATCCCTCATGATTTCCTAACCATGATGGAGGGTGCTCCACTTCCACCTCAGTTGTTTGGCGCCCTCTTAAAGTCTCATTAATTTCTTTGAGGGAGTGCAAGATGAGAGCTAGTTCTGGTGATGGAAATGGGTTATTTGTAGGAGGTCCTTGTGATGATCCTCCTTGACCTCGATTTCCCTGCGTCTTCACCATTTTGAACTGTTCAAATATTTGTACGACACACGAGACTTATTAATGCAACTTAGGACTTGTTTGCTATTAGTCGACTCACACACATATATAAAATGGTAGGCACATGCTTTTTATTTTTATTTTTTACTATGCTCGTAAACAAGCATTACTAACACTAAGTAGATCCCTAAGGATCTAGTAAATCCTCTCATGTGTGAGCTCTACATAACCTACAAATTTTCTCTTGATACTAGCTAGGTTACTAGTGCAATGTACCTGTCAGTCACGCTCTCAGGTTTTCTTAACACCAAATTATTCTCTTTAGTAACCTTAATTATTATTATAAAATATGTTTATATAATTAATATTTAAGTTTAATTAATGAAATGGTTTAACATATTCAAATAATTAAATTAAATATTAACGTGAATATTACCTTTTTAGTCATGCCTTTCTTCTATTGGCATTAGTTGTTCCTTACCAACCTTTATACCATGTTTCAAAATAATGTTTGTCCATTTTATGAATCTTGGGATCTCCTATAGGACATATAGACAACTGGTCTCCCTTCTTGAAGAGGCAATGTCCTTGAAGCAAGGTTTCTAAGCAAATATCCATGAATGCATGTTGTATTTTTATCCATCAATTGACATCATAGATCAACACCAAGCGGCCATTTTAGTTTTACACTATTTTAACTCATTCACCCTTTCATATCCCAGTGATTCCTAAATGATGATAACATAAAAGAATATATAGCACATTAAAATGAAGAAGGGTTATCCAGTGTAGATACATCTTAACTCCAAATCTACCGAGTGTTGAGAGTAATAAAATCTCTCGAGATGCAAACATTTTTTTAAATGAATCTATGACAATAATTAACATAAGGAAGAAAATAAACATTGCTAAAATAAACGTGAACTTTCACGAGCTTCATAGTGAACCACGACAATGGATATACGACAGACAATTGAGCCAGTGAGCTATATCATAAGGATAGTATAGAGGCGCAATAAAAATGGAAGCCATGGATGTTGTTGTAAGGCTGCTGCAGGACTTTGCCAAAGATAGTGTGCGCCTCGTCAAAATATGTCACAAGCCTTATCACAAAGAGTTTAGTAAAGTGGCTTTCAGAACGACTATTGGATTTGTTGTTATGGGATTTGTTGGTTTTTTTGTCAAGTTGATATTCATACCAATTAACAACATCATTGTGGGATCAGGATAAATGAAATAGACTATGATGAAGCAGAGACGAGAAACTATGGCCGAAGTGATAACTCACCAACAATGAAGGTGGTTTGAGTCTTTGAATTAATTTAATACGATCTTTGGTCATTTTAAGAATTTTCAATGTTATTTGAGCACATAAATTAATGTGCATTTTTTATATGCTTGGACTCGGTCTTGGAATTGGCCAGGGGTCAACTCAGATTCATACTCAAAATTGGTATTAACCTCGACTCATTTGAATTTAATGACTTGGCAGTAATAAAAATATACATAAAATATTAAAATTTCAATGAAAAAAATGCTCAAAAGATTCCAAACTATTAGAGATAAAATATGCAAAGTCTCTTTGTAATGAGATTTTAGGGGTTAAACTTCAAATTGAGTTTATATTGATTTTCTGAGCCCTTTGGATAGGGTGTACCTATTTTTCCTAAGCTTTTTCTCACCGACAAATATTGATTGCATTCATGATTATTGCTTTTATTGTTAATCTTCAAACAATCAACGTTGACCCCCCGAACTCTCTCTTTTTTGAAGTAATACTAAAACATATTTGTTTCAATTGGTGGTTTGTTTTGTTTACCATTGGAGTAATTGTTTCAACTTCAGGTATTTAATCAATAATATGTTTGTTGTAGGTGACACAATAACAATTTGTTAAATAATTGAAATAAAATTTCATTTTATTGGTTTAAGGATTATTTTTTTTATTTTTTGCTATTTTATATATTGAATTTATCTTGAATAAGTGGATGATTCACACAGGATGATTAATAGTAATGTTAACTATGTTCTTTGTTTTTATTTTTCCCTTTTTAATATCAAAATATCCATTTAATGCATTTTGCAAGTCATTGTTGTAAGTTGACCTATGTGAAAGTCCTTAAAGATCTTTCTTTGGAGAGAGATTGTGCAAAATGGGGCTCAACATGACATTTGCGGGACTTGAACATGGGTGGGAGAATAACAATTTTGCCTCCCATTTATCCGATATAAACCCAATTGACAAAATATCTTCTAGTCATATTGCAACTATAGTAAAGAATTAATCTAATTGTGATATTGATTTAGGGGCTTGTACAAAATCATTTCTATATGCATTAGTGTGATTTACGTTCTATTTGACAACATTTAAGAAGGACTAGATGTCTATAACCTCATCTGATCTTAAAATAGGGTTGTAGAATTGGCAGAGATAATCTAGTTATGATTTTGGAATTCATTGTTGGCCAAATATGAACTCAATAATTGAGTCCATATGAACTTGACTTTGGGCAGTTTTTCAAGTTTTCGTAAATTAAGATTATGAAAGTTTTGGGCCTGTCAATTGTTTCCTTATGTTAAAGGTGTGGACATTTTACTTTTAATGGTTCATGACATGATGCTTTATTGTTGCATACATTGTCGATCATGTTTATGTTGTATGGTTCTCTGACTACTCCTAGTAGAGATTGTTTAGTTTTTTTTTTCCAAAGAAAAACTTGGTAGTCCTTTCCATAACAAAAATATGAGGTTAAAATATAGAAATTCAAACAACCCAAAGGGTGGAGACAATGTATGCTAGTGATATTCAAAATCCAGGCTAACAAAAATAAAGAAACATTCAAAATAACAGAAATAAGTAAACATCCACTAGATGAATGCTGAAAAATTGGATTTGTATCACATCGGTTTGAATAAGTAAAACCAGATGTCGTAATTGATTCTATTCCAATCACATCGGTTTGCATTTGAATATAGAGATGCCAAAGGAAAATTCTCTGAGCTTCATAGATATTCGCAATGCATGGACAAAGTAGACGATCTATCTGCTTCCGGATAATGTTTTCGACAGTTTCAATACTACTCCATAGTGCGCACTGACACAGTAAAATGATCCTCATACCCTGATGATATTCATTTAAATTCTAGGGAAGAAGCATGTAATGATTCCCTTGTATCCATGCCAGTACCACTTGGACATCGTTTGTTGCAAGTGTTCTTATAGTTGAAACAATTTCATCGTGAGAATGTTCTGGCACAAGTTTGGTATCCAGTGAGGTGTGCTAATGGATTTTATTCTCACAACGTGTGAGCAACCCCACGTATTGGATGAGCACAATTCGAGTGTTATTGGCTTTCAGCAAGTATCGATGGTTATATATTTTACAGAGAGGATTCTCTGGGAGCTTTTCTAGGACTGCCTGGTAGGGAATCCACACTCATTAGTTCACTCGACACAAGCGGAAAGTCCATCTTCTCTCTGGCATTTACCTAGCTTGACATTGCTATGCAGACCTCCTCATGCATGTATGTTGACCTTCATCTACCAACCTCTACCCACCCCTAGCTAACTTCATAAACTTCCTTTGATATGTTGTGATAGCATCAACAAGAAGGAAAGTGGCATCAACAAAAAACCCAACCTCACTGATTACGCGTTCTCCCCAGCCTCGCTAAGGAGTGCATGCTTCAGTTTAATGAATATATTTTCTTTCTGACCGAGTCGCACTATAAGTTGTAAAAGACTATGACATGCATTTTAGTATAGTCTCATCCCCTTTTTCTGCCCAAAACCCAGAAAAACAATATTCTATCAAACCAACTTGTTCTCTTATATGCAGATAATCTGTTGCTTCTTGCAAAAACTTTTGACGATCATTTTTTCTCTTGTATGTAACCAGTGAGCAATATCCATTGTTACCCATGTTATAATATTGGTTATGGGTTAGATTAGGGCATACTATGGTGGGTCTTATGGAAGCGGAATTGGTTTGAAGGTACCGCTCAGATCAAAGTGGCTAGATTGCGCACCTCACTACTGATTGGGACCAAGACTTATATTGGGCAGATATAATCTATAGTAATGGATTCGGGGTCTTGATCAGTGCTCCCATAATTTAGGATAGAGAACTACTTCGCTGAAGAAAGGTAAAGTGAGGTGAACAGTTCAGGCTGTCCATTACTCACCCTAAAGGTGTTCAGATATATATATATATATATATATATATATATATATATATATATATATATATATATATATATAATATGCAATACATTTTTCTTATAAGTGGTGCTAATAGGTGGGTTTCAAGGTCCAGATTTTGAACCTGTATCCAATACCATATGTGAGGACCTAACCTAGGTATTCTAACTAAAACTAAATTTATCATTTAATTTAATCACAATAAGGAAAATATTATATTTATAACAAGACAATTAATTGAAAAAAAAACATAAAATTTGATTTTCAATTTATTAAACATGTAAGGAATTTCAGTTGTAGCACTTTACACAAATAAAACAACAACTAGAAGAATTCATGTTCCAGTGGCTTGGTTGGGATGCTCTGCTTGTTTCCCGATTGAATTTACCTCCCAGCCAACTATGAATGATTTCCTAGCCTAGGGAACCTCCACAGGTTCCCTACCTTTCCGAGCCCAAGTTCAACCAATTGTAGTGTGCCCAAGTTAAAAGCAACACTCTCCAATGGATCCAAGTTTGAGTTCTCTCATTTTCTCCCTTATCCTCCACATTCCTACCTAATAAAATCCTCCACTGACCAAAACAAAGACCAAGGATCCCCATTTCCTCTCATCCCCCTTCCTTTTTATGTCTCTTCCTCCCATCCACCTTAACCACCTATCATTAATGTCATGACTACCCCCTCATCTTTTTATTTTAATATACTTGACTTTCCTTACCATATCTTATCCAAAGTAGTTTTGAGAAGACACATTGGGAATATAATATAGATATTTAATTTAGAAATAAATTGGAGAAGACCATATCTTATTCAAAAGTAGATTTTAGAAAATACATTGTGAATAGAAATATGAATATTTAATTTATAAATAAATTGGAGAAGACACCTTGGGAATAGAAATATGGATATTTAATTTATAAATAAATTAAAGAAGACCATATCTTATACAAAAGTAGATTTGATAAGACACCTTAGGAATAGAAAAATAACAAATAATAAAAGTCATATAAGTAAATAAAATTACAGATTCACAAGTGTAGGTTTATACCAATATTACTCAATAATTGTAAGTCAATATCTACAGGTCAATTAAGCACTAATCAAAATTAGTCTGATAGGATCAAGTAGAGCATTACACTAAGCAATAGTTAAACTTTATAAACTAAATATTATTGTTATTGTATAACATTTAAATTTATTTTTCTCTAATCTAATTGGTTGCCTTCCTTAATTTCTTCTTTGGTAATGATGACTTCTACTGTTGCAGAGGTAGTACTGCAATCAAGTAATTGTACTGGAGCAAATTTCTCGGTGATTACAGTGTACTTGCCTCTTCCAAATTCACCACCACGATAACTCTTATTTTTTTTCGAGGTAAAAAACCCGGAGGCATTTTAGGAAAAGGACGAAAAACATTATTATCCCTATGACAAGAAATAGATAAAGCATTGCATACCAAAAGTGAGGTATTACTATCCCTGCCACAGACATGGTATTACACATTTAGTTTTTCCTTTGATTGCATATTAGTTTGCCTTTGGCCAAAACTTTATGCTCTTTATCCATAGTTTAACATTAGGAATTCAATTTTTGTTATTTTATTATTATTATTTAAATTTATTTATTTGTAAAGTGATTGGTTGAGGTCTTATTATAGGGTGCTTAGAAACTTCCATTTCTTTTAGTTATTAATTTTTCATTTTTATTTAACTTTCATATATATATATATATATATATATATATATTTTTTTTTTTTTTTTTTTTCATGACTTATAATTTTTCTCCATATTTTCAATTTAAGGTGACTTATATATATATATATATATATATATATATATATATATATATATATATTGTCGATCAAAATTCATTCATTAGATTTTCATGAAGACAAACATTACATAAGATGTCTCTTCGACCCCCTTCTCCTCATTTCGACCAAACTTTTTGGAATTGGGGGTCGAAGGATGCCACATATAAGACTTTACAAACATTATTTTCTCCTGACATATAGCCATATCGTGCATGAAGAAAATAAAAAAATCTATAGAGACCAACAACAACATATCAAGGAGAGGGATGGGGAGGGAGTACAAGGGGAGCAACAAAATAGGCATCACGCTCATGCATATGAAAATCAATATGTTCCACCTAAGCTTCCAGGTTGCGGAGGTGGTCATTTGTTCTACGATGGTTCCAACGAAAAGTATCCAACTACTCCAATATA